>CM060253.1:52906387-53433721 GCA_030684275.1 Acipenser oxyrinchus oxyrinchus
AAATTGCGGGAGTTGTGCAGATGTGTTTTAGATGTGTTGTTCAGTAGATTATCCTTCTTTTCCTGTTTTTGTTTCTGTTACCAGGGACTTGATCTGATTCAGATGCTTAATGTTACCACTGGAAGACAGAAAGCTGACTTAAATCCTAACTGACTGAGCTCTAGACTGGAACAGTTTGTTCTTTTAATGCACCTTTTAAAAGCGGAGTTAAAGATCAGGTGTTTATATGATAGCTATACTCTGTGGTCATGGTTGTAACTAGCTATGGGGACACCCTTCACCTCTCCCTAGCTTCCAGCATCACAGCATACACTGGAAGCCTCACCACAAAGTGAGTTTGCTCGGGAGTGTACAGGTTTCTGGCTCTCAATATCTGTCAAACTGTATTTACAGTATTTTCACAATTTGTATGAGCCAGAGAATCGATTCAAACAAATTAAACGAAGACAAATACACCTCAGGCATTTAAAGTGTTTCTAATAAAGAGAACATTTAACTACAACTGTACGTTGCCCTGGATAAGGGCGTCTGCTAATAAATAAATAATAATAATAATAACTAGAAGGTACTAAAGGCATTAAAGGTGATTAAACCTAAATCACTCATCAAAACATATCAATACTGTGAAAGCTGAAAGCTCTCACAGAGATTTAGAAAATAAAAAACAAATCATGTGTTGAAAGAAAACTGCTATAGAAAAAGCAAGGTAGCGTTTTGCTATCACAACCTTTACATTATTTAATTCTATACTATTCATTGCTTTATTTCCACATGTATTTGATGGTAAGCACCATTATTAGCTTTTTTTTAACCTGCTCCAAGCTTCTCGTAAATTATGTTGTAAAATCAGTGCAGCTGTTCACAGTGAACGTGTTAGAAAGTCTCTCAGAAATCCAGCTATAGCTTTTCAGTCACACAACCTCCCCAGCACAAAACCCTCAATGTATTCATTGCGACACTGGTTGTAAAATATTCTAGTTAATGACACCTAAATATAAAAAGCTGTAACGCTTTATAATAAGCAACAGTAATTAAAGTTTAAACTGTCACCAATATAACAATGTATTTCGTACATTATTCATGTTAGTTCATGAGTAATTGCATTTGAATTTCTGACACATTAGAAAGTCTATTGTTTCCTGTGCTGTCAGATTCTATGATATTGCGACTAGTTCTCCATTTTTATGAAGGTGTATGTGTTTGTTCATGAAATTTTATATGGACTGTATGTTTTGAATTTAACCCTGTCATGCCCAAGCATGTTTGAAATGAGAAAAATGACTTTATTTATGGAACTAGACTCTTGTTTCTTGTACAGAACACTGGCTAAGCCTTGTATCATATGTGATACAGAAATGGGCATTACAGGGTTAAAAACAGTAGCTAAAACACATCCCATACACTACCGGATGCTGCAGTGATTAAAGGGGGTGTATTGCAGAGTAAGAATAATGATGTCCAACTTGTTTGAGCATGTAGTGAGGCATTTTACTTCTTTTTTACATAACAATCTTCAGCATTTATAGGGTATAAATGTCAGATTCTTAAGCTTCAGTGCACCCATGCCAATTGGTTGTAGTTCAAGAGAAATTTGCATTGGGGGCGTGTTCATTTTCTTTCTGTTTAGCAGATGAATGACTCTTACAGTCAAACTCAGTACACAGAGAAAATACAACAGAGCTGTACTTCTGCACAATTTCTATGTATCAGTGCCAGTGTTTTTTTTTTTTTTTGTATAATACAAGTAAGGAAACATGTTCCACAGAAGAGCCTTCAGCCCTAGCGCACAAGGAATATTGCAGGTACAAGACTAGAAATGTAAAAACCTTTTAAAGTTTTCACATTTGATTTTAGTGTTAACATTTGTGCTTGAATGATTTTATTCTAAATTATATGCACTGTTTGATGGTGGTGCATACAGTATGTGGATGTCATTTTTTACATAACTGAGGGGGGTGAAACAGCAGTGAGTAATATTATAAATGTATATATTCATGTAAAGTGTTTAACTAGATTATATGATTAGGTATTTCTGTTAATCCTTATATCATCTTTTGTTATTTGATTCATTAAGTTTATTAATATGATTCTGCTTCAGTCGTCACATTTGCATGTTTACTGCACTCAGTATTTCATAATACAACTGATGTTTACGTATGTCATGTTGCTTTTTTAAACTGAAATGGTAATTGATAATTGTATTCTTTTTAGGGGTTATTCATTCTTCTGCTGTTCATCGGACCTTTCAACTGCTTTTCAAGTTACAGCCAAGCCAACGAAATAATTTATACAATAAATGAAGGATTATCCAAGGGAACACTAATAGGAACCATTGGAGCGGATTTAAAGTTGGATTTCTCTGCTGATCCCCCTCTTTTATTCAATCTGGCATCAAAGAAGATCAGTGGTCAGTACGTGAACCTAAATAACACTACAGGGGAACTGTACGCAGCTGCCATCGAAATAGATAGAGAAGCACTTTGTCCAGAAAATTCTGACAATCAGGCTTGTATCTTATCTTTTGACATTCTCATCCTACCACAGCAATATTTCAGATTGGTGAAAGTTAAAATCATAGTAAAAGATGTCAATGACAATTCACCCAGATTTCCTGTTTCTGAGATTCAGGTTTTTGTTCCAGAAAATGCCCAGATCAACTCAAGATTTGCAATCGAGCACTCTGCTGTCGACCCTGACATTGGAATTCACGGAGTACAGACTTATTGGCTGGGTAACGATTATGGAGTATTTACCTTGGATGTGGAAGAAAATGAAAATGGTGACCTGACACCCTTCTTGATTGTGATAGGTACCCTTGACAGAGAAAGCAAGGATGAATATGTAACTGATATAATAGCAGAGGATGGGGGAACTCCACAGCATTTAGGAACAGCTACCCTGAAAATAATCATAACAGATGTGAATGACAATTGTCCTGTATTTACTGAGTCCCAAATTAATGTAACAATATACGGAAATGCTGCCAATGGAGCCCATGTTACCAAAGTTCACGCCTTGGATTCAGATTTGGGGTCTAATGCCCAAATATCATACGCTTACAGTGAAAGGGTGCCGCAGACCTCCAAGGCTTTATTTAATCTTGATACAAATTCAGGGATCATTACAATCAGTGGTATAATGGATGGTAACACTGCTCAGCGTCACAGACTAACAGTACTTGCAAATGGACTTGGTTGTATACCAGCCATGACAGTTGTGATAGTGAACATAAAAAAAGTATTTTTCAATCCTCCAGTCGTGGTGCCACGCTATATAGCTTCTGTGGTAGATGGCACAGTGTATTTGAAGGAATCAGAGCCATCCTACTCACCAATAGCATTTTTCACTATAAAGGATCTAGATCAAAACCAAAAGGTGGATTGCCACCTGGAAGGTCATGGACCTTTCAGATTATCAACTTACAAGACGTTTATTAATGAATATTTGTTAGAGACTACAGAGACTTTGGACTATGAGTTAAAACAAAACTATGAATTGACAGTAGTTGCTAAGAACTCCCAGGGTCTTGTTGTAAAAACCGTCATTAACGTGCAACTAATAGATGAGAATGATAACCCTCCAGTTTTTAAGCAGTCTTTGGTTGATTTATTACTGGAAGAAAACAACGCTCCTAACACATTCCTGACAAAACTACATGCGACAGATGAAGACAGTGGAGAAAAAGGTCAAGTGTTGTATATTCTAGGGTCTGATGCTCCTTCCGTTTTCACACTGGACAAAGTTTCTGGAGTTCTTATGGTTACCACATCTCTGGACAGAGAAGAAAAGGAAGAGTACAGATTTACAGTTAGAGCTGTGGATTGCGGCTCACCGCGCATGGAATCCATAGCTACTGTAATCATCACAGTGCGTGACAGGAATGATAACAGCCCACGATTTATCAACAAGGATTTCAGCTTTTTTGTACCAGAGAATGTTCCAGGTTTTGGTGAAATTGGAGTTATCTCTGTGAGTGATGCTGATTCAGGAAAGAATGGGTTGGTCGCTCTATCTATTGTTAATGGCAGCGACATTTTTGTCATTGACACAGGGAAAGGGGTATTAAGGGTCAAAGTGCCTTTGGATAGAGAACAAAACAGTTCTTACTTGATTTGGATAGAGGCTGTAGACGGTGGAGAGCCTGCCCTCTCATCTAGCACTATGATTACGGTTTTGCTTTTGGACGTCAACGACAATCCACCTTTGGTTTTGTTTCCTCAGTCAAATCTGTCTTATATGCTGGTGCTACCAACAACTCTTCCAGGCTCCTCCATAACAGAAGTTTATGCAGTAGACAAAGACACAGGAATGAATGCAGTGATAGCCTACAGCATCATTGGAAGAAAGGGGCCTCGACCCGAGTCATTTGAAATCGACCCTGGTACAGGTAACATCACTTTGCAGAAAACACTGAAGCAGAATGATTGTGGCTTGTACAGACTACTGGTTAAAGTCAGCGATCATGGACAACCAGAGCCTCTTCATTCAACAATTATGGTTAACCTATATGTCAATGAAACATTAACCAATGAGAGCTTTATAGAAAGTTTACTGAGAAAAGAACCTGACATCACTGTAGAGCAAGTGCCACCAGAACGATTGGCAGAGCCTGCCAAGAGAAAGTTAGACCAGTTTCCCTGTTTTCCTGTATTAATAGCACTTTCTGTTGCATGTCTGGGGCTTCTGTTAGTAGTGATTCTAATGTCTGCCTGCATCTGCTTAAGAAAACAAAAGAAGCACAAACATAAAGAAAAAAGATTGGAAGTAGAGATACCGTTAAATACAAACAAGGATTTCCAGGCAAATGAAAAAAAGATGATGGAGATATATGATATATGATACACCACTGGAACTAAAATCATGTTTACAAAGCTCTGTCAGTCAATCTATGTTTGGAGTATTATTTAACTTGAAGGTCACTGTATATAAAATGGTGACAAAATAAATTATATTAAGATGTAAATTGTACATAAATGTTTACAATTTTATAATATTATGCAATATTATGGAATAGTTTAGTGGGATGCATATTTTTGCTGGCTGTGCACTGTTTCTTTGCCTGAGAATTCTGGATGTGTCAATCAGTTGATTCATTTTGAAATCTTTATTTAATGCATTCCATTTAGGCATTTTCCTTTCCATAACAAGTGAATTGTTTTTTATCAAAATCGGATTTTTACAGTTCCACTGCCACAGTAACCTAAAAGTGCCTTGAATCAATCCTCATCAAAATGCTCACATGGAAAACATGCCCACAGGTAAAGCTTCAGAGAAAGTGAAAATTGTAGAAAATCTTGTGGAAAATGCAGAGCTTGTAAAATATTCAATTAGTTCAAGACAGTGAAAAGTAGTTGTTTGATTTGTTAATATGGTTCTTTCACTTCAAGAGGCTATAAAAAGGAAATGCATTTTGTCCATGAACCAAACAAGGCCAGTTTAAGATCATTTCAAGCAGTAGTGCTGTTTAATTGCAATGCTCTTGATTAAAGTAGGTTTTGGGATTTCACATGCTTTCTTTGTTTTATAATATATGGATACATTATAGTAGGAATATTTTGTATGCATAAGAACTTTTCTTTCCTTTGTTCTCTATAAATGTAATTTTCAGTCAGGTATTTCCAGATTGTGGTAGTGCATAATCCATTGGCTGTTGAAGTTATGCACACTTTGTGACAGGCAGGGATTTTCCAGTCTAATGTGCATTGTTTTATTTATGTAAAATAAATAAAGTGCTTTATTTTTATAATAATACATTTCTAATTCATGTTTTTGTATTATTTTTTCACAATTATTTGTATTACTGGTCTTTATTTTCATTTTATTTTTTTTAAACTAAGAGTCACCACACTCCTAATTGGTAGAATTAATTTATATTGATTCTTTCCTGTAACCAAATACATAGTAATTGATATTTATTCTTTCTTGGAACCAAATATGTGTTTCAAAGGATCACAGTTTGAATCTGTAATTATATGTTCAGTATTTGCTCAAAGAGCAGGTTTGGGTCTTGTTAGTAACTGCATTGATTATAACTAAGCAAAGGCAAGCACTGCAGGTCCCTATGACTGGGCTCCAGCATGGTTTTAGGAGGTGTTGTCCTTTGGATGAGACATCATTTTAAGGTCCCTTTAAATCTGTATATTAGATCTGTGTGTTCTACAGCATTTCAGTTATTAAAACTTTTTTTTTAAACCTCCTAAATTGGTTACACAATTTGAATGCACCTTAGTAGGTGCAATTGTGTTATAATGTTACCAGCATACATGTATTTCCAAATCCTAAACTAAGACAACATGTTTATTAATACAATATATACTAAAATAATATAAAATAAGATTCTTAGTATTGAGACATAATTTAAAAAAAAAAAAAAACTATGTGAACATAATTTAGATCTTTTATTTAACATCATGTCAAAGAAACTACAACATGATTTCGCAAAAGTCTACCGGAAGCCATAATAGCAGTACAATATTTCATGTTAGATTTCAAAATGTCAAATGTTGTTAGTTTTCCGTTAAGTATATGGAAAACTACAAAAAGCGGTTTGGAATTTAATATGTTAACGCAACATTATTTGGCAGGTTTCATTCGACTTTATGAAGCAAAGCGTGTTAATTCGATAGGGTGATGCAACAGTTGGCTCATGGAATCTGTGGAGCTGCCATCCATCAAAGCTGTTTGCACCAAGTGCAGAATGAACAAAAAGAAACAGCAACACCTTCCCCTGCTAATTGGCTTTAATCACAGCTCTGCTACATTGATGGAGTATATTAACCACAAAGAATAACAAACATTTCAAAAGAAAATGTTTCTGGTTAATAAAATCTTTACTTTATGTCATATACCGGTACTTTTTTTGGCGCTTAAACATGCATTTTGAGAAATACTATGAAGATTAAGAAGTGCATACCATTTACAAATTACTTAAAATGTGGCTTTCTTTAAAAAAAACAAAAAAAAAACATGGTTTGGCTTTTAAGCGTAGCTCTAATTGCATATATCTGGAATCCCTCTCCTAGTCTGAACACTGAAGCCTGCAGGCTTGATTTCTGATCGCAAGGATGAGCAGTGTTCCTGGAGAGTCGTGGAGTATACACCCCACCCCTTTTATTTGATGGAAGAACTTGCAGTGACCTTTTTGCAGTACAGGACAGTATAAACAGATTGAAAAGAGAATGAACTGTTACAGTACATTTTTTTTAACCTGAAGCCAGTTTTCAGTGAAATAAATGTAATCTGATCACAGGCAAAAGCAGTGTTGTGTCTGAAATTACTTTAAATTATTAATTGTGCAGACGGAAAGTAATTACTATCACTCACGGACTGATCACATTTCCAGATTGCCTTTATTGTTCTGCCCATGCCATGAATACAAACAAATGCCTGGCTAATAAAGAAATAGATTGGGTTCCATAGGTCTGAGATGGTGATTAGCACTGGGACCTGGCGATGATACAAATGAACTTCATATTGTCATGTCTCGCCTCATTAATAATGTAGTGGGGTTTACTTAGAATAATTGTGCTTTACAAAAATCTCCATTGATCCAAATAGGCCTTTGAAGATTGTGATGCAAGAGCATTCTATTCCAGTCTTTAATCCATTGCTTTTTGTTTCAGCTGCAAATCCAAACAGTGCAGTCATTTTTATGTGTTCTTTTGGAACAGAATAAAAGCTCTTATGTTGACATATTAACATCTTTAGGCATATTAGTCCCAGAGGAAAATATGTAATCTGGTAATTAGAATACAACGACCAGTGTGCTCTGGATACAATCGAGAACATCATTGTAATGTAACATGTTTCATATATGTTACATTCTTGTATTACTATAGCATGTCCTTTCATAAAAAAGGGTATAGCATTTTTTTTTCTATATCAAATAACATGAAGAAATACATACTGATCTGTGATTTAATTTCCATATCAGAAAATAAAAAAGTAATTCATCAAGTCGTCTGGATGTTTTATTATTTAACATTTAAAAAGGTCAGTATTTGTATGGAGGCAGAATTTACAAAACAGTCCCAGAACAACATGAATCCACATTTATGTTTTATGAAATGCAAGTCATTCTTTAAATTCAAACAGCTGATGCCAGATCCATTATGAAAGTGGCAACTGCAAAAACAAATGATCAAATCAATATTTCATTTTACACAGGTTGACCATGAACTTAGTGTAATTACATGCCAGTCAATATGCCTTTACTTAATAAACTTGTAAATCAAAAATCAAATAATAATTGGTTTAAAAGCTAAATCATGTAAGGACTGTATTAGTATTAATGTTTCATAGAATTTAAAACCTGCCTATACAATGTAACATAACTATAAAAATAAAATATTCTGTTCTATGTTATGACTTTAATCAACTCCCCAGTGTCCTTCAGGGGAAGGAATTAATTACAATTCATTGAATTTATGTTTTATAATGTAATTGGTTCTATCTTGAAAAGACCATAATTTACATTTAATTGGGTTTTAAAATAAATGATTAAGTCATGATCTGTAGTAGTTTTACGCTAAGCCTTGATGTCTTAATAAACATTGACATAATGTGCTTATCGATTCTAGTTAATGATTGGGATGATTTAAGAATGGAACTGTGACAGCAGAAAACCTGTGCACAGTGTGGAAGGTCATCTAAAGATTGAAATATACACATACGATACAAAATGATTCAAACTGTAATGCCTCGATCACTACATACAATACTAGCATCGTTCTGCAGTGCCACTGAATGTCTATTAAGCTACAGTGCCAATGGATTTGCCTTGTAATGAGAAAGCTTTAATCTTCTATTTGAAAGTAATTAAAAGTATTACAGTGAGAGTAAAAATAGAGGGAGTTCTTTATTATGTATTTATTATTAAGAGGGACTCTTAATAATAAATAAATAAACAAGTATATTTCTGCATGCTTGACAGCAATGGCACAATGGATTCCTTTTACTGAAGCACGTTGGTACTGATATGGTACCAACAGATGTGCAACCATTGCCCCATTATACCAGTGCCAAGTTGTAATAACACCAGACGTACTAGCTTGCATTTGACCGTTAAAACGTTTTTATTCGTTTTTTATTATTACTGTTGAGTTTCTTGGGAAAGCGAGAGTTGGTAGGACTTAGAAATGGTGGTTGGTGTCATTTCTATGATATTGTTATAGGACACAAAGAAGGGAAGGTTGCTATTGACATGGTTTAAGATGGCAAGAGTTTCAGTTCTGTGGTTTACCATAGAGATGAAATGTGAAGGTAAATGTTTTCTTTCACCACTAAGTGAGGGCAATGTTGGATTTAAAACAGATTTTTTCTCTCATAAACTCTACAGCTGGATTGAATTAAGGAGGCAGGCAAGGAAATAAGTAATAAAGGTATAAAGGAATTAAGAGATCCTCACTCCTCAATATGTCAGTCAGAGATTAATGCAATGGTATTACTTTATCTGGATACAAGATCACGAACTATACAAGGTACAGATTGCAAGGAACACACATGCATACTAAGATTTGTAATCATATGGGACACCCCAGAAAGATATTAAATAATTGGAATTATCCTGGAAAATTCTAGAAAATAGAGGTGAGTGATATAGTAATACGAATTACCAATATTGATAATCTCATCTGCAGTATTATAGACTGGATAGCAAAGAAGAAGCCAAACTGGCCTTCAGACACATTCATTTTAAAGTGAGAAAGCACTGTTTTTGATAAATAAAAGCAAAGATATTTTTTTGCTGACTTCTTTAGGCTACTTGTAGGCATTGCAGATGGATCTATTAAGGTACTAATTTAGAGTAAAAAGCACTTTTTACTATACAGTACTTACCTACAGTACATGTACACAGGGATGCAGGCTCTAGTAAACTGAATGCAGTGGAAGTAGCTATGATAGTACAAGGAGGATCTAGCGGTCTATTCTTCAAAGAGGGATAAGAAGGAAAGAGAATCAATGCCAACATGTATTTCTGTCCTGTTCCAGACCTGATATATTTATATATTCGATTTCAATTGGTCATCATGTTACATGCTGTTTAATGAAGAATATCAAAATAAATCATTCTTTGTTGTACTGGCTAAAAGTACAATAACAAATAACAGCTAACAAAGAACATTCTCCAGGAAATAGTTGAAAAGGACTACATCCTGTAAAAACACAGACAGGATAATTTCAAACACATTCAAAACAACAAGAATACAGTTTTAAATTATACAATACCAAAAATATTCCGATGCTAAGTTGGAGCTTGGCAAGCAAACAGGAGCTGCAGTTAAATGTCTTTGTTTAAATAGCAGCCCTATTGAATTTCCCATTGAATCCTTTAAATCATTCAATAAGGGCACATGCAAGTAAATATTCTCAAACTGTCAAATTACATGTAAGTAAAATAAAGAAGCTGTATTATTGATGTGCCGCAGTGCTTGTAGGGACGATGGAGGGGAAGTCTTGATTGTAGTGTAAGCATGGAGTCGTGTGTTATTTTAGCATCTTCAAACTTGCAAGAATATCGGTTCATATTCCTGTTTGTATAAGTGGAAAAAGCATAATCAAGTTACTGTATATCCGGGAGACACACGAATAAAGGTTACCTAGATTGGATTCACAAACATCTGTCTGGAAGCAGGTCTCTTTCACCGATCGGCAGGATACAACAGCATTACGGTAACAGTTTGTATTATAGTACTTGTAATTGTGCTTCCATAAAATTTCATATTACTAGCATATTGTAGTAACTTGTTTTTTGTGCTCTATTAAAATCCTTATAAGCATGTGCCCTTTGTTTTCACTTCAAACTTTTTCCATATCTTCAGATTTCAGTTTAATTAAATGGCACGTTCCCGTTGGGAGAATTTACTTTGCCAAAATGTATAATGCCTTTTAAAGGCACACTCTTATAATGCTTATCAAATTCAATTAGGTTTGCAATCTATAAACATCCCTTGTTATTTTCAACCACTGATGCATTTCAAAGCCTGCTCATGTTTCAAACAGTGGTTCTTCTGTAGTTCTCATTTTCTTTAGTAAGTCTTACCCTAGTCTACAGTACACGTGATCATGCAATCCCTTACACCTCATGTCCTCTCACATCGATATCTTCAAAATGACTGGAGTAGGCATTCCTAAAAATGACTAATAATAAATATTTCTTCCTATAGCCACAACACATCAAACAGCATTAAGTTGAACTGGAAGAATTACAAGAAATGTTCTGCATGATAACAAGTTTTAATCCATTACAGAAATATATTCAAATGCCATGGCATGATATCTTTACACACAATAAGATGTACTGGGAGTTTGACAAATCCATAACTGTTTTCATGTATGTGATTTATACTATTATCAGGCTTTTCATTGTGGTTTGTTTTTGCATTTTCTGAGCCTCTTGTCAGTTAATCGATTCTCTTATAATACTGCTGCTTCCTTTGGAAATAAGAAACAAATGTAAGGCTTGTCTTGCTTGTCTTCACAAAATGAATGTAATGCCAAAATACCCAACTCAGACAATTACAATTTATGAGGACAAACTGTCAGAACATCACGACACTTGTTAAATGTAATTCAAATAGAACATACAACATACAACCTGGAGAGTTTTGTACAAAGGATAATTTTGAGTTTTATAAGATGTAACCATCTCGTTATGTTTAACGCATGTCATTTTTATCATTACATCTTTTTATAGAAATTACATAAATTGAACACACCATAACCTAGAAACAATTAGGAAACAAGACATATCAAGCCATCAAATATAACATCTCAGTCATTATTTTGTGAAATAAAAACAACTTAATTTTGAGTTCAAAAATCTTGTTTTGCAAAACCCCTTGATCACAGATTTAGAGTACAGGGAAACGTAAAAACCAATCAAAGAGCTAATGAAAGGCTTGCGTACACAACATCAAACTTGTTTTACAGTGTAGGGTCCTTTGTGTGGTCGTGTAATTGTAATCTCTTAATGTAACAACATGTTCAAACTAAAGGGCAGCCTTAAGCAGCACGGGAGGCAATCGCTGAGGTATTGTCTTTATTAGGTGTGGTTTTAATGACACATTTGAGTAAAGAGCTTTTATAATCTTATCCAAAAGTGTTCACCAGGTCCCTTTGTATATTTCTAGTATATTTCTATTTTGCGTTGTTCCAATATTCTTTTCCAGGATGTGCCGTGTGCTCCTATATTATTTATGTGTATTTTTCCTATGTGGTTGGTTAATTCCTTTTTTTTTTTTTTTAAGGGTGATGTTTGTGACTGAAGGTATTTATTTTTTCTTTACTAACTAATTTGGTTGTGCTAATCATCTAAAAATCCAATTAGAATAATCTCTTCCTTTCTCTTCCAAATAAAAGATGAAGGTCAATAAAATGAAAATTACATGCATGATATATTTCTAGAAAGTCTGAGATAATCCTCTAAAAAGCAAAATCCTCTTATGCTCTTTGCCAAGCATATAACTGCAATTTATCACACTGTATTGCTGCCAGCCAGCCTATGTATTAGGAGGTCCTGATTCAAATGCACAATGCCAGTTTTACACCAAAGAGTATAATCGTCAGTATAATTGCCTTTATATGCCATACTGTTGAGAGTTCACTATATGCTTGACAGACAGTATGTTAACATGCAAAATAATTCTGAATAGTTGGAGGCCACACTCTCACTGTGTTCTCATTGGAATGATGAAGCCAAACAAAGGCAAGGAAAGTCAAGGTGCACACAAAAAAAGGAGTGGTGAAGAGCTCCGAAACATGCATCACTGATAGGGTTACCACATGACTTCATGTACACTAGGACAGTTTTGGGATAGTTAGGCTTTTCAACTAAAAGGTACCTGAGACAGGTAAACAAACCAGAATGCATTGTGATGTGAGTTGAAAGCTTGAACAGTCCCAGTGAACTGGAGTCATAGGTAGCCTGAATGCATGCCTGTCACAGGCTTCCCCTGGGTCCTAAAGAATGACAAATATATAGGCGAATTGGGCTGCGGTAACCGTGATTTTAGAACCTGAAATGCTAACAAAAATTGCTTTTGGAGAAAATCTGTCATGGGAGCTGTCAGGGAGAACAGCCCAAATTAAGAGAGCCTCCCAGTAAATAAGGGAGAGTTGACAGGTCTAGTTAAGTGGAGTATTTGGGTTACCATACAGCAGGGTAAACAATCACAGTCCTCGAAGGCGGGGACCCTCCTGGTCTTTGTGGTGATTGAATCAATGTAACCTCCTTCTGGGTTAGTCAGGTAATTATTTAAAGATATCAATAAAACCAAGAGGACTCAGACCATACTGTATCACATTTGCATGACACATCTCTTTCTGAAAGACTGATCCAGTATGCGTGATACATTTCATCTGTAATTCATTCATTCATTTATGGGTGGTTATTTTTTTTTTGTTACAAACATAACCTCATAAATTGATCTCTGCCGGGTAGTTTTAAGGTTAAAGAGAGTTTATAATTCCAAAGTAGGGATCTGATGCTTGCTGAACAGTTTTAGTTGGCTTTTTTATAGTTTATCAATAGGTTATAACATGTTGAACAACAGTTGTTAATAGGTTAGCAATCTGTAGTTGTTAACAGTGAACACAGTTTAAAACTGGCCCTTAAAAGTAAGAGTACCAGCCCTACCCCCACACACACCCACACATACTTGTACAATGACTTACACAGAAGTTATTAAATGCTTAAATACTGGTCTTGAGATTTCTTCAATTCATAACAAGTTGAACAGTTGAGACAGCATGGTATTAGAGTGATTCATACTGCACTCAGAACAAACCACTCGTTTTATATTTTGTAGTCTACTTGCCTACCCAAAGTGTGTCATGTTGAATTACTATGAATGTTTCAGGATTGCTTTCCTATACAAATGGGTAATCAGTTTCTCTAAATCAGTTTATTGTGTACCGGGCTCCTGCTATACCAGGCTTAAGGATTTTGTGGTTGCCTATCCACTGGTTTCAATTGAAATGTCTGGAGACAAAAATTACCTGAAAACCAGGAAACTGAACTATTGAAACAATATGGGTGAGTGCTGGGGTTAAGGACCCAGAGGCATGATATTTAGGTGTGTAGCTCTTATGTGCCTGCCTGTTTTAATGATGTACCAAAGATTAGTTCAAGGGAAGACATGGAAAATCTTGTGACCATACTTTTCTAAACAACTAAATAGTTATGGATGTTTTGTGATTCTTTTTTTATGCCCTTATGATGCTATGATCAAATATTTTAAATGCATGTGACCGTGCTCACACAACAATGGGAAAACAGTGGCTGCTTAGCAACCCAGCCGCTAAAGCTTTTAAGGTAAATATCATGTAAAGCGAGTGGCTCACCTGGTAAAAGCACAGCCCCATGGTGTGCAGGGTGAGTCATACAGTCATGGGAGCACAGGTTTATGTCTTTGCTAGGGATTCCAGAGGGAGCGTCACATTGGCTCTGGCGCTTCTGTGGGTTAGGGAGGCAAAACCGTCAGGGACTGTTTCTCCTTATCGTGCTACACCAGACCCTACTGGCCAGTGAGTTCAGGTGGACACCAGCAGGGCTGGCCTTTGTCCTCCAGAGGCCGGTAGCTTGCTGACATCCTCTCTCGAGTTCCTGGGTATAGAAGAGGAAGCTGGCTTGGTCGTGGGATTGGAGGAATGCCGACTGAACCTTCAGGTCTCCTGAGCTGTGTGGGGAATGGCTGCGGTGAATGGAAAAAATGATTGGACATTCTAAATTGGGGAGAAAATCGGGGGTAAAATATTTGGGCACTGTAAATGTAAAATAAATTAATTCATCAATTATAATTCTCACGTAATGTTAAGAGTTAGATATTTTACAAAGAGAGTGTTCTTTAGTTGTGGAACTTCATTTTTTGGTTAAATGACATCATGTATTTAAAAAAAACTATTAGGGCTGCTTTTACAGACCCCAATTAGCACTAATCTTAAGCAAGGTAGTTCGATTTGTTTGCTAATTGTAGTAGAGATCAATTATATCTGAGGACTGGCAGTTCATTAAGATTCAAACCATAGCAAATGCCTCACTGCTAATAACCATACTGAATAACATTCCAATTAGCAGGCAACAGTATACTAGGTCAAATGCCTTTGGGCACATCAACAATATTTACACCCAATCATTTTCCTACTCATACATTTACTGTATTCCTGCAGTCTGTGTGGCTGCCAGTAGAGCTTATTGCCATTGTAATAAATGCAATGCGAAATATATTAAAGACCTAGAATCATATTTTAAAGTTCATAGTGTGCATGCATTCTTTTTAAATTATGAACAATATGACTGTACTTGAAAACGTTTTTGTGCTGTGGTTTGACGTTCTCATTTTTTCCGTGTCGGATAAACCCGCCTCCTTTGGGCATTTTCTATTTAAAAGCATATCCTAAACACTAGTACCAAAATGTAGCATCTGGTAAAGGATTGCTTTACCTAAACAAACTTTGCATACTCTTCTCTATCAGAGGTTTCGAGTCAGAGAGTCTGAGTGGAGTGGAGCGTGCCAATTTGATATGGAGCGGGGAAGCGGAGCGGACATTTCCAGCCCGCTTTTTCACAACACGGAGAAGAACTGAGCGCTGTTTTAATTTTCTTAAATACGTGTTTGGCCATGGAGTTTGCACAAAAGTATTTTTAAAACTTTATGCCCCAATACAGCGCTGTGAACACGGTTTATATTTTCTGCACTCTTAAGGATAGTTAATTCACTACAGAGTGGTCCGTCAGCCCTGTTGAGACTCACTCATATGTTCGTGGGTTGCTCTGATCTCCCTATGAGAGATTCAGATACAAACAAACCCAGTATAAAGTTAATTTGATACGAATCATATGCAGTACCCATCAATAATAATGAGAAAGTGTCTTTGAATTGAATTAGATAACTTCTCTTTTCAGGTGGGGATTTTTTTTTTTACTTGGGTTAAGCTATGCGATTATAATAAGGATGATTAAATAGTATTCCTTTCTGAATGTACATTAAATCTTTTCATCTGCAGTCGGCAACACAGGGGGGAGGGGCTAGTTGTTATTTTTGTTTTCTTTTTTTAATACGATGTGAGCCGAGTGGAGTGTGTCTGTTTTTGTCAGCAGAGCGGAGAATATTCCAGCAGAATTTTGTCACCACTCCGCTCCTCTCATATTATCTGTTTCGAGCAATACTGCAGCTAGATCCAAATCTATAAAGGTCTGCAAATTGGCGTTGTAATTTATCCCAAGAAACTCTCGGCGAGAATAAGTGCATCCACTGACTTTTATCGGGGTGTTCCACGCTGTTCAGCGACCGGAAAGAACGAGGACACGAATTCCGGGACAGGTGCAACAATGTAAATACATCAATGGAGTTTCGGGACAGATCAAAGTTGCCCAAAGCTGTTCATAAACCGTGAAAAGTACTGAATGTTATTTGAAGTTATCTCGGATGATTGGAGACAACACAGAAAGGCGGGTATTGTTGTTACTTAGATAGACGTGATACTGGCTCTTAACAATGATCTGCACATGTTAACAGATTATACAGATTGTATCAAAAGCAGAACATGTTGCCCAAAGACCAAAGAAACAGAGAGCAAAACATCAGCTTTCAGTATTTTACATGAAAATCCTATGATACATTACCTTTTTGTAAGAGCTTGCTCTTTCCTCAAAGCTAAAAAAATGGTTTATGTGTTCGTAAACTAGATGGTAACAGTTAATAAACTAAAAAAGCACCCCTTAAAATAAAGCATGACCAAAGAATATAAAGCAATACATATAAAACAAAACCATAATAGAAACTTGTATTGAAATCTTTGAAGGCAGACAACCTGAGCATAAGAGAAGGAGGAATACAATAATAGTTCTCCATCCCAATCAAACACGTAATGCACAATAAAAGAAGGGAACACTCAGATTAGCTAACAATCAAACACGTACTGCACAATAAAAGGAGACCTTCAGATTACCCTCACAATCAAACACGTACTGCACAATAAAAGAAGGAGACCCTCAGATTACCCTCACAATCAAACACGTACTGCACAATAAAAGAAGGAGACCCTCAGATTACCCTCACAATCAAACACGTACTGCACAATAAAAGGAGACCCTCAGATTACCCTCACAATCAAACACGTACTGCACAAAAAGGAGACCGTCAGATTACCCTCACAGTCAAACACGTACTGCACAATAAAAGAAGGAGACCTTCAGATTACCCTCACAATCAAACACGTACTGCACAATAAAAGAAGGAGACCCTCAGATTACCCTCACAATCAAACACGTACTGCACAATAAAAGAAGGAGACCCTCAGATTACCCTCACAATCAAACACGTACTGCACAATAAAAGAAGGAGACCCTCAGATTACCCTCACAATCAAACACGTACTGCACAAAAAGGAGACCGTCAGATTACCCTCACAGTCAAACACGAACTGCACAATAAAAGAAGGAGACCTTCAGATTACCCTCACAATCAAACACGTACTGCACAATAAAAGGAGACCCTCAGATTACCCTCACAATCAAACACGTACTGCACAATAAAAGAAGGAGACCCTCAGATTACCCTCACAATCAAACACGTACTGCACAATAAAAGGAGACCCTCAGATTACCCTCACAATCAAACACGTACTGCACAATAAAAGGAGACCCTCAGATTACCCTCACAATCAAACACGTACTGCACAAAAAGGAGACCGTCAGATTACCCTCACAGTCAAACACGAACTGCACAATAAAAGAAAGAGACCCTCAGATTACCCTCACAATCAAACACGTACTGCACAATAAAAGGAGACCCTCAGATTACCCTCACAATCAAACACGTACTGCACAATAAAAGAAGGAGACCCTCAGATTACCCTCACAATGAGCTACACCTGAGCACCATACAAACTTGCACTTAGATTACGCTCACAATGAGCTACACGTCAGCACCATAACTACTTGCAGTCTCTACACTTGAAACTTTGAATTTCCTCTTCATTTCATCTGTATTATTTGACGTGAATCCTTAAATACAACAGCAACTCTGATTTCCATATTAAGCATGATACCATTTGGCACTCTTAAAACATCAAGGAGATGCTAAAAGCAATGCTTAATTAAGGTTACTTATGATTTTTACTAGGATTATGCTTCACCAACAATGTCTGCAAAAAAAAAAAAAAAAAACGGGGGGGGGGGGGGGGGGGATGGGAAGGGATGTATACCACTAACAGCTAACTGTTCATGTATATACTGCAAAAGCATAGGTTAGTCTTATTATTTGCATTTCTAAGCATTTGGCAAATACAGCATGCAGATCTAGAATACTAATTAAAATATATATTTACAATTTATTTGACTTATTACCATGTTTTATCTTTACCTATGCCTAACTTTTGTCTTCAGAATATTTATTAGCAGTATTTTGTCGCTGTTTCTTAAATATATAACAGCTTTATTTTAATTATCCAACATGGTCCTTTGTGATTGGTTCACATTTAAACTTTTTTTCTATTTGTGAACATGGCATTATGCCAAGTTAATCCATCATGTTTAGGAAATAAATTAACTGTATAAATCAGTGCACTGTGCAATAACGTATAGTATAAAATCTATTGTCTGTCAATAAGAGTTTTTTTTTTTTTACGTGTAATAAATGTACCTATAGGTTAAAATACATAAATGGAGTAGAGAATCTTTCATATTTTAAGTATTGATAGCAACTCTTTAAATATAACGAGAGACAAATGTACTCCCAGAACATTTGATACAAATGATTTGAGACAAATATCTTTTATCCTGGGGAAATGCTTTAGGGGGAAATAAATTGGTGTAATAAGCATGCATAGTAACCTGTACCTGATCACATACATGTGTTATACATGTGAGGGAGTGGGGTGGGGGTTGGTACTGGACGAGGGCTGCATCAAGGAGTGCAGTGTCTCTGATGGGCGCACAATGGCTTTGTGGTGTGTCTGCTTCATACACAGATGGTATATGGGATAAGCCCCACGTGGATGATGACAGTCTTCATAGAATCTATTTTGTGCCTTATATTTGTAATTCCTCTTGGCTCCAAAACTCATTCTTTCTTACCTGTACATATCTTGTAAAGGGTCATTTATTTAACCCATATAAAAAATATAGTGCTACATTATTGTACCCTTGATGTGCATTTCTGGGATAATTTTCCTATGATGTACATGGCAGTGGTTAAAACAGACATAGTTTGTCTTGTGTACATTGCATGTATAGACAATAAATGCCTTTCCATGTCTGCCATGTAACCTGAAAGCAAAATGCCTTGATTAGGTTATGCTTGTAAAATATTTTAATAATACTGTGATAGGAGATTCCTGATGTGATAGAAAAAGTGTCTTGTCTTAAGAAGGTGTCCATGAAAACTATATATATATATATATATATATATATATATATATATATATACAGTACTGTGCAAAAGTTTTAGGCAGGTGTGAAAAAATGCTGTAAAGTAAGAATGCTTTCAAAAATAGACCTGTTAATAGTTTATATTTATCAATTAACAAAATGCAAAGTGAGTGAACAGAAGAAAAATCTACATCAAATCAATATTTGGTGTGACCACCCTTTGCCTTCAAAATAGCATCAATTCTTCTAGGTACACTTGCACACAGTTTTTGAAGGAACTCGGCAGGTAGGTTTGCCCAAACATCTTGGAGAACTAACCACAGTTCTTCTGTGGATTTAGGCAGCCTCAGTTGCTTCTCTCTCTTCATGTAATCCCAGACAGACTCGATGATGTTGAGATCAGTGCTCTGTGGGGCCATACCATCACTTCCAGGACTCCTTGTTCTTCTTCACGCTGAAGATAGTTCTTAATGACTTTCACTGTATGTTTGGGGTCGTTGTCATGCTGCAGAATAAATTTGGGGCCAATCAGATGCCTCCCTGATGGTATTGCATGATGGATAAGTATCTGCCTGTACTTCTCAGCATTGAGGAGACCTTTAATTCTGACCAAATCCACAACTCCATTTGCAGAAATGCAGCCCCAAACTTGCAAGGAACCTCCACCATGCTTCACTGTTGCCTGCAGACACTCATTCGTGTACCGCTGTCCAGCCCTTTGGCGAACAAACTGCCTTCTGCTACAGCCAAATATTTCAAATTTTGACTCATCAGTCCAGAGCACCTGCTGCCATTTTTCTGCACCCCAGTTCCTGTGTTTTCGTGCATAGTTGAGTCGCTTGGCCTTGTTTCCACGTCAGAGGTATGGCTTTTTGGCCACAAGTCTTCCATGAAGGCCACTTCTGACCAGACTTCTCCAGACAGTAGATGGGTGTACCAGGGTCCCACTGTTTTCTGCCAGTTCTGAGCTGATGGCACTGCTGGACATCTTCCGATTGCGAAGGGAAGTAAGCATGATGTGTCTTTCATCTGCTGCAGTAAGTTTCCTTGGCCGACCACTGCGTCTACGGTCCTCAACGTTGCCCGTTTCTTTGTGCTTCTTCAAAGAGCTTGGACAGCACATCTGGAAACCCCTGTCTGCCTTGAAATTTCTGCCTGGGAGAGAGCTTGCTGATGCAGTATAACTACCTTGTGTCTTGTTGCTGTGCTCAGTCTTGCCATGGTGTATGACTTTTGACAGTAAACTGTCTTCAGCAACCTCACCTTGTTAGCTGAGTTTGGCTGTTCCTCACCCAGTTTTATTCCTCCTACACAGCTGTTTCTGTTTCAGTTAATGATTGTGTTTCAACCTACATATTGAATTGATGATCATTAGCACCTGTTTGGTATAATTGTTTAATCATACACCTGACTATATGCCTACAAAATCCCTGACTTTGTGCAAGTGTACCTAGAATTGATGCTGTTTTGAAGGCAAAGGGTGGTCACACCAAATATGGATTTGATTTAGATTTTTCTTCTGTTCACTCACTTTGCATTTAGTTAATTGATAAATATAATCTATTAACATGTCTATTTTTGAAAGCATTCTTACTTTACAGCATTTTTTCACACCTGCCTAAAACTTTTGCACAGTACTGTATATATATATATATATACACTCAGCCCTGTGAATTTTGTGATAAGCCTTTAAAAAAATCATTAAAAGATGTATCACTCTTCAACATCCCAGTTTAAGTGGTACTGGTACTTAATCCATATATAATGGGTGTAAAAACGATCATTTAAAGGTGAAAAAGGATAGGCTGTAAGATTGTTTTAATGATTTTAAATCTGAGGATTAAAAAACAAAAATGTACTGATGGATTAAGTGAAAAGTTCTCCCTCATGGCAATATTGTGTATTAAACTGGTGGAAGATTGAATGCACTGCCACGCACATAAACATCTGTGGTTTACAAACTGGAGGCACATTTTCTGCTAAGTATTTCTGCGCTAACCGAAAGAAGATTAAATGACAAAATCTGAATTTAATTAAAACACTAAATCTGTGTAACACTAACAGCTTACACAATATGTGAGCCATTGAAAACTGTATCCATTTTACTTATGTGGCATTGAGCCTGTTAAATAGTTTTGTACTGTAATGTTTCTGAACAAACTAACCCATATTAGTGATTTACACTTTAGAGTGGCTGTGGGGTGCATATTTTTCAAATTCTAATACATTATAAATTGACCTATTCGTTCTTTTTTTTTCTGTGAAACATTCCACTTGAGAGGATGAAACACTTAAGATTTTTTTCCTGCTTTTCTACACTGGCTCAACATAATGTTTGATGCCTCAGTAATTTGCTCTCTAATGCATGTCCCTGGGGTACTAGAAAAAAACAAACCAAACAGATCACAGGGTTTGGATATCTTTATGGCAGCATGGTTCTCCTGAGTAGAATGCAGTCGATGAAACGCTGCTTTATATAGAGGACATTTCAGACAGTATAAAACATTTCTTCTTGTATTACAGAAGCTGATCATGTTCTAAAGGGGTTGCAGGAGCTCCACATGGGAAAATCATCTTAAACTGAAGGGCTCTTTAATGAGGTATTCAAAAAAGGACCTACAAGGACTGTGGCCATACTGCGATTACCATATGCCACACTGAACAATGAAAGCAGTGGAGAACTAGAAAACTGCTGGAGCAGATCCATAGAACAGGCTTGCATTGCTTCTTGTTTCTTGGATAAGTCATTGTCCTCACTTGCTTTGAAAAGCCATTCTTCTTTCTATACACACATATATACACACACACAGTTACATACCCCTGTGGAAATTTATAATTTCTAGAAATTTCTTGAAAACAAAGCATTTTAGGAAAGAATCTTTTGTAGCAAAAGTTTTGCTTTTGTGGATGAGGAAGAAAATGTTACAAGAAGTAGATGTCTACAATTATTTATTTCAGCATTTTTTTGGGTGCAAACTCAAAACAATGCTAATTCAGAAGTATTCCTATCCTTTGATGCTATGATAGTATTGTCTACAAGGTGCTAGAAATTTCAATATGATAATGCACAACCTAAGTCTAGAAAATGCTGCATTGTAGCTGAACATTCTTAGAGAGTATAAAAGGGTTAGGCACAGGATGATTGCTGTCATTACCAATCAGTCAATATGGGAAAAAGTAAGGTGCTATCTGAAGACCTTAGGCAGAAAATGATTTATTGTCATAAAGCTGGAGAATGATTCAAGAAGATTTCCAAGCATTTGAGTATCCCAATTTCAACTATTGTTTCTATTATCAAGTAAAACGCTCCCTCGGTCTGGAAGAAAGAAAGTTCTTTCACCAAGCTCAAGTAGAAGAATTGTGAGGAATGTTAATAACAATCTGAGATTGACTGCCAAAGATGTTCAAAGTCAATTGGCTGCAAGTGGGACTGGGATTTGCATTTCAACCATATATCGAGTATTGCACGGTGAAGGTCTCAATGGTCGCAGGCCAAGGAAAAAAGAACACCATACCTACTGTGAAGCATGGAGGTGGTAATATCCTTCTATGGGGTTGTTTTTCCACTGATGGCACAGGAAATTTATTTCCAATACATGGTAAAATGGATTCCATAGCATACGAAAAGATACTGGCTAATCATCTGAACCCCTCCGCTACAAAACTCCAGAATGGTTAAAGAAGAATCAAATGTGAGGTTATGAATACTTTTGAATTAGCATTTTTGGAGTTTTGCAAAAAAAAAAAAAAAATGCTGATATTTTTTTCCTCATCTACAAAAGCAAAACTTTTGCTTCAAAAGATTTTTCCTACAATTTGTTTTCGAGAAATTTCTAGAAATTATACATTTCCATTGGTTTATGTAAACTTGTGGACTACAGCTGTGTATATATATATATATATATATATATATATATGTTTAAAAAAATGTATGAATGGTTGTGGCAAAGTGGTTGATTGTGTACAGGTGCAGGAGTGATGCTGTGCGTAATTAACAGACAGAGAGTTGTAATCCAGTTGGAAAGGGTTTTTAATTATAATCCTGGTCTGGTGACCAAACAATAACTCCAGGCAATACACAACAATGCGTAATGCATGCACTGTTTTTGCAGTCCCAAATAATACCTTTAGTCATAAATGACTACAGGACACACAATAAAACAGCAAAATGTTTTAAAAAAACAACCCAACCCAATCCCACGCCATAAGACATACCCCCAAGCATGAAGGCTATCAACCTTAAACACCATAAGCCAGAGTAAACAAGTGTGATTTTAATGATCTTTTGGCAGTGAATTCAAAAAACGAAATACAAAAAACAATATAAATAAAAGGTTTTAAAAAAAAAGGTTTTCATTATTATACTCTTGTTCAAAACAGAAGTTCACTGATGTGATAGGACAAAACATTACAGCTGGTGCAGCAAGTGCTTTCACAAACAATCGACAATTGGGATAAAATGTTGCTATTGTTAACTGCAACACCTGCAGCTTTAAAGACTCAAATTACAAGCTCAGACAGTCACTGTATTTTTTTAATGTATTTGTGAAGAAATTATTTTCTGATTAATAGTACTGTAATTACATATGCAAATACATCTAAAAATATCCTTAACATTTATGTTGCTGTATTGCTTAACACCGCCATCACTTCTCGTGTTCACTACACACATTTCTATGAAAGCAAAAAAAAGAAAAAAAAAGAAAAACGGCACCCTCTGTGTGAATAACATTGGGTCAGTGTTAAGTATTACAAGACAGTTTTAAAGATAATGGGCAATTAAATGCGGCAAGAAACTCAACAGTTCTGCTTGGCCAGACCAATGTTTGTGCTGACACTATTGGTGACAGTAACCATCCCAGTAAACAAGGGGTCCTCCCAAATGTCACATACTGCAGAATGCCATTACTCCACAGCAATGTGGAGTAATGGTTAGGGCTCTGGACTTGACTGGAGGGTTGTGGGTTCAATCCCACAGGGGGATGGGGGCACTGCTGTCGTACCCTAAGGTACTTTACTGAGATTGCTCCAGTAAAAACCCAACTGTATAAATGGGTAATTGTTATTTATTCATTTCTTAGCAGACGCCCTTATCCAGGACGACTTACAATCGTAAGCAAATACATTTCAAGTATCATAGTACAAGTAATTATACAGTTAAAAGCAAGATAAATACAATGAGTTTGGTTCAAGCAAGTACAAGTGTGACAAAATACAATTCAATAATACAGCAGATAAGTGTCAGCGATAGTTACATCAGGATATGATTAAATACAAAATACTACAGATTAAACACTTGGCAGATTACAGTACTCTGAAGTACAAGATTAAATGCAGTAAAATAGGGGGCAGATAAGAGCAAGTAAAGCGCGTTTAAGGAAGGGTGATAAGTGTCCCAGGGGAAGAACAGAGGAGTTCTACAGGTTCTTTCTGAAGAGGTGAGTCTTGAGGAGGCGCTGGAACGTGGTCAGGGACTGGGCAGTCCTGACATCTGTAAGAAGGTCATTCCACCACTGCGGGGCGAGGGTGGAAAAGGAGCGGGCTCTGGAGGCAGGGGAGCGTAGAGGAGGTAGGTCTTCTAGTGCAGGCGGAGCAGAGAGGTCGAGTGGGGGTGTAGGGAGAGATGAGGGTCTGGAGGTAGCTGGGTGCAGTCTGGTCAAGGCATCTGTAGGCTAGTACAAGAGTCTTGAACTGGATGCGAGCGGTGATCGGGAGCCTGTGGAGTGAGCGGAGTAGTGGAGTTGCGTGGGAGAAGCGAGGCAGAGAGAACACCAGGCGGGCAGCGGAGTTCTGGATGAGCTGGAGCGGACAGGTGGCGGCCGCAGGGAGGCCAGCCAGGAGGGAGTTGCAGTAGTCTAGGCGGGAGAGTACCAAGGCCTGGACCAGGAGCTGGGTGGCGTAGTTGGTGAGGAAGGGTCGGATTCTTCGAATGTTGCTCAGGAAGAATCGGCAAGTGCGTGCCAGAGTGGAGATGTGCTGGGAATAAGAGAGGCAGGGGTCCAGGGTGACTCCAAGGTTCTTAGCGGAGGAAGAGGGAGAGAGTGTAGTAGATTCCAGAGGAATAGAGATAGAAAGATCAGAAGAGGGGAGGAGGAGGGAAAGAAAAGGAGGTCAGATTTAGAGAGGTTTGAGAAGTTTGAGGTGATGCGAGTGCATCCAGGAGGAGATAGCAGACACAGGTAGAGATACGGGAGGGGATGGTGGAGTCAGAGGTGGGGAAGGAGAGGAAAATCTGAGCATCATCAGCATAGAAATGGTATGAGAAACCATAGGATGTGATGAGGGGGCCCAGGGAGCGGGTGTAGAGAGAGAACAGGAGAGGACCCAAGACTGACCCTTGGGGGACTCCTGTTGAAAGAGGGCGAGGTGTGGAGGTTGCTCCATGCCAGGTTACCTGGTAAGTGTGGTTGGAGAGGTAGGAGGAGAACCTGGCCAGAGCAGTGCCAGAGATTCCCAGGTCAGCAAGAGAGGATAGTAGAATAGTGATCGACGGTGTCAAAGGCAGCAGAGAGGTCGAGGAGAATTAGGACAGAGGAGAGAGAGGCAGCTTGGGCAGACTTTAGTGAGTTGGTGACAGACAGGAGGGCGGTTTCAGTGGAGTGAGCAGAGCGGAAGCCAGATTGGCGAGGGTCGAGTGGAGAGTGGTTGGACAGGAAAGCAGAGAGCTGCGGTGTACAGTCCGCTCGAGGAGAGGAAGGGTAGGAGGGAGACAGGACGGTAGCTCTGGAGGGAGGTGGGGTCGAGGGTAGGTTTTTTGAGGAGGGGAGTGATAGAGGCTTTTTTAAAGGCAGAGGGAAAGAGACCAGAAAGGAGAGAGGTGTTGAGAAGGGAGGAGATGAAGGGAAGTAGAGCAGGAGCAGCAGCTTGAAAGAGGTGGTTGGGGAGGGGTTCCAGGGCACACATGGTGGGTTTGTGACCCTGGAGAACGGAGGAGAGGTCAGAGTCTGAGAGGGGCGAGAAGGTGGAGAAGGAGGATGAGTTAGTAGGGGATGCAGTGGGTGTAGGGGTTGGAGCAGGAGGGGGTGCAGGGGAGGGAGAGGTGTTAAAGAGTTTGCAGATATCTGAGATTTTAGAAGAGAAGAAGGAGGCAAAGTCATCAGGGGAGATAGAGGAGGGGGGGAGTGTTTAAGAGGGAGGAGAAGGTAGAGAATAGTTTACGTGGGTTGTTAGTGGAGGCTTGGATTACAGATTGGAAATAAGTACATTTAGCAGAGGAGAGAGTAGAGAAGGAGGAGAGGAGAGTGTGGTAAAGGTCTAGGGCAGCAGGGAGTTTGGTTCTCTTCCATTTCTTTTCAGCAGATCGCAGTGTGATTCTTGCTGAGCGGAGCGCAGAGGAGAGCCAGGGTTGCGGAGGGGAGGGGCGAGCAGGTCGGGAGGTGAGGGGACAGAGGGAGTCGAGGGAGGAGGTGAGAGAGAGCAGTGGAGGCAAGGACAGAGGGGGAGAGAGAGCGGTGGTTACGACGAGAGGTGACAGTGGGGGTAGGAGGAGCAGGGAGAGAGGGGAGAGACAGAGTAAAAGAGATGAAATAGTGATCAGAGAGGTCCAGGGGGGTGACAGAGAGGGTGGAGGGGCAGCAGGCCCTGGAGAAGGTGAGGTCAAGTTGACGGCCAGCTTTGTGGGTAGGAGGGGATGGAGAGAGCAATTGTATGTAAAAATAATGTGATATCTTGTAACAATTGTAAGTCACCCAGGATAAGGGCATCTGCTAAGAAATCAATAATAATATTTGGCTGAATGCCTACACTCAACTGGCAAAATTTAACTCGGCCCTAGTTAGCAGGGTCACTACTCACACTTAAGCTAATTTTAAAAACTAGTTGTGGATTTTGCATTAACTACCTTTAACAAACGTGTAGTCCAATATTTAGACATAAGAGAAAGTATGATTATTATTATGGTTATTATTTCAGTACTAGCTACTTACTATTTTGCTCGTTTTTTTTTTTTAAACCAGATACTATTTTCACAATATTGTAAGCCTGTAGAAAGTTGTTTGATGTTGGTTGTTCTGAAGCTTAACCCAGTGCCAACATCCAAAGTCCAATCACAATGCATACAGCTGGTGCATTGTTTTTGTCCAATATACTGTACAGCTATGTACCGACTTTCCAATGAAAAGTTATTATTTTTATTAGGTATATTATTAACGCTTAGCAAGTACGGGATTGAATAAACACATAGCGGTATTAGTAAACATGGGTATTTAGGATTGAGGTGATTTCTTTCAACTGTGATTGCCTTTTACACATCAAAGCAATTGCATAAGAATACTTAAAAAATAAATGATGCAAAAATAATTTCACATCCACGTTTCCTTTAAGTTACAGAAATGTTAACGCTGCTGCAATGGAACAGCCCTGCCTGTAATAGTCATAATTGGGAAATTAACAAAATGTGAAAACTTTTTCATGCAGGACACAGATCACTGTACAATATGTGGCATATTATTTAAAACACATAATGAGATAGCTGTGATAGCCATTTTTAAATGATCTACTGTCTTAATAAGAGAAGCATTTTATCTTCACTCTTGATAGAAAGCATAATATATTAAACCTCCATCCACTGAGAAATAAAAATGTGACATTGATTCAAGCATAAAAATTCTCCAGTATGACAACTATAAAAAGCTAGCAACACATTTAACAAATACTGTATTTTAGTGAATTGTGCAGATATATCCCTTATTGTAGTAAATGGATGGCTAAATGAATTACAGTGCACTCAGTAAAGCAGATTCCCGTATAACCAGTGGAATGCATTTCATTCGTCTATCAGTGCAGTGTGTAAAAGTGCCAGGGATGTTGATGCCTGCTGCCACTGATGAATCGGACCACCCTGCAGATGCTCTATTGATTTAGATCTGGGGATTGTGGCCATCGTAGAAGTGCAGGTTCCGGTTTATTCATGTTTCTTGAAGCACTGCGTGGTGCCCCTGATCTACAATCTGCCATGCCGACTTCTGGAAAAAGAAGTTTCCTGCCTAATTCTTTATGTACAGTTCTGCTTGTTGACATGGGATTGAGTAGTCGTTGATGTCCCAATTGCAGTAACACATAAGGAGTTTTAAATAACTACCACCTGTCAGATGATGTTAGATGTTTGGCTAATAGTAACTGGATAAGCATGTTTACAATTCTTTAAAAAATATATTGATATTGATTTAGCCAAAAATTATCTTAGAAATGTTTCCTACAGTGAACCACTTTTTAGTGCTCATACAAAATGTGGACCTTATGCACTAATTGTGCCCTTCTACCTATCTGGTGAACATTTTATCAGACTCCTTGTCACCCATAAACCTTTCAGATTCAACTAGGGAATAATATGATAAAATCCTTGTAGGGGGTTGAAAACATAAGAAAATGTACAAATGGCCCATCTAAGCTCACCCGGTTTCTTCTAGCTGATATCAAAACTTGTCAAGTTGGATATTAAAGGATCCCAGTGATTCTGCCTCAACAACATGATTAGGTAACCCATTCCATCCCCTCACCTCTGTGTGTGTGAAGAAGTGTCTCCTTTCCTCGGTTCTAAGTCTGTTTCCACTTAATTTACAGCAGTGTCCTCTGGTCCTGGTTTCTGAACTGCACTTAAAAGTATGTGTTTAAGTGCAGTACTGACCCCACCCCCAGTTCTTCCAGCCTGTCTTCATAGCTCATTCCTTTAAGCCCTGGAAATAGTCTGGTTGATCTTAATTGGACTCTCTCCAGGGTCAGTGTCTCTTTGACTGCTTGCTCACACTGTCTGTTTGTTGACAGCAGTGTCTATTACAACACCATGGTCTTTCTCTTGTTGAACCAGTTCTATACCCCTTATTTGGTATTCAGGTCTCTCTATATTTGTTGATATAAAATTGAATTTGTTAGGTTTTTGCCCTGTTCATGCCCTGTTCATTTATTACTGGGGGATGTTAGGCGTTTTTATTTTATGATAAATTATTTACAACAGACAAAACGGATTATAATGATACCATACATAATTAATAAAAAAAACCCCAAAAAAAACAAAAAACAAAAAAACTTTAGCATGCTCCCTGTCAGCTTAATAAATGAAACACTTTTTTTTTTTTAACTATTTTCTTTTTCTTCTTAGGAATGTGACAAAGTTATTACAATGGTTTAACTTATTTCAGAACATGAGCTCTGCCACTGGCCCAGGGCCTGGTTCATCAGAATTATTTTCATTCCAGTTAACTTAGACATTGTCCAGAATGGCAGGTGTGTTATTTGCATATGCTGTCTTAATTTTATCCTGTAAAATCAGCATGATAGTTTATTATAACAAAATAAAAATAAATAATTTGCACACACAAGTATATAAACATAATGTATACAATGCAATGCGTATGTAATTCAATACACTTGTTTGAGTCTATTTACTGTGCCTCACAATGTAGGAGATTTAACACACACTGCCGCTTGTAATCTGCAATAGATTGCTAGTCACTGGCAGGACACAGCTGGGATCATTTTACTCAATGTTAGGTCCAAATGATTGCCATCCAGCTGGATGGAAAACAAAAAGTCAGGAAATTAACACTAGTTGTAAACCACCAATCTCAATTAAATCACACCTGCCTACTGGTCAGACACAGAGGACAGAAACAAGTCACATGGAGCCTGCACAATATCCAGACAAAAACACCAAGATGAAATGCAATTTGTTAATGAGCAGTGTTGTTCATTAGGCTGATACCTCCTTCAACAGCCACGAATCATCTTGTGAAAACGTGTTGAGGAAAGTAAACCCAGTAGCCATGTGAAAAAGACACTGAAAGAAGCCTGATACGATTCTGCCAAATTAGCATTTGGGATGAGCTCCACAGGTACTGTACTGTTTTAAATGCATCTGTGATAGTAAAACACACCCCAACAGGTTTTAAATACAACTATAGTGAAAAGAGTGAAATCGAAAAACCAGAACAAAAAACCAATACACATAAAACAAATACACAAAAATATACGTATTGCTTATGTAGTGAACATTATGAATAAAGAGTGCATTAAAACAATGCCTGTTTTTGTGCACTGCAATACTTAAACTATAACTCATTCACAGGTGTGTATGTTAAGCATGTGTACACATACAATAATTTCTAATTAGCTTTTTTGACTCAGCAGATTTCCAGCTGTTTTGACAGGGCAGCCAATATTTACAGCCCTCTTTAAATAAAATAAAATGTGGGCATACTGTAAAATGCAGCATAGACCAATTTTCTACCACAAGTCATCGCTCAGATTCAAACATGTGAAGAGAAAGCTCTACTATGAAGCAGTAATGTGTATATTTTGTGTTTTGTTTCCAATTCTAAAATAAAAGGTAACATTTCATTAAGATGAAGTGAACATTTAATAAGCTGTAAATAATAGACGAGTTCAAGTAAATTTTATACCACCCAATAGTGTTATTTTAACTGTGTTAAGTAAGCATGTGCTCAGTACTATCTGAATAATATAATATTTTATAGGAGTTTATTAAGTGTCTTTTTTAAATCATAATGTATTACCCTTATTGTACTGTCATCATCCTTCTCCTCCTCATCACTAATTTATTTATTTTTTTTACCCCATTTTCTCCCAATTTGAAATACCCAATTCTTTTTAAGCCTGGCTCACCGCTGCAACCCTCGCACTGACTCAGGAGAGATGAAGATGAGCAGACGCATCCTCCGAAATGTGTGCTGTCTGCCGTCCACTTCTTTGCACTCTGCAGGCCCGCCATGCAGCTACCTTCAGAGCTAGTGTCGGAGGTCTATGTAGCTCTTGGCCGCTTACAGGCAGGTCCACAGGCGCCCGGACAGTCTACAGGAGTCACTGGAGCGCGGTGAGCCGAGGACACCCTGGTTGACCTAAGCACTCCCCACCCTGGGCGGCGCTCGGCCAGTTGTGCGCTGCCCCTGGGAACTCCCGTCCACGGCTGGCAGTGGAATAGCCTGGACTCGAACCGGCGATCTCCAGGCTATAGGGCGCATCCTGCACTCCACACGGAGTGCCTTTACTGGATGCGCCACTCGGGAGCCAACTCATCACTATTTTACCACTATTATTATTATCATCAAGCAGTGGAAAGTTACAAGATTTGTATGTAATAAAACTAGCATTTTATCTGTTTTTTTGGTATTTGGAGTTTCTGAAAGGAGCACACGTCAGTAAATGTGATCCGAGTCTTCTAGCCATTCCCAGGGCTATCCACAGAGGGGGTATATGAAGAACCCAGGGAACACATTCTGCGTATTGTGTAGATGGTATGTAGTCTGTTTGGTGTTTGTTCACCTTATTATGTTTCAGCGACCCTTACTGGTTAATGCCCCGTGAATCAGTTGTTTTCCACCAGGGCCCATTCTTGCACAGAAAGCCAAGTGGTATCATCCAATCAAAAACAGTGGCATTTAACCCTGAGCAATTGCACTCTTGCACCATTAATTAAGATTCACATTGTGTTTGTGAAACTAGACTTATTTTTCAAAACATAGTTGAAATGCAATTATATGTGCTTTGGCGTAAACAAAACAAAGAATCACAATAATTCACTGCATTTTATTAACACTCTCTTACACATCTACTTCATGTACAAAAAACTCTGTGCTTTGTACAATGTCTTTGATTTACCCACCATTTGCGAAAGCCCTTTTGAACATGTTTACTTCTTAACACAACTTCAACCAAACGTGGAAGAAAGGTGTCAGAATTTTAGAGGAAGAGATCTATTCAGCATTAAGGTTGTGCTTCTTTTAGTGTTTCTTTGAATGAGCGACCTTGGGGAGAAAAAAAACAAAAAAAACCATAAGCAACCTGCTATGTTGTTTGTACAAATGAATGCATATGGTTAGAGCTACAGTACGCTCCTTACTTTAGGTTATAAAATACAATTGCAGTGGAGACAAATACCCAACTCCACCCAATCCATATTCTTTTATAGGGATTTGGTGTTGTGTTTGGGGTTTCCATAGATGATTCAAGAAAGGAATGCAACCTTTGCATGAACCTACAGAAACAATTGTTAAACACACTAAACTCACTAGAATTATTTCTCATGCTTAGATGTTATTATATGGTGCATATAACACCCCCTTAGGCATAAAACAGTAAAGACATATGAGCCACTATATACAGATGTAGAGAGGCAGTGGCTTTAGTTTTGAATCCCACCCCAATAGTGTACAAACTGAAATGACGGACTGCATATGCAGGAAATGCTCATTGGCACTCCCCTAGCCACCTTCAATTTGTTCAACTTCAAACTAATTTTAGGGGGCATTGAAAAAATTTAACTTTTGTGATAGAAAAAATTAAAGGCAAAACATGATGTCAACTGAGTTTTAAAAAATGTGACTGATAAAATGAATGAACTTGTTGATATTCAAGCATGTTTATTTATAAATAAATGGTGTGCATGTGAAGTAACTGGTGTGCTCCTAAAAGACACACCAGATGCACCAGGCATTACCTCCCCCTAGTATTGAATTCTCTGAATGTGTTATCTTGTTTCCCTTATGCTAGTTGGTTTTAAGGTTTACTAAAGGTAAGATACTGTAAGTTGATCAGTCATATTCCATTGTACCTTTAATTCTTCCTCACACATCAGTCTCTAGCTCTAGGCGGCTGATAATATTCTTGTGTAGGCCTTGTGCGCCTTGGCTGCCCATCCCCACCTCCACGGTACTCTAGTGACTTTTCATAATACACGTCATCTTCTTCCTGTGAGCAAACAACCACTTTTAAATGAGAGTTTAGTCTTACTCGGTTTGCTTGTACAATCTAATCAAATTGCGTGTTAAGAATTTTATTTGAACTGGTTTTAGCAGTTTCCATGATTTCTTTTGTATGGTGTTTGAAAATTCCCATAGTACATAACCTGCAATACAACGTTTACTGTTTTGCTTTTCTTACTGTGAACCAATCAAGGTGATTCAACTGTCAGTTTAGACTACTAGGGTGAAGTTGTACCAAGGAGCATCCTTTTCTTTTAAAAATATTCGTACCAATTCCATTGTTTTGCTGCCCCCCTCTAAATAATGTTTGTGAAAGTGTAAACTGCCTAGGGAGTAGCCTATATTTTCCGAACAAACAGAATACTTACCCATGTCTCAGCTTCAATGGGCTTGACGTTATGGAGCAACACTTCTTCATAGTTCCCATAATCACTGAACACAACCACTGCTGTTGTTCCTGAAGGATGAACTCCATTAATTCTGGCCCGGTAAAACTTGAGAGAACAAAGAATATACTTTATATCGGTTTTCAATGAATAACTTAATTTTCAGAGCTTTCACTGGTTAAGCCTATGAAGCACAGTATGCAACAGACTTGATTTAAGCAATTTTAAACAATAAATCATATTTATTTTAAGTATCATTACCTTAAATCATGGATGGCATTAGATAGCCAACAAAAGTTGCCTATCATTTTTCATATTATATTTTAAACATCAAATATTTTAACAATTAAAAATTATTTTAATTAACATGCACATTAAGACCACAAAATTATCTAAATGCCAATCAAGTATCATGTTAAAGCACTGTCCTATTAATATATAATTATTAGAAATTAGTTAAGACGGTTCCTGATTTATTACTGATTTTTTGGAGAATAAAACGAGAATTGTTCAGTAAAATCACATTTTTTATTTTTTACCTTATTATCTTCCCAGTAAAGGGCAAGGCACTGGTCTCCTGGCTTCCAATGATCATACTGCAAACAGTTAGACTCTGAAGAAACATAAGGGGTTTCAAAAGCTTTCTCAGACTTGATTGGCCCTGACCTTGTTTTAGGTCCAGAATTATAAAAAGCATTTTTGCTTTCATGATCATTGAAAGAGTTTGTACTTGGCTTCTTTATGGGTCCACTTCTTTTATGGCGAGAATGCTCCGACTCTCCATTTTGCACATTGCGAGTGTTGACAACTGTTCTAACAGTACCAAAGTCATTTGCTATATTGGTGTCTCTCTCTGTTCGTGAATTATAGAAGTTCCCATTATCCACGGCTTTTGATTTTCTTTCATAATTATCTGTGCTCTGCTTGTCATATTTTCCTCTCTTTTGATGATTTGCTTCTATTTTGTAATCACGACTTGGATTTCCTTTGAGGTCCATTTCACTGCTGCACTCCATGGATTTGTTCTGCATAGTATTATCCCATAGACTCTTTTTAACAAACATTTCATTCTGTGGGGAAGTGCCTGATAGTGCATGCTCTCTTTGCCTCACATTGGTAGAGTAAGTTCGGCCTCCCTTCTTTCCCTCTTCAGTCCTATTTTCAGACCCTACAGAGTTTGGTTTTTCAGGAGCACTCCACCTTGATGGGGCAGACGTTTCCTGAGCTGGCCTGGCGGGAGGATTATCTTTTTGGAATCGCGGTGGTCTGTCGTTTCTTTGATGCCTCACTTCATTTCTTTGAGGATATTTTGGTTGCATGGGTTCCTGGGGTTCCCTTGTACAATGGTCTTTGCTTGGGTAAAAGATCTTGTTCTGTTGTGCTTGATGGTTCAGTGTAGATTGGCTTTTTGGTTCTAGGCAAAAAGAGATAAATAACCAGATGTGTAAATGAATCATAAAACCCTGTTGTGCATTACTTCACAGTAAATCCGATCCACTGTCTTCTTATAGCATAATATGAATAAAGGAGGACTGTACACTGTTTGAAATACCACTGAATTCACAATTTTAAAGTGGTTGTAGGCAACAAAATAATTTCATAAAACATAATTGTTTTGCACTTTCACTGCATAGGTTTCAAACGTGCGGTTTTGAAAGAAACATAGGAAACATTTATTTTTATTTTAAAACATGACATGCAATAAGTTAGAGAATTTTCTGTTTATTTGACTTGCCTTCCAGGAAGTGTGTTACTGCTCTGCTTCCTATGTCATTTCATTTTAGTGTGCCCAATTATTTTACCCCTGATTTCTTCCCCAATTTGGAATGTCCAATTATTTTTTCCCTTCACCGCAGAAATTCCCCACACAGCACAGGAGAACCGAAGGTTCAGCGGACGTCCTTCAATCCCACGACCAATCTAGCTTCCTCTTTTACACCCAGGAACTCGAGAGCAGATGTCAACGAGCCAACAGCCTCCAGAGAACAAAGGCCAGCCCTGCGGGTCTCTGTTCTGAGCTCACTGGGTGCCTAGCCAGCAGGGTTCGCTGCAGCGCAATGAGGAGAAAGCAGAGCCAATGTGACCCTCCCTTCGGAATCCCCAGCAAAGACCGGCGACTTCGCACAGCCAGATCGTGAACCTCCAGAATTTTTTTTAAGGTCAAAACATCTTACAGGCTACAAAGCAAGTCAGTCATTAGGGGAAGCAGATGGTTTGTTATTGGTAGTGAAGGGATGGGGACAATTTCACTCTCCAGGATGACCAAATAAGTACAAGACAGTACAAGCATGGCTTTGGATTAAATCGCAAACTTTGCAGTGATTGATAAATAGTTATGCCCGAGTTAAACTGGGTTAAATGCTCCTACTTGAGCTTCGTGATGTTTTATCATTTCAGTAAATGGCAGGGCTTTGAACTCAATCTCCTGAAGCAAATTAGGCTTGAGCATGCAGGCTGCTGTAATGTACTTTCAGACCCAAATGATTGCATCAAATAAGACACACTGATGAATTCATGTGGAGTCACAGAACACCTGGTCTGGAAGACTAATACTACAGAAGTACCAAATATATTTATTTGAAAAAAATCAGAACACAAGCTGTATTTATGTAATTTGATACATTACGTTTAGACTTAACTTTTGCAGTTAACAAAATTAGAATAAGTTATAATAACAATATAGTTAAAGAGAAAATTAAAACAGGAAGATGCCAGTCCTCAAATGAGGACAATGGCACTTAATGGGTTAACTGTGCCATCAATTATATCAATGATATGCAAATATCTAAATGATAGATCTGCTGTAAATTCCTGTTCACAGACCACAAAACACAACGATTGGTAAGAATAAGATTTCCAAAAAGTTTTCCGGGTGGATATTTTACATTGTAAACATGACAAAAAAGTGTGGTTTACATAAGTGAACATGCCAGCTGTATCAATCCCTACAACCCATCTGTATGTTATCAACACTGCCTGCAAACATTGATCTTGAAGGAATTAAGAGCTGTCTAACAGACCCTTTATTAGACTTTTCTTAATTCCTTCAATTAAGCTTTACCATCTGTTTGATGTTGAACATGTGTCTCACAAAAAACTTTCACTTGAATATGTTTTACAGGCAGTATCATTTATTTTATGTTTTAATGTGTTGGTTTAAATATGTGAAAATGTAAAGAATGGAAACAATCTGAAAAGAAAAACCTAAAACATTGACAATGTGGATTGATTAGGGAGAATAATGGGGCAATTTGTATATATTTATTGATTTCTTTATTTTTAAAACTGGCTAGAAGAAATAATCCAAATGTGTTTCACTGATCATAGGTCAAACATAGTGTAGCAAAATGTGTATTCTCTAACCTGAAAAGAAATTGTATGAACTGAAAGCCTCCAATGTGTTTTTCTTTAAAATAGTCATTTGTAATCGAGAGGTTATGCAGCAGCTCAGTGCTAATTATTCTCCTTGTATGCAACATTTCTCTGGGGCTTGCAATTCAACCCACAGCCAAATAAAATTATAAAACAATTAAACATAATCAGCACAACTTCTCCCTACCATTCAATACTGCTAGAAACAACAGGGCTCCAGACAAACTTTTTGCCCAAGGAACCAATGGCTCCTAAGCCAAAAATGTTGGGTGCCAATTTAAGAGCAAGTTGGTTGCTTCCAACTGCTTAGCATACAAGAAGAAAAAAAACACACTAAAATTATACAAAAACAGAAACATAATGTTTGTACTCATTTGTTTGCTACCTAATTGTTCATCTATGCTGCATTTTACTTTTATTATTATTTATTTCTTAGCAGACGCCCTTATCCAGGGCGACTTATAATTGTTACAAGATATCACATTATTTTTACATACAATTACCCATTCCTACAGTTGGGTTTTTACTGGAGCAATCTAGGTAAAGTACCTTGCTCAAGGGTACAGCAGCAGTGTCCTCCACCTGGGATTGAACCAACGACCCTCCAGTCAAGAGTCCAGAGCCCTAACCACTACTCCACACTGCACTGTAGTAAATTAGAGGCCTTGGCTGTCCTCTGCTGTTCACCCACTATACCTGTTCTCAAATGCTGTCAATAACTTGTTAAACTTCAACAAATTTGAAATTTCTTTAAATTGCATGGACCAATGGAGAATGGCAAGTAGCATTTAAATTATTTCTTAAAAAAGTGCGACATCCATAGGCACCTCCACTATACCCCAAAAGAGGTATTAAGGCAGTTTAGTACAATTCATTATGACTGGAACCTATTTGCCCCCTTATGTAAAATGAGGGAATATTTAACAACAGCTGCACAACTGCAAATCAATACAGGTTGATCAGAATATAGTCGAAAGTCATTATTGGTATCGAAAACAGGAGGGGTTGGTATATACCTTCAATAGAGAAAGAACCCATCTTTGACTCCAAGAAATCAAACAATGTACTAGGGCCAGATGGTCTACCACCCAGCAATTCATCTTCATCCTCTGGTCTAGTCCTCCCTCTGCCTCGCCCCTTTCCTGCAGAAACAAAAACATCTATATTTGGCAGCTGATTATGACTTTATCTGGTATTCTCGTATGGAGAGTTAATTCAATGTCTCAGTTTTTCATTACGTTACGTTCCTGTTCTAAAATGTGATTTGTATACACAGAGCTAAATTACTGTCATGAATTATTTTTCGGTTAATACTTTAGTGTCTTGTATTTATAGTACCTCTTGGCAGAGGTCCCTGAGCAGGTTTCGGCTTATTGCTGTTTAGTAGAAAATTTAGTGCAGCTTCCAAGTTGTTGCTGTGATCCATAAGAGCCTGTCTTGCAGCTTCTTTATTGAAACCCATTTCCATTATGTCTCTTAAAGCCCTCTCATCCACCTGTAAAATACAAGAAATAAAAACAAAATTTGAAATGGGAGATTTTGTGAACAAAAAACAAAGCATCCCTGATTCCATAACTTTTTTTATACAGAATAAAAAAATACAACTGTGTACCGAGTATAATGAATCGTCATTATAAAAACATATAAAAATAAACCTATTTAACTAAACTAAACATATGAAGCAATATAACATTATTGGTGCATACAGTCATTATTATTATTTATTTCTTAGCAGACGCCCTTATCCAGGGCGACTTACAATTGTTACAAGATATCACATTATTTTTACATACAATTACCCATTTATACAGTTGGGTTTTTACTGGAGCAATCTAGGTAAAGTACCTTGCTCAAGGGTATAGCAGCAGTGTCCTCCACCTGGGATTGAACCCACAACCCTCCGGTCAAGTGTCCAGAGCCCTAACCACTACTCCACACTGCTGCCCTCTGACTGGTTATATTGTTCCGCAATAGAGACTCATTTTTTAATCTTAATATAAAAACAGATGCAGAGATGCTGGTATCATAAAATTTAATTTACTTTCACTTTCGCTTAAACAGAATTATTTTGCAGAATTCCTGTGGTATCAATTAGTGGTTAAAATCACTTTCCTGCAAACTATATAACTCAATCATCCAAAACAGCTTGTGAAACACCACTTTTCATTATGACAGGACTCTGGCGGTTGATAAAAGCCAAAGTCATTAGTTTCATAAACTCTATTGCATCAAATCTCTCTGAACAGACACAGGTTAGTATTCAATCCATTGTTGCTTGTCTGCTGTTAATTGATTGTGAACTTCTTGCGCCATCTAGTGACAATATAACTGTAGCATAACCTCTCAAGCTTGATGCCTTGTAAAATCTCAGCTAATGAATTGTATGTACATCATGCACACAGCTGAGGGCATCTATGTACAATCAATTCTAAATCATTTTGAATTCTTATGATCATAAAAGTGTGCAGCTCATTTTTTATTACAGTTTTCTTGTAGATTTTGATATACTTTGTTGTAGATTTTGATATACTTTGCTACTGCTGTTCAGACATCAATCTGAATATCAAGACATTCCATTCTCCAAATTTAACACAGATCCCTATTGACCCTGACCTGTTTTACAGAATTCAAGAACTAATGCATTTCAAATGGTGTCAAAAAATGAAGGAAATCGTTTTGAATTTACATGTTGTCAAAAATGGAAAGTAATAGTCACCGATTATATCTATCTATCTATATATATATAACACGGTAAGGTTGTGGCTCCCATTTCCCCCATAATGCAATTTGACTCACAAACGTTGGGTTTTATTGTTGTTTTACATTACTGTATTTAAAGTTGAAAATGGGACATATAATAATTATAAAGCTCCTGTGCTTGCACTGTATTTTTTTAAAAACAAAATGTCCGTCAATGTTAGAAAACAAGGACAAACAATACAAGTGTGTATAAACGTTCTTGGATTCTCTGTTATTTATTTACAGTTTACAACATTTACAACATTTATTATTAAAAAAATATACCCTTTAAATAAGCGTGGTGTAAACTTTAAACTGGTGGAATAGCTGTTTCTATTATACTGTTTGTTGTTTTTGGTGTGGCCCAGGCTGACAGGAATAAATCGCCCCAATAAACTGTGGATTCAAGTACCTGCAGATTGTGCAAGTCTCTTTCCTTCATTTTCCACGGTACACTACACTATTTATTTGGCCATTGTAAATCATTTCAGGAATGCCAATATTCGTTATAATGCGAAACGCAAATAACGCGGACTCCAATTATGGACCCCGACAACCGCGTTATAACAGGGTAGCACTGTATACACTGCTCACAGAAAGGGTACATGTGAAAAGTCAATTTAATCTGTAACGTTTTGTAGTGAATATATTGAAAGGAATATTTCATCTGTATTTTACATTGAATCAAATTGACCTAAGAATAAGAGTCACAACGGAGGTGGGGGTTGCATCATTTTTCACACATCAGTTAATAGCCAGTTGGGCTCCCTCTAGCAGCAAAGCAGGCAGTCAGGCGTCAATGTTACTTTATTTTCATTCTGATGGTTTCTAATTGTATTTTAAAGGGTCCAGATGGGGCTTAAAATGTTTGAAGTGAGTGATAAATCTTTGTAAACATTTAACTTTTTGGTGGTGTTTTATTTTTTTAACTACAGTACTGAAAAAACAGTGAAAATAGATCCGTCTTAGGTGCTTAATGTTTGCCTTTTGTGAATGACCCACCGATGGACATAACATGTTATTTATTGATATGACACGTTATTTTATGCTTAGCACAAATAACACTCGTTGCATAAATATATATACATATAAAGTTTGTATACACCCTTTAGCATTTTGGTTCTTACCAACTCTCGATAAACACCTTCAGAGCGGCCTTCTGTCCATGCAGGTTTTTCCTCTCGTTTTCTCTGGAACGTATCTCTGCTTTTGTAACTTACACCAATGGTGTTGAGATTGCTTCCAGCATTTCCTCCTCCTCCAAAAGTTCTTATCTTTAAGGAAGGAGAAAAAAGAAATTAATTTGTTTTATAAAAAAGACAAAAACAGAAGGAAAAAATAATCAATTATAACACACACAATGAATAGTCTAATTAATGTACAGTGTGGAGAAATCCTAACTTCATCTGGATTGTCTTTTAGACCAGTGGTTCAGTATAGGGAACATAAATTCCTTCAATATACAATTTAACAGGCCTAGGTATTCTCAAATATCATTTTTATATGACACTTTTTGTAAGACTGAAACCGTTTTAATTGGTTTTAGTCCAGTTTTCGTTACACAGTGCTGAAATAGTTCAAATACATGTGTATACACAATACTGAATAGCAGTATAATTTTGCTGATTCTAAGATTGAAAATATTTGAAAAAGCACTGCCTTTAGCGCAAGTCAAAACATCCTGGAAAAAGCACAAGAGGCAGCTTAGTTTAGATTACACTGATGCAGTCATCTTTTACTTTACTTAGAGCAGTTAAAGATGCAAAAATCACCTAGATTTAAGGTTGGGAATATTTATTTCATACCTACCTCTTTGCTCTTTGCCACTTCTGCAATGGCAGCAATCCTTTGCTTCTCAAATTCATCATTTTCATCTGCAGGTTTAACAATATTTGTAACCTGTAGTGTCTTCCTTTGATCCAGCTCCCTGGTGTCCACTTGCTCTTGATTAACACATTTCTTAGAAAGAGAAGACTTCTTAGTGCCTCAAAAGCTTTTCAACTAAGTCTGTTTTTCTTTATCATTAACATGGAACCATAACCCATATAATGCTACAGTTATGGTATAATATACGACTTAAGATTGCTGTGAGGCAGAAGACGAATACTGAATTATTGAGGTGTTGTATAAGAGCATAGTTGCTGTTCTTCTGCCAGGAGTATCCTTTACTATGCATTAGGACTCCAGAATATGTGTTACTAATGGAGAGCAGGCAGGTATATGCTCTTTATAATATCAATAAACATCTTCAAACATTGAACCCATGGTTTTAATTAGTGTACATACAATACTTATTTTAAAAAAGAAGAAATTACCTGGCCAAAAGGCACAAACGGGGGTGGTCCACCTTCTGCACCAATATTACTTCTATTGTGTTTTGCTAAACTCTGTTAAAAGTGGAAAACAATACAAATAGCACAAGGATGAACTTTTCTTCATCAATCAATGTCAAAAAAAAAGAAAAATAAATAAATAAATAAATCATCAAGCCAATACAAATATTAGACATTCACTTGTACAAAAGGTTAACAGTAAGAAACATAAAACAACTGCAGCAAAGAAAGAATGTCTTCCCTATTGAATCCAGGGCTACTTTACATACTCAATGTTGTTTCTTTGTAACCTTATCTTTGATTCTGTGGGCAGTTCCTTTACACTCACTTAAATCTAACATGCAAGTCACTCGTTTCCAACAAGTAACAACTAGATGCCTGAGTAGAAACTATGCAGATGTGGACAGTAAAAAACAAATGCCAGCAACTGTTGACAGCACTAAGACTCACTAAACCAGGTAATAAATAACTGCTGTGATAAGTACGGTTTCTATATTTAGTGTTTGTTTTTTGTCTTGGTTTAATTAATATGGCATACTGAGTTAATGTATCACAGAACAGATACAATAGTTGTGTTCCTTACCCTTTGTAACTCCCATTTGTCTATCATATGATCAACTTCTCCTCCAAGGACAATAATCCTGGTGTCATCCAAAAGCAAAAAGCCATTTTTTATCTGCACTGTACCCAGAAGCTTTACTTTCGTACCAGGGGGGGTGTTTAAACTGGAAAACAAAGACAAACCGTCATTAGGCTTCATTTTGAAACCGGAAAAGCTAGGACTGAATTATAAAAGAAAAACATTAAAATATCAATGTCAATTAAATATCTGCATAGGTCTCAACTGCAAACATGTAATTAATACTATAACATAAAATAACTTCACAGTTTTAATAAAATCAAAAAACACATGTCAAAGATGAATGAGCTGGAGATCTCTAAATGAAGTTCAGTAGGACTGCTGAGTTACTTTTTAAACCACTGCTGTGGACTACAGCGGTTCCAAGAGCTTCACTACTAACTAAAGCAAATAATTATGAAAACATTACTATTGCTCTTAAGCTTGCACACTCTTCAGTGTTAAATAATCCCTGTGAAAGCATGTGTTGTGTATAAATTGAAAAATGTAGGCTAGATGAAAAATGTAGGCTAAAATATCTTAATAAAATATTATAAAATTCTACTAAGGGAACAATGTCTTTCTTTAATCTGTCACTGTGTGGTATGAGAACTGGCATAAGATTATACATCCATAAAGCATCAAGTTTAAATGTGCAAAGTCATCAGCAAAATATATAAAGACTTTTGATAAATATAAATCTCTCATGCAACAGTTACGCACATGCTTTTTTATGCATAAACAAGATTATATTTTAGCGTACCATTAGTATTCAGCAGATTTTAATACTGTATGACTTGCAAGTGAAGCAGCTATCTTCCTCTTGCTTGTAAAATAAGTCAGTTTTCAGAACACATCCTGATAATCGGATTGCATTTCTACCTCAACAGTGCCCTCTAGTTACACTGTACACAAAATACCCTTTGATTTTGTTATTCACATAAACCTCATATCAGAAATCAACCAATCATTGAAGCATTTGTCAAAATTCCAGTACATCTTATCCTGTGTACAGATGTCATCCCATGCATCGTACACTACACCTAACTCCAATGTTCAAAAATCAAAACAAAAAAACAACACACATTCCTGCACTTTCTTTAAATGCTGATAAAGTTAACTTGCTCTCCCAAAGAAAATATTATCGAAATCGCCACAAACTTTTAAAAACATGTTTTTTCGGCTCGCTTTTGTTTGAATAAATACTACAGTCTCAACACAACATGCTGATTTTAGACTGAACCACTTCACGACTGGGGTAGGTAAAATGTATGTTTTAAATAAAATATTTTTCACTTTAAAGCTATTCCTGAGTACAGTCTTCATTTGTGTGATTTATACTAAGCTAATATGTTATGTGTAGGGTGTGTCGTATTGTATAAAACATGTCACTTTGCACAGCTTGAGCAGCCTCTCGCCCACACTGCACAAGATGACATCTCTTATATAATAAGAGACACCCTACACACCACGTATTAAACTTAGAAAATGAACTTTGAGACACAACATAGCTAAAAATCTATGTATTAAAGCATATACAGACATTTTGTACCTGTTTTCAGAAGGCAACACACAAGTGTGGTTAGTAAGTATTGTTGTTCAAGATGAATGTAAAGTCCTGAACCAGTGTATGCTTTGGGACTCTTATCACTGCACATCATGGTTATGGTATTGGTATAAAACCAAAGGACATTACATTATTGAATATCTATTTAAAAATTAACATTGGTGTTTTTGTGAACAAAAAAAACAAAAAAAAAAACATCCACAGACAGATTATTGAATAGTTTTCTCCAGCTAATAACCACTATAAAACTTTATCAAAAGAATTATAAAATACAGCTGGCAAACGAATGGGAGACCCCATGTCGATGAAATATTTTTTTCCCCCTCACCTTATTTTGGAGAGATGTTTGAATTCTATTCCCAAACAGTTTGTATGACCATCTGTCATCTGCAATCGTAGCATCCTTGGAGCACCTTGTGATTCTTCATTGTCTTTAGGAGCTGACACGTTTCTAATTTTCTGTACTTGAAGAATGCATGGGCCTTCAAGCTTAAAAAAAAACCCAAAAAACTATTCATTAGTTACGTTTCATACCTAAAAATCCTGTACGATTAAATGGTAAACTTTGATGTTGTGTAGATTTAATAAAGTTCAATCCAACATAAAATACTAAGGCTGGACAAAACTAAAATTGCCACAAGACTGTAAATCTTCTAGTGCTCGTTTTCATTCGTCATGGACACGCCCCGTTATAGGCCCATCACTTCAAAAATAATTGGAAGTTGCTTAGAAGTGTTTTAATACATTAAAACACTTCTAGGTACATCTATCTTGAATATCAAAAGAATCTGAGATGGTAAGGTGGGGACCATTGGTCCATTTGAAGTGGAATGACTCCTAATTATTGTCACTTGAGAAATGATGGTGGACCAGATCTTGCTGCAATCTGCCTGGTGTCACCTGCAGCAACAAGCAGAATAACCTGCGACACTGCACTTACATAGTATCGTCTTTCATTATCATAGGAATTAACCAACCAGAGTTTCGTTCACCTCCACTGTCCAGGTGGTGGAATTTGAATTACAAGTTGGACCTATCAACTATGTGCGTTCATTTTCTCAAGACCTGTCTTCAAGTTTGACTTGAACACCAGGTTATCCTTTTATAACCTGATCTCTTCAGCATTTTAAAAATGCAGTAATCCATACATTAGCACATCATATTTTTTCTGTATTTGTCCTCTTAAAATAAAGTTTGACTGTATTCCGCTATTATGCAAGTTGTTGGTTAAATAAATATATTTATTATTACCTATTTTACTCACCTTTTCCACTCTTCCACTGTTAATTTCACTTGGCAGAAATGGTTTGCCAATTGATCGTAGATCACTCTAAAAAAATGAAAAAATAATAGGAAAACATTTGATATAATCATACTGCAATTGTATATTTAGTTATTTCAGTGTATGGCAACTGACAATATCATTTTTTTAAAAACATGATTCAAGTATACCACTTTTTATCCCAATCACACCCCAAATGCAAATCAAATAAACTCTAATTAATAAAAAGCAAAAATATATTAAGCTACTCTGAAGAACCTTTTTTAATGTCAAGGTTCCAATACATTACAATTCACCAGAAAGAAAGCACAATCGCTACAAATTACATACAGTATTTACTAAGTAGCAGTCATAGTAATATTTCAATTAAAAAATATCAAATGCAATCACCACTGCATCGACTGTTCAATAACTCTAGATGCAACACATTTTCAAAAAGCAGTGCCAAATAATACATTAGCAATATAAAACGATGTTTAAGTGATGCAATCTGACTTTCAGTTTTAAAAAACAATGTGATATGATTCAAGCATTCAAAATTCTAAAAGGTATAGACAATGTCAACCCAGGGGACTTTTTTGACCTGAAAAAAGAAACAAGGACCAGGGGTCACAAATGGAAATTAGATAAAGGGGCATTCAGAACAAAAAATAGGAGGCACTTTTTTACACAGAGAGTTGTGAGGGTCTGGAACCAACTCCCCAGTAATGTTGTTGAAGCTGACACCCTGGGATCCTTTAAGAAGCTGCTTGATGAGATTCTGGGATCAATAAGCTACTAACAACCAAGATGGCCTCCTCTCGTTTGCAAACTTTCTTGTGTTCTTCTATGTTCTTATGTTTCTTGTAATTCCTGTTGAAATTTGAGGTTGCCAAAGACTCTGTGAAAAAACATTGCATAAATAAACACTGACCACTTTGATACAGTGGTCCGCAATGCAACTGACTTATGCATATATAGACAGACACAGCACAGCTACTATACCTACATTAAGTGCAATTCTGATAATGTCGTTAAAAGGAACATTGTCCACAGATTTTGTGCAGGCTTCAATTCCTTCATCTGAAAGACACCTGTGTCAAGAAAAAAAGTGGTTAAAAAATGGAATGCTTTAAAAAAAAAGGGCATTTTTGCAAGCTTCACACATTCTTACCATGTGTGGTATGAATTACACAGCTCTTACTTTGCATGCACATAACCTTACATCTTCCCTGGAACCCCCTTCTCTGTTACATGTGGATTATGTAGCAATAACAAAATGAATGAAACACTTCTCCAGAATTATGTGCAGTTGAGCTGGAATGGTTCTGGTCTACTGCAGTTTACAACACGGAGAAATATAGGATAGAGTCTGCATTTGGATTCTTGAATTAAATTTTGGTCCCCATATTACAATAAGGACATTTCGGGAAGTGTCTGGAACCCACATAGCTTTCTGTTTTTATGTAGAATAAGTGGGTGACTGAGTACATATTTTAGTAATGCTCTTTTATAACCTAACTATTACAATGTTTTTTTTTTTGTTTGTTTGTTTTTTTACTTTTTAATTGTGATCGAATTGTTGTGAAGGGACTTTCCCACAGTACACAACCAGCATGGCACATAAAAACGACGAGACACCCAAGTACACGGAGGTATCAACTTGGGCACACTTTTAATAAAGGAGACAGAACGTTAAAACTCATTAAGCCCAAAACGAATCTATATAATAATAATAATAATAATAATAATAATAATAATAATAATAATAATAATTCAGAAATACAACTAACCCTAATACAATTGACAAGTACTATATCAGATGTACATAGCCTATTACTTCACGCGAGTCGACACATACGTTTAGGTTGTTACAATCTACCGTATATTGAAGAAATTAAATAAACAACTTTTTAGATTTGAACACAGAATTAATTTTCTGTAAAAACATGAAAATGCACTGCTACTTACCAGCCTTCTTTGGACAGAGCTGTAATAAAATCAGCCATGTTTCCGGAACATTCGTTTTCAACAATAGGCCTGCGGTTTTTTTCAGCTATGTAATTAATTAGAAAAAAAACAATTTTCGAGGATATAATTATAAGAAATACATGTATAATGGCGTTAAAAAAAATAATAACAAAAGTATAAAAAAAAAAACTCAACCATGTAAACACAATTTACGTCAGATCACAAAAGACCAACCAACTCAAAACTCCGAACAAGCGCCGCCTGCAAGGGATGAAAGGTTACTACGTGACCCGAAGACGTAAGCACGTACAGTATCTTTGAAGCCAGAAGCCATAGGACTGGCAAATTGAAGGGCACGTCGCAATACACAACGCTGCAAACCCGTAAACATAAGACTCGTTTTTTTTTTCTTGTGCAAACTGTTCATTCTTTCTGTTAGTGTGATTTGCTGGTTAGTTATTTCGACAATTACCCTCGTAATGAATAAATTAATAGTCACAGTGGTGCATTTGCATGGATCAGTGTGGTTCAGGAGTTCTTACAGGTACCTTGCATGGTGTCATTGCCCTTTTTTGTACATTTACTTCCAACGCATTAACAGCCATGGTAACCAGAAGGTAATATGCTGACACGTTATTAAACTAGAACAGCAGTTCTGTGGATCTGACCTCTCAAACACTGGCCTCTTCAGTGTTTTCATCTGTCCTTGTGGTTGCCTCCTGACCGGTTTTTGTACTGCCTTGCCGGTTGCACGTGAAATATTTATGTGCTGTTTTTCCCCCACCTGGGACAGTTAAGCACAGTAATCGTACAGGGATACATAAAGTTACAACAGTACCAATTTAACCTGGGTGAGAAAAATGACATTGTGCTATTTTTTGTGTGTAAAGTGTTTCACTGAAACATTGTAGTAATAATTAGCTGTAGTTGGCAGTAGGACCCTTTTTGTTGGTGGGAGGTTTCTTGAGGTGCCAACCCTACCTGTCATTATGCACCAATTTCTTCAAAATGTAGTGGTGGGTACAACGAATTTCACCTCTGGGTGCCTAGACTAAAATCCAAGCACATTTATTCCTAAGGTATACAACATGACAACCCCCCACCTCTAATCGTTACTAAAATCAATTTCTCCAAGTTTTGAAAAACTGCGGTATTTCTCACAAAAGATAGGGTACTACAGTTGGAAAACGGAGAAGAAGGGTTTGACTAATCACACACATTCTCAAAACAGCCGTTAAGATAGTTTTGAACCAACATATCTGAATAGAGCTAAGAGAAACTGAACCAGAGATTCCTTTTGGCTCCTCCCTATAAAACTAAAAGTAAGGCAGCAGGAAGGGATCATTAAAACGTCACGAAGATAGACAAACCCGAGTTAAAAGAGTAGCACGTTTTCTGACCAATCGTAATGCCAGTTTCACGGACTGTCTAACATTTCCACCAAACAGATGATGAGGCTTCTGAAGACAACGTGTGGGGTGGATTGGCTAAAGGGGCGGGGTTACACGGTACAGCGTGGCGGGATTTTTCAGATTAATGTCAATATCAATTTCAGTTAAAAACTACTTTAGTTGTGCGTGACACTCCGCTGACTATAAGCATACATTCTGAATACATTAAAGTTGAGAGAAGCTTAATATAAGTGCTTGTTAGGAGGCTTTTTTTTCTTCCTAAAATTTTATTCATTTTCGCGCTGCTCTTGTTTGGATTAGTGAGTCTTTGAAACCTTTGTTTGTGTAGCAGTAGCGTTAGTGATTAGCTGCTTGTGCCGCTCTATTTATAAACAACGATTTATCTTGCATTGGAGTTAATATGCAGCTAAAAGAATAATACATACATACTATTAGAGTATAATTTAAATGCCATGGAGAATTACCGTCAGCAGCGATATGAGTCCTCTGCCCTTGGAAGGGAGAATAAATTGAGCAGAAAGAAAGTTTTTGCCGGGGGAGCTGGCGGCACTACCACTGGAAGCACTGCGGGACATTATGAAGACGGCGAAAGGAAGCCTAAATTTGTAAGTATTCCCTTATTATCCAATTTAAATGTACTGTAATAGTACCGACATAAACAGCAGTTAATAGAACATGTATGTTTTCTGCTTTGTCATAACTATCAACACAGACATCCATTCCAACCAGGCCTATCCCCTCCAAAATCAGAGACAGTATGTAACTTATTGAAAAATAAATACTTGTTTTTTCAAGTGTCAATTGACTTGTTTGTAAAGGCTTTTAATTGTATATGTCATTATTTTATTATGTATAATATTATTTAGCCTATACGATAAAGTTACACGATTAAATCACATTTTTGCAATTAGAAACTGAAAATGATACTTTGGAATTGTACTATAAATGTGAATATTTAAGTGTCATAATAAGTATTACAGCTGTTTAAGGTTTGGGAATATTTTAAAGGAACAGTTAAAAGGGCTCGGCCTGAGTTCCCTCATTCTTTACATACCCTGTTTCGGGGTGTGATTTGCAAGCACAGTAAGTATGTGGATTCTAATGCACAGTATATGGTAAGCAAATATTAATTTGCAAACATAGTGTCAAATACTGACATAGCAAGACCGGTGTGTGTGTGTGTGTGTGTGTGTGTGTGTGTGTGGCTGGCTAAGTGTGGAATCAATGTCTGTTTAGAGGGTCTTTACTGTTAATTCACTTTATCAGTGTTTATAGTGTCTAATAAAGTGTCAGCACTTTAAACCACATTTAAACCTTTTTAGGTAATGCAAAAAAAGATAGGTAACATGGTGCAGTCATTTAGAACTCCCACAGAGCAATCAAGCATAAAGCTTTGAAGCACAACCTATACAAAACTGAGGTAGTCTTCATTTCTGTTTTTTTAAATATATAAAACCTAACATATTTTTTGCCAACAAAACTTGCTGTGTATTATCCAATACTAAAGTGCTGGGGTAATTATTTGAACAAACACCGCTTGAAGTCTCTTCAGTGGCAAATATGACCATGTTCGTATTAGTTCATATAACTGAATTTATAAATCACTGTCTCAAAGATCATGCAAAAGAAAGCAATGTATAAATGATGTCTTAAAGGAAGAACACCCATTCAACTGTATAGGGCGATACTTTCATTTAACAGCTAATTCAATATGAAATCATATTTGAATATTTGTTTACATTTTCAAAATATTTGAATGTGAAAAACCCCATGTCTGTGCCAGCACTTAATTTTTTAAATTTTTAATTTTTAAATTTTTTTTTATTATAATAGTATGTGCTGCAGTCAGGAATGTGGTGACAAGCAAAAAGGCTACTAAGATATTCAACAATTTCTTTCAATTTTCAAACCTGGCATATCTTGAATAATGGGTCATAGTTTCTGCAATGGAGGGGAAAAAGCTGAACATAGCAATGGAAACTTGGCAAGAAGCTTATTGGAAGTTAAAATTCCACAGGATAAGAGTCATTCAGTTGCTTACTTTAGAAGAACCAGCCCTTCCTCTCCACTGTAGCATGATGCTGCTTTCCTACAAAGCCTTCCCTAAGAGACATAGCCCTATCAGTCACACAAGCGAGAGAAAATGAGACAAAAAAAACATTACATTTGAATGCTTGCTGCGCAGTAATTTTCTGAAAACAAAGATTGTGTCAACATTTCCAGTTAATAAAATTAAAATAAATAGCATGCTGCTTTAATAGCATTACAGTGGGAGTTGTATAATTGTTTGCAAGTCGGGATAGTGTCTGGAAAGTGTGAAGCATTTTCGAGTGATGTACAGTACCTTTATCTGTACCCCCTGATTATGACTCATGTGCCACATCTGAAGCATTTTCGAGTGATGTACAGTACCTTTATCTGTACCCCCTGATTCTGACTCGCTTGCCACATCTGAAGCATTTTTGAGTGATGTACAGTACCTTTATCTGTACCCCCTGATTCTGACTCGCTTGCCACATCTGAAGCATTTTCGAGTGATGTACAGTACCTTTATCTGTACCCCCTGATTCTGACTCGCTTGCCACATCTGAAGTAGCCCTTTTGTTGATCCTGTTTTTTATGTTAATGCCACACATCACTTGCCATTTTAGAAACTGTCTCAAATTCTGGCAAGGTGGTAAATCGGGTCTCGGCAAAACACGTGTTATGGTTTTCTAATATCTGCCAACTATGTAATTTATGGTGGACACAGACATGGATTTTTGCCTTTGAATTCATGTGCAGCAATGTTTGTTAGAATATTCAGATAGGTTCTCCGCACAAAAGAAAATAATATTACTCCATACCGCTGTTTTCCTGTCGCACTACTAAAGACTTCTCTCATTGATCAACCAATGAGGACTGACACTACACCATATAACATGTAAATACAAATAAAATATTTAATTTGAGTTCTTCATGTTGGCTATAAGAATTGCTTTCTGTTGCTCTTTATAAACTTGGCACATAATTACACCTGAGAAACAAAATCAAAAGAAAATGTCTAGTTGTACTGTGTGTAATCTTCTCTATGGTACCATCAAAAATACTGACTGTACTCTCTTCCAGTCTTAACAAGCTTTGTTGCTTTATATAGATTAAATGATGCAGGGCTTTGATTTAATCCCATTCTTTCTTTTTGCTTTATTCATGGATAGACTTGTCATGGCATTATTGACAAATTACCGTTTAGAGAAATTTTATACTAACCTTTATCATACTTTTCTCTAGAATCTATTCAATTTAGCCTTGTTTTATCTTGTATGTTTCCTTTCTTTTCTTGACCCCTGGGTGAAGCCGCATTCGGCACAGAAGGGATTGAGATGAATCAAAGTGTAAAACGAGCAGTTGGAGGCCGATTAAAAGAGGTTAATCTTGCATCGTTGACGTGATGACCTGGCTGGTGTCTGAGATTTAGTTCATGAGTAAATGAAACCAATGAAGCCCTTTTGTCCATGGGACACTGCGGTGTAAATAGTGCTACTACAGTACTACTGCTTGGGGAGATTGATCTTGTTATTTTTGGGGCTCCAAAAGTGACCAAACAGCTTACAAGTAGAAAACACAGTGTAAAGAGACTGTAAAGAGAATTGGAGGAGCAACATGAATTTGTAACTCGTAACAGGAGTATGCATGAGCGGCTACAGACAACCTTTGAAATGAGGACAAAAGACATAGTTTAGATCTTGGATTTAAAAAGAAATGCCTGTCCAAGTAGCTTTTTACACATTGTTTGTCTAGAAATGTTCATGTCAGAAAGAAATTCAGTGGGCTCAGAAAGTTTTGGAAGCTGGGATTCCCCTGGGAATGCTTATACTGTAGCTGTGTTCAAAGTAAGGAATTTCTAATGTGTGGCACCAGTTTGCTGATTCTGATTATTTCACTACAAGCATGTCATTGTCACTGAAAAAATATATTATTCTTTTAAATATGAACAGCAATAGCAAGTTTCTAAATTTAAAAAACAAAAAAAACAAAAAACAAACTCCGCAGCTGTCAAATACATTTGGTGTTTTTCTTAATAAAAGTACTGGGCATTTATTTCAGCAAAATTGATTATTATTATTTATTTATTAGCAGACACCCTTATCCAGGGCGACTTAGAATTGTTTCAAGATATCACATTATTTTTACATACAATTACGTTATTTTATACACATTATTTTTACATACAATTACCCATTTATACAGTTGGGTTTTTGGCTCAAGGGTACAGCAGCAGTGTCCTCCACCTGGGATTGAACCCAAGACCCTCAGGTCAAGAGTCCAGAGCTCTAACCACGACTCCACACTGCTGCTTGGTAGTTTTAATCCTGTATACACCTCAAGTGGTAGGGATGTGCTATTTGTGGCTCCCATTAAGGATTTGTTCTTAGAATTAAGCCTTTTACAAGAAGCACAGCTCTTACCGAACCAAAAAGGTCATAGACTTGCCTTTTTTAAATGTGAAATCTAATATTGTGTAGTGTTAGAAGTACAAAAGAGTGTTCGCCCCCTCCAAGTTAATGAATTCTGAACGTTCTCTCCTGGGCACTGCGTATTAAGGTCTGCCACAAGTCAGTCTTGCACTGTGGTTTACCGTATATACTCAGTATTGTGCTGAGTCTCGACTGTCCGCCCGTATTCATATTAGCGACCGAAGCTTAAGAATCGCCCCTTACTTATTCAATAACCTTTTTTTTTTCTTCTACACAATGAAACTAAGTAAGCATTATTGATGTGTGTTTTGTTTTGTTTTGTGTTTATTTGTAATAAAATACAATTTCACAGTTCTCCTGCAACTTGTGTTAAGATTTACTGAAAAAATTTTAGTCTAGTAACCATTGTTGAAGAATAAGTTATGTATGTTAGTTATGAAGAATAAGTTTGTTATAGCTTAGCTAGTCCCTTGCTGCAGTTTTCTTTTTTTTTTTTTTTTACTAAAATGTACTTACAAATTGCTTTATTTGAGGAAAACATAAGCTGAGCAGCAGATAGGTGACTCCCTATAACTTATAAGCTAATGCTGTGTACCCTGTTCTGGTCAGTCAGTGTATTTTAAATCTGTGTTATAAATCTATATTTATAGCCTGTTTCAAATTAAACATTCACAGTATTTGATGGTATTGAGATCAAATGCTTTTTGATTTTAGTATTTTTGGAACATATTTTAATTTGTTTGGCTGTTCATTCAAAATTGAAGCAACATACAGAATGAAGATTTTGCAGTCTTCACTTCATCAGCGGTGTGCATTAGTTCAATTATTTATTCTATTTTTTTCGCTCAGGTGTACATTGGCCTTAACATCATAGTTGTTTTCACTGAAGAAATGTACTGACAAGTTGCATTATTTAAAAATAAAAATGTCTAAACCAGGACTTCTCAAACCCGGTCCTGGGGACCCCCTGTGTCTGCTGGTTTTCATTCCAGCCGAGCTCTCAATTACTTAACTAGACCCTTAATTTAAATAATTCGTTTAATTAGACCTTTTTACTTGTTTGCAGCTCTTAAACAGTTGCAGTTCAAGTTACTTTTAAAATGTTATAGCTAACTTGAAATCTGCAACTGTTCAAGAGCTGAAAACAAGTAAAAAGGTCTATTTAAGCAAATTATCAATTCAATTAAGGGTCTAGTTAAGTAATTGAGAGCTCGGTTGCAATGAAAACCAGCAGCCACAGGGGGTCCCCAGGACTGAGGCTGAGAAGCCGTGCTCTAAACCGCAGACAGGGGACTACCTAAGCTCATTGTCAGTTGTAAACATGTCCCGCATTTGATGGTATTGAGATCAAATGTGAAAGTTTGTGCAATTTTTTTTAATGGCTCCTCCTAGTGGCACTGTTCAGCATAGCCCTTCTATTTAACCAGATTAAACAACGGTGTAGCACTGTCTGTGTTCTTCGATTTGTATTATCCAGATCTTTCCTTCAGTGATTTATAATTTCTTGTAACACAATAAGTCACTCCTCTGTTTAAATAACAATTTAAAGATGCAGTCGTCGTCTCCTCCCTTTTTAATTGGCCTAGACATCCAGCACATCAGATCTGCTTCGATTGCTTTGGAGCACCTCATAAAATCCAGAATGATTTGAGCAGTTGACAGTGTCTCACACCCTGCAGCTACAAATATTCTTTCTCCTGTCCCATTCTATAACCAGCAATCTTGTACAGATGATTAATCTTGCGCAGTATCCTGGTCATCTTGCACACGCTTGCCTCCCTGGAGGCAGCCAGCATGATAATTGTATTTCTTTTCCTTTCAGTTCTGAAACAGATACACTGTGGCTTGCGGTAGATTCTTCAGTATACCGTCCTGCAACTTGCTGTTCTGCTCTGATGACTGTGATGCACCACGATTGGTGGTGTGGCGAGAAATGTAAATTGTGCTTTTTGAAACGCACTTGTTATTCCCACAAGCTATTGGATTCACTAACTGAAGCAGCTTTGCCCTTTGACCTGGAAGGTCGATAGTACTGCAAATCTAGTTTTGTTGTCTTGTTATAGTATGCACCAAGTTTCCCAATCACTATCCAATTATTATCCAAGTTAACTTTGGAAATAATAGGAAGGGATGATCAGTGTCATCAGCAATGTGGTCAGAAAAGTGTACTTATCTGCTGCATACACAGTAAACAATTGTCTCTAGTGTTTGAGTGTGGTGGAAGTACAGACATTTTCTGATTTGTCTTGATGTATTTTTTAGTGAATATTACATTGAGTATTACAAGGAAAAAATGAATCAATTTAATGAATTGATTCAATATAGGTTAACACACAGAGGGTTTGTGACTGTAGTTATGACTGTTGCCTGTTAATTTAAATATGAAGGTAATTATTAATACAGATTTTATGAAGGTGTAGGTTAGTGATCCCTTTAAATCCATTTTCTTACCTGTTGTTGGCTTTGTTGTTCTCACTGGTCTCCCATTATTGTACCTGTAAATCTTTTGGTTCATTGCCATGGTTAGGGTATTTAGAAAAACCATCTGGTACTCTTTACTGTCTCCATAACCAATCCTGCAAAAACATACCAGTGTTGGTTATTCTGTGAGCCTATAATACTGAATTAACTGAACATGCTGAATTGCACATTTTATAAACTTCTTAAAATAATCATTCTTATCTACTGGTATATGGTGTTAACGCCATGTGAAAATCCCACCTCTTTTTTGAGGTATATTCCACTGCTGCAATATTTACAAGAAGAAACACATGACTACGGATCATTCCACGTCAACTCAACCAGAAAAGGGACATTTCGTTGCCTGTCCGTCTCAGATTCTCCTAGAAAAATTCACCTGGGGGTTTTCTGACATGCTGTTCAGAAATGATAGCTATTTTTTTTTTTTTTTTAAATTTCCCCTTCGACCTGTGACCTTGCAAAGGTCAACCTAAAGTGAGAAAGGGACCTTGACCAGAAAAATCACCCTGGGTGCAATATAGATGCTACCATCATGTTTAGCATCTCGTTCTACTTGTATTGAATAGGGCTTTTCAGAATAAAAAAAAAATACTAGGAGCACCCTACTCACTTCTGGCAAATTGCCAGACGAGGGGTAACTGACGAGTTATATTTAAAACTTCAGTCTAACCCTTTACCCTGTAGGGGATGTGGGTCCTAAAATGTAAGTATTACTGCAAGACTCTTAGGTACCAGTCTTCCAAATTCTGTGAAAAACATTTCATTTCAAGACCTACCACTGGTCATTAAACCCCCTTGAAATTTGAAGTTTTGCTATTGGTACCAAGTTTAGGCCGTAACAACGTGTGGGGGGAGAAAGAAGGTCTTTCTCATCATAGTATCCATTTCATGCTAAAGGGCTAAACAGTACTGTAAACTGTGGGCTGATGGGTATAGTTATGTTGCCTTAACCTTTAATTCATGTTACTGGTCCATAAGGTCTCTCTCAACACATGGTATGGCTTTTCAGTCTTTTTTTTTCTTCAACTCTGTGAAATTAAGGAACAATTGCTAGCTTACTGTACAGACACAATGAGGAAAACACTTTTAGTATTGCAAATTTCAGCAGCTTTTGACAGCATGCTTTGTTATTTTGAAGCTGAAGTACATAAATATACAATTACAATGTGTTGCAGGTAAATAATAGTTTGCATCACACATACTCGTTTCAGACACATAACTCAAACACAACTTCTTCCCAAGATCCTTAGATTTGTGTTAAATTTGCAGTTAAGATGTAAAAGCTTATAGCCTCTACTATGTTGCACACATGCAGGCCTGCTATTTATTATGTACTGTACCTGATGTGGTGGTCCAAGAAACACAGATGATGAACTGTATAAAAAGAATTGGAAAACCTCAAGCATACAAACAGTGATTATGCATGTAAACATAGAACATATATTCATAGAGCGTAACATGACTAAAATGTTTCTAACAACAAAAAGGTTACAAGTAGTATTGCACTTGATACTGTGATCCGCCAGAGCCACGACGGTGTGCTTTGACCAATGCCGAGTTGCTGCTGTTTGAAGCGCAGGGACCAGCTGATGTTTGTATGATTTGATGGAGAGACCCACAGGCACAGGACAGCAATTCTGAATACAGCCTGGTTTGTAAATGAAAACTATGGGTCTAAACGTGGCAGAATAGATCTACTTAGACATCGGTTCACAAAGTGATCAGTGGTGCACAAATTATTACATTGGTACAGCTGTTGGAAGTCCTACATTTGGATTTTCTTTTTTAATTGTGTAATTCTACAGTGAATTAAATGAATCAAATTAAATTGCTTTAACATTAGAAAGGAAAAAATAAAATTGCACCAGACTGGATTTAGTTTAGGCTGGCCTACATTATTGAAGATGTGGTATACTGCTTTATTTGTACTGTACCACTGATAAAGATAGTGTTAATCTAAAGTTTATTGAATTAACGCCCGTCATACTTATAGATACTGTAATCTCCAGCTTTAGGCTCTTTTTTAATGACAAATTAGACGTGACAACAACCACCGGCAACAAAACTTGTTTTTTCCAGTCAGACTTTGTGTAAATGCTGGACATGTCTACTTTATTTCACATGAGGAATGCAGTGTAAACGTTTGTGACACATGCTGGGTTATCCTTGTTCCCGTACATTTTATGATCATTAAATCCACAAATAAATAAATAAAAAATAAAAAAAACACCATTATCTAGAAACATTTGTACCAGGGTATTAATTTCCATTGTTTGCAGTACTGTAAGAGAATTGCAGAGATAAAGTATACAAACTACTGATTTTATTGTGTGTGTGTGGGTGTTTTTACAATTACAGCTAAACTTGATCAATACTGGTTCTATTGTAAAACTCACTATGGGATACATTTTTTATCCTCTAAACAGTGGCAGAACTTATTGCTTTTCTATAATTTATTAATCCTGATTTGTCATAGGCACTATTTCACTGTCATTTTATTGTATATAATTATGTTAATTCACAATCAGTTACTTGTGGGGAAACTCCAGAAGGATTAATCTAGAGTTAAATAGATTGATCACTGTTTCGTCATTAAAGTAGACCCCTTTGACTTGAAAATCCTGGTCTAGTTTGTGTGCTCATTAGCGAAAACAAAACAGAATGTGCCAACCCTGATTTTTGATAGAAAGCTCTTGCTTGTGCATTTCAAAATGTCAAATTGCACACGACTAATTGCATAGTCTCAATAAGACAGGAAAGAAACAATGTAATCTATTTAAGTCAATCTTGTCTTGTTTATTTTGCAATATTGTGAAAGATAAAAGCCAAAATATAAAATCACAAGCTGAACAATCAAGTTAAGGATGGGCTAAGGAAAGGCTTTAAAAATAATTAACAGATAGCATTTTTCCATTTTCTCACCAGTCATAATTTAAAAAGTAAATTACCAACAATTCCTTATGATTGGGTCATTTTATATGCATTTTGGAACCAAAAAAAGGTCAAAATTCAGGGTAATGCATTTTAAGAAGACCAAATCATATTAAAATATGTGTTTTTAACCAGAATTTGTGGTCTGAAAAATATGACTGTACATTGAATTGTTTTGTGGACTTTTGGAAAGACGTACCTCATTTGTTTTTGCAAACACATCCAAGAAAAACACAAATAATTGTCAAAAAATAATACATCCTGTTTTTTTTTGTCTTGAAAAGCAAACAGACAGACAAAAGGAATATGGTGACTTTTCAAATTTCTAGCTTTAAAACATTTCTGTACATCTGTTCTTTGAAAAAAAAAAAGAAATAAAATAGCATTCTGGGAAAATATGAAGATATAACAAAATATATGCAGTAAAAAGCACTTGAGTAACGGTCACACCTATTTCCTACAAGAAATCAGTTTTTAGGAATTCAAAAATGTTCCCTGTCTGTGTACATCATAGTTACTCTGTGTTTTAGAAGCAGTGTTAGCCCATTCAGCCCATCATAATTTGTGATCACTTTTTACACTTATAAACATGCAGCATGTTTCGTGTTGACATCATAGCAGGATGTCTAAGAACTGCCTGCTGTAGAGTGGTGTTTTTTTCCAGTCTTCAACTTCTTCAACTTCCTCTGCTTGCACATATGTGATCAGTTTTTCTAAACTGAATGAGGGTGTTTTTCTAAACTGAATGAGGTTTAAAAAACATTTAAAAGTAAACTTTCCTTTCAGTCTGGGCACTGACATCTTCAAGTGCGCTGTCAGAAGTGCTGTAAATGATGCAAAACAGTAATGATTTGTCACGCACACATGGCCTTTCCTTAGCCCTGCCTTATAGAAATGTAGATTTCAAGACAGTTGCTATTAAAGTGTAAACTTAATTTTGAGAATAAAAGCAAAGCACATTTGCTTTTGAAGGTGATATTTTCTGCTTTTTTAATATTCGGAGCCAAACGTACTCCTATCCTGATATTTGCATTGTAGAATGCAAGGGTTTGTTAATATGCAGTCATGTAAGTGTTATACCTAGATTTAAAATGACAAGTTTTAATTATTGGAGAAACTGGGCAAGTCAGGTTCAGTTCGCCTAGTCCTTGAGAGTCCCCCTGATTTTTAATACTTTTTTTTTTTTTTAAACATAAAACCCCTTTGAAATGCATTAATGTGTGGTTCGTAATTTAGCTCCGGAAAACAGTTCAACAAATTCAGTTGAATTTCGGGGACTTTAATTAAATCATGTTCACGGCTTAATGATATGCAGAGTTGTGCACACTTCACTGCATTAAATTTCTATGCCCTAACATGTGCAGATCGGTCAAAAAACCAGGGCGATAATACATTTCCTTTTAAAATAATGTGCATGTCCGGAGGACATATAGCCTACTTGTCTAATCATTATTATTAATGTTTTTATCCCCTGATAGGGATGAACAGTATGTACGGTAGTATGAGTTTGGCATTACTGTATGTATGAGAGATGGATTTGCAGCATCTGTCACATTTACCGATGTATCTACATTTCTGTAGACTGACTGGTAGTCAGTTAAAATTAAAAATGATTGAAAATCAAAGTGTGTTTGTTTTTTTCTGTGGCAATACCAAATGTAAATGAAATACTGCTTCACTTTCAACCTTTCAAAGACAGGTCAGTTTAGCGGTATATGGTGATGACAGTCTGTCTGTGTTTTATCTGCAACTCGTACCCACTGACCTGTCTTACTAAGCCTTGTGGGATCTTTAAAATAAAAATAAAAAATTAGAATTGTTTGTGATGAACTTTAATACTGAAACATGAGCACAGAATAGCATTAGGAAGAGAGTTTGTGCCTGTAGGAATATTTGTGCTACCAAGTTGACGGTGGGGGAGGGGGATCCACAAAACTTGGTAGAGGAAGAATTATGCTAATTTGACCCAATTACAACTGGGATTTCCCTTTGACAACTGTTTAAGGGAATTGTAATGAAAGTATTTGATACACAGGGACAGGGATGTTTTCTATCGAGAACCCATTTTTCTTTATCGTCTAATTTCGTTATGATGAATCAATTTCTGTCTGACAGTAAGTTTGTACTGTGGGGTACATTTCAGGCTTGTCATGCAATACTGGAATGTTTAAAGAAAAATATCAAGTTAATGAAATATGATGCGCTTTGAAAAAAAGAGCTTGAAACTGGCTTTTCTAGTTCTTGTGATAAAATGTGCTGTAGTCAGTACATGTTCTTGAGCGCACAATACAGAATGTGTTGTGGGGACCCACTTGTGCACAAGTTATTGCCTTGGGTGGTCTGGAGGCTACCCGCACACTCAAATCTAAATAACATTTTCAGGGGACATTTTACAAATTGTACAAATTTCCTCAAACTTTTTATAAACACCTGAAATTTTGACCTTTTTCCCTAAAGCAAGCCCCACAACTTTACTTGTAAAGTTACCATCTAGTTGACAATAGCATTTTGTATCTTTGTTAAATACAGACATGACGGATGTTTGCAAGCAAAACGACACCGCTGCACATGCATTTATTTTATATGTATTACATGGAATGCAATTCTAAATTCTGTTTATCTAAATGTGGACAAAAACACATCTCAATTGTAACCTTCAGGACTGGCCTTTCCAATATGAGAGGCGAGACGGGGAAACTACATTGTAAAATGAAGGACACCAGGATTGACCTCATTTGTAGGCAGCACACCATTTTGTGCTTATTGAACAGGATCAATTCGGTCAAGCAAATACAGAATCTGCTAGCTATGCCTAAGTTTATCACAACATGTTTGGCTGTCTTTAATGGTGCAGTTAACAACTGAACATTAATTACTTAAAGTATATTTTTCATAGCAGGTTATTTAAAAAATGTTTTGGGAGGGTGGAAACAATTGTGTGTGCATTATTTCTGCATTTCTAGTCTAAGGAAGTACCCTTATAATCATGCTTGGCCTCCAGTTGAAGTAACAATATTCTGGATGTTTGAATGCTTAATTGTCAGGGAGGGTTTATTGGGTTAATGGTTTGAGATGTACAAAATGCTGCGCTGTACATATACTATTTAAAAGATTATCCCAAAGCACATATGTAAATTTAGGGGTTTTAATTGATTAATTATTAATCGATTATTCACACCCGTGAACTTTGATAGATTAAAAAAATATATATATATATATATATATATATATATATATATATATATATATATATATATATATATATAATATAATAATCTTTTCTACCTGAGTGCCGTATCAAAAAATGTTGCGCAAAAAATAAATCTTGAAAAATGGCATTTCACGATATTTCCAGAATGAAGGGAAAAAAAAAACAAAAAACAACTTGCAACATTTGCTCATCGGTACTACAAGTCTGTCGTTACACATGGAGTAAGTGGGTTTTTCTTTCAAAATGTATCAGAAATGTAATATTGACAAACTTGTTTTGTCTCAAATTGTCTGGCTTAGTGATTTTAACTACAGTGTATGTAGTTAAGCTGGAGAAAGCTAAAGACATTTCCAATGCTGGACACATCCGTTTTCTGTTTTTTTTTTTACTTGTTACCATTGATTTAAAAAGTAAAGTAAAACCCTCCATTTTTAGTTCTCAAATTATAAAAAGCCAGGTGTGAGCCCTCTCAACCCATAAAACATTGCAATTCAAAACCAAGATCATATTTTAAATGGCTCACTTTGGCCAAATTCCTGTTGCATGTAAACAAATATTTTCAAATGGTCAAATTACATCATAGTAAATACATGTATGTTTAACATTAGCTGGCATTATGAAACATTTGCAGTAAATAGCATTATGTTATTACTTGTATTTTCAATACAATTTCATACCACTAGCAAACAGGTGTGATTCATCGATCATGCAGCTCAGATGATTAATCGATCAGTAGAAAATGTCAAGAGTAAAACCCCAAATATAAATAGATGTCTATACATTTTATATTTAACCTCCATGGCTATAGCATAGGAATTGGCCTTCTAATTTTTACATTTTGGCTACACATGGTGGATGTTGGTCATGGTTGTATACATTTTCATGATACTGATTTGCTCTGTGGTGGGGCTATGCATGATATTTTTCATTGAATAATATACAAAAAATTCTAAAGCGCCACTTTTTTTATTGCGATTTTAGATTAAGTTATTAAACACGACAGCATCCTATCTGGTCATTGTTTAAAAAGACAACATGGTGATTATCTAAATGAGAAGAGTCGACCAATCCCGTACATTTCCCTTTTACAAACCTTAAATTTGAATACGGTTCTTTTAACGACTGTTAAAGCACCAAGCACCAAAAACAAGCAAAATCTCTAATAACAGATGGTTTGGGGAATTTTGGAAAATTGTACATATTACCATAGTTGTAGCTAGGTACTTTAATGTAGGGGGGAAAAAAGTGTCACAGTAAGGTTTTTGCTATACCAACGGCATTCATTCCTTCTGCTTGTATCATTTACGAGAGAATCCCTTTGGATCACATCAATCGCCTGTTTTTAGGGATAATACCGGTATAACCACAGACAGGTAGCATAGTTGATGTAATCCAGCTGTGGCGTATCTGTGGGGAATGGTTTATCACATCAACCCCCCCCCACTCCCCAAATGGTAAATCTATGTAGAGGGTTTGTTGGTCTACATTATTAATTCTTATTGTAGCATTACTAAATACAGTCACTGGGCTGCTCTGTATAAGGAATTGCAATTTGCACAATAAAAAAAGGAAATTATAATTAACTATTATAAAACTGGTAAAATGCAACTAGGGATGTTAATTTAATGACACAAAGTTTTTGGAATTTGGTCATATTGTTTAAGCCAATATTTGGTATTTCAGTAGTGGGAATTTGAGTTCACTGAACTGTGAAGTTCAAACCTTAACAGCAATTGATGCATCTGTGTTTCCAGCTGTTGAGGGTTCTCAAAGCAGGCTGAATTTCCATGGTAATAAAACTAAATTGCTTGAATAGTAGAACCGGGACATAAGCAAGCCTTGTGGACAGGGATGCAACGGTTATGATTTTCCTAAACTGAAACAGAACCGAAACCAACATTTGCATAACAATCCACACCGAACGATACCGACAAAAGAGAAGAGAGAACCGAACCGAAACTGGTTTGTTTGTTCAATGAAAACGCGTCTGCAGTCTCCGCACTGAGCCAGCGACATTTACAGGAGCTCATCACACATTTTGCTGCATACAGGTTTCATATTAACACCCCTTAATAATTGTAATATGGTAACATAAATCAAGTTATGACGAAACTTACCCGATTGCCCTCCGTAGGGATAACTGCGGCTTCATAAGTAGTGTCTGTCGTGTGTGTTAATGCTGAACAGACTAAAAGACAAATGCAAAAGTATTGTAAGAAAATACAATGTTAGTTGAGGTCCTATACCACTGCAACAACACTGTATTGAGCTTATTTATCACAGTTTAAAAATAAATCAATAAATAGATGATGTGTAATAATGGCATGTCCCGTTCCCTTGGCTGCACCAATGCAGTTAGTTATTTTCGGTTTTAAACAAAGATTGGAAGTCAAACAGCTAAAGGAGTTAAAAACTGACTTGCATCCCTACTTGTGGAGTATTTGACAGTTTTAAATATTTTTATTATTGAGAAAGCTGGTTATTAGACAGAAGGGAGTACCATTATCAATATCGATTCCAGATACACTTCTGAGTAACAAATTATTCAACAATTTATTGGACAATACACGCATAGATTCTCATTTCAAGATGCCATATGCTGCTGCTTAAGTTATGAATGTATTTGTCTTTTGAAAGTAACAATGTTCAAATTCACAGTAAACACTGTTATCCTTAGCTGTATCCCCTGGCTTCCCTCAAATATCTTGTCCATGGTTTATCTTCTCCACCAGATGGATGATGATTTGTTACCATTGTCAGGTGCATCTGTCTGTCTCTGTGGATTACACTGTTATTAGACTTATTATTCTACAATTACTTGCTCCCTTTGGACCATTTTGAAAATACTGTGATAATAATTCACTGTGCTGTACTCTTGTTCAGTTGCCAAAATGCTTTCCTCCCCTTGCCTTGGAATGAACAGGCTTGGTTGTAAGTTAGTAATAAACAACCTTGACACTAATACTTGTAATGCTATTTGACAATTAATAATACATTCCAATATAACTCTTAGTGATTTTTTTTTTTTTCTTGCTGATTTCTCCCAGCATTCCAGAATGTCTTGGTTAAGCAGCTGTCTTTTCTGGCTCAGTTTAGTAAGGGTTGCATGAAGCTGTCCTCCGAAGAAACAGAGTGGGCTGGAATGTCAGCGATTTACTAAATTTATGAAAGTTAATTGTAAAGCTGTGCAGTTTTATGAATTCTAGTAAAACATTGAAAGGCGAGAGTGATTTTCTCTGAAACGAGCTGGGATTAGAACATGAAAACATAAAACATTAATTGCCTTGTTGATTTAGCTTGGTAAACTGATGCAATATTAATGTGCAGTGCAACTAGAAGATTGGATGATCTGCTTTCCTATAGCAAGCATTCTCTTGAATCTCATTTGTGCTTTGAATACAGTCCCTATAAAAAAAAAACAAAAAAACATACAGTATATACAGATAATTATTATATTAAGTTAGTTTTCAAACATAACCTTGCATTAATTACATTTAATAAGGAAGGATTTTTGTTCATCAGTTAACATAACGATTGTATAACATCTGGCATGCAGAGTTAAACTTGGTTTTGTACAGACACAGGCAGTGTTTCTCTCAAGAAGGTGGTATTCGACTGGTAACCTGAACGATACTGCCTTTAATAGACAATGCTGATTTCAGTATCCTTGGGTGCATCCCATACAGTTCTGACGAAGCTGGTGCCCATCTATAATAGTGCTGCAAGATTTCTACTGAATGCCGATTACAGCCAGCACCACTGTACTCTCTATGAAACTTTAGGGTGGCTCTGTCTGGATAGTAGAAGGCTCTGTCATCGTTTCTATTTAGTTTAGAAGGTGTACACTGGAAATGCTCCAAGTTACCTTACTTCTCTGTTAGACAGCAACTCTACCTATGCAGTAAGATCAAATAAAATGACGAATTTTATCCATCATTATTTTCTTAATTTTATTTTAACCCTTTTGTTAATGTGCTTTTAATATGCCATGTATTTTTACCTTGATCTATTTGTACTGTGCTCCTTGTGTAGAACAAGGGCCACAGGGATCAAGCACAGCTGATAATTTGAGAGGTAAAGTATGCATGCTCTGCAAACTGGATGATGTTGCATCTGCTCCACACAAATAAATTTGCAGGGCCCTGGGCAAGTTTTGTGTGCCGAGGAGGACTCAAGAAGCACTCAAGAAAGACAATTAATGTGTGGAAAATCGATTACACAAGCCTTGTAACAATGTAGAAGCTGGCAAGAATAATGTAGTGGACGTTATCTTAAAAAAACATTTCTGTTGATGAAACTCATTCTGGCAGTGGCACTATTAAGACTCATTTAAAAGTTTAATTTGTTTGATTTCAATCAATGTGATCTTTTATTTATTAATTTATTTATTAATGTGTTTCTCTTCCTTTTTTCATGATTTTAGGTAAATACAGCCAATCTGTTGTATTGAACGATAGAAAAGTAATCAGATTCTAGTTTTAGGCTTGTTTTTTACATTTATACAGTTAAGGTCTTAAAATAACTGCTGACTCAAATAGTGAATAAGTTCCCCTGGTGCCACGGTAAACTGCTTGGTAACTTGAGGCAAGTCAAATCCTACCACCGTTTTCCTGCGGGGCAGCTTGTAAAATCAATCCTTTTTTTTCTTCTCCCCAGCAGAGTGCGCCAGAGAGCTTTTAGGAATGAACTGGGCTGTGTACCCATTTCTGCTGTAGATTTGTTTAATATCCACCTCCTTCTCTTAGGGACTGTATTTATAAAATGTTTTTCTTTGATTGACAAATAGGCTAGTAATTTATAGGATAGGCCATATTGTTTAAAAAAAAATAAATAAAAAAAAATCAAAAACCTGGTCCTGCTTTTATTAAATCATTACATTTATATTTAATTACCAATGTAGCTGGTAATGGTAAGATTCGAAGATAACCAGGAAAAACACCCAAATGTTTCCTGTAATAAATATGTTTTGGATAGTTGTGTGCAGCAGAATAGACTTGATGCTACATTAAATCCAACAATGAACTGAATAGAATATTCTGATGCTTTTTTTAAAAAAGCTCCTTCCTTTGAATGTTTTCTGCGTCCAAACAGCAAAACAAGGCCTCTTAGTTAGTGCAGACTGCCAGGTCGTATTAATAATAATAATAATAATATTATTATTATTATTATTATTATTATTATTATTATTATTATTATTATTATTAGGCTTCCAAGCCATAGGCTGGGAAGCCTATTGTTTTTGTTAGGATTATTATTATTATTATTTTTCTACCGAGACCTCATCGCAGGCTTATGAAATTGGGTGTAGGTAGGTGGCTATGTGCAGATAACCAGACTGGTGTCCAAATTTGCGCAAGTGACATGGTTCGGCAGCCATATTGGATTTTGCGGAATTTGTTAAAACGTCTATGCATCGGAAACCGCTTACTGCAAAGTTCTGAAAATTGCTATACATGTTGAGGGATAGTCCATGATTAACTGTTGTTTAATATGAAGCTGATTGGTTATGTGGTTTGGCAACCACCTTGATTTAATGACATAAATATAAAATCATCAAAATTCAAACATCTTCTTCTCTGAAACCGCTTATCCGATTGAAACAAATCTTTCCACTTAGGTGCACAGTCCTCCATTTGGTATTCTGGTGGATTGTTAGGTGGGGTGTCTGAAGGAATTGAGATAGGCTCCTGCCTTTTCGAATCTGTATGTGTTTCTTCCAAATATCTCTCCAGCTCAAACTTAGATGATTTTAGTGTGCCATTTCTCACTGGTGAAATAACTTCTTTACAAATTTGAATGGCTCTTTATAAAAGTTAGTTCTCGCACACTCCTTCTTTTTGTAGCGTTTCCGAAGGCGCTCGGCTCTGCATATTGTAGTACAAATTGTGATTGTGTAGAAATGGGTTCATGCAAGAACTGCTTAAATGAATTTTGGGAGTTTGTGAATGACCTGGAGTTTACTCACGGAACACAGGTTGGGAACCACTGATATAGTAGTATTGAAATATAGACATGTAACCGACAATTTTTTGTTTCTTCATATATTCATACAAGCTGTACAACATCAAATGCACAGCCAGGACAATACATTATTGTTAAAATTGAAATGGAATTTTTGTCAAAGGAGGATTTGGAGTGAAAGGTTTAGTAATTCATATGTATTAGGCGTATATCTCTATAACATAATGTGGCAGCATCAATAAGTCATTGTTTCAAGTAGCTCTATTTGCTTTTATGACTCGTATGTATGAGCCACGGCTGAAATGAATAATACTGTATGTAATACTATTGCAATATTGCATACATAAATTATTTTGTTAACCATGCTGTCAACCTAGGAAAATGCCTCTACACTATCAAAAGCTACATTTACAGTAAATCATACTGTGCGTGTGATAGTCTTTTCATTATTGGCTACAGGCTACTTGTGCATTTTGTAGGCTGCTATTTTGGTTTATTCTAATAGTGTAGATCTAAATATGTTTGGGTGAAAACAACTTTTGCCAAGCTTCAGAAGTGAACTTTGCACTTTTTTTTTTGTTAACAAAAAGAAAATCTACCTAAATATTGCCCTGAAATCCATTACAACATTATAATACAGTGACTTCCATTCCAGACCCTTGTTCCAACCATGTCCTTAATTATAAATTAAGCCAATTAAACCTCTAATCAGGCCCAGATGTACCTTTGCTTGAAAGGTTCTCTAAGACCACAGTTTCTTATAGCTTGTGTAAGAGAATACTGTATGTCTAAAAATGTCAAGGTGATGGGTATGGACATGCACGTTTTGGTAAACAAACAAACAAAAAAAAATTGGCAGATTTAATAGATGTCTTCAGATCTTGACTTTGAGCTGAACATATATTATTCTTCAAAATCTTGAAATTGTCAAAGTGATCTGCTCTCATTAAAGAGGCTGTTTGCTCTAGGCTGTTCCTGTTACTTCCCATGTAGGAAAGGCTAACCGTCTGCATCTCCAACAAGGAAGCTAGGATTTGTCAGTTTAGAGAGTTATTGCTTTGCGATGTAGTAAAAAAAAAAATAAATTAAAAAACAGTAACATACTTTGAATGTCATTATCCTGCCATTTATACTTAGTGGTGCTTATTTAAATATATGTAAAAATCCAATGTGCCATGTGTGGAGCTTTTTTTTAAAAAAAATTTTGGGCAGGTCGTGCAGTACGTATTACTAAAAGGCTACAAGTAAAGGCTTTTGCTTTTTAATGAGGTGCCTGTTGAAAAAGTTGATTTTTAATAGGTTTTAATATATATCAGATATTGTTAGAAGGGTGCTTTTAATGAGTTATATATGACCTGAATGCACAAGATGGAGGGAAGCTGATGCAGTTATTCCTGCCTGGTCTTGTTAAAAGGCTGCATTGCAGAGACATTCTTCAGACAGGGGTGAAAGTCAGTCTCTTGTTGTTTTTCCCCCACCACACACTTAAATTAATAGTTTTCTCTACATAGGTCTTGGGTGTGTCTGACAAATGAAAAAAAACAAGGACTCTGAGGTTTCAGGTTGAGGACTGACTGTGAAAAGGAATGAAATACTATGAACAAAACAAACAACCATTTCAAAACTGCACTTCACCACCCAAGCCTGAATTTACAGTAATATGTGGACTCTCTAGGCCTAGTCCTTTACTGTAAAGTATTATGGAAATCCCACTGACTTCCCTGTGTCCCTCAACTCATTGTTTCTGAAGTTATGAACTATACTTTTCCATTCATTAAAGCAGTAGAAAGAGTAGTTTTTTTTTTTTTTTTTTTTTTTAAATCAGTTTACTTCTGAGACCTGTTCTCTCTCTGTCTCCAATAACCCTGTTCATTTTTATATAATTTGTTGGTTGAATGAAGTTTTAGTTGTGGGGGACTGGGAGTATTGAAGACGAAATCTGAGCAAACCGAGTGATCTGCTGGTGGTAAACTACCACTGTGTAAGATATGTGTTAATGAAACCCCAGATCACTGTGTGAAGTTAATTCATGTTTTACATGTTTGCATTATTTGTGGAAGCAATCCTGGATTAATCCAAGATCTGTCGGATGTCATTAAATAAGAATTTGATATGTATTTAAATACACGTGCATTAGGTTAATCATGAAGTGTACATGTTTTGGAGGAGACTAATTTGCTTAGAAACAGTGAACACGCCTTGCACAAGAGTAATTAGCATTTTTGCACTGATTTCCCATCTTCAGATGTGACCGATGTTTGATATTGGAGCTCCGCATCTCCTGAAGCTAAGTCTTTTTTTTCTCTGTCCCCAGGCCTTGCAATTCTTTTGGGGATTTTTAAATAGAAGCATGAATGTTTCTGATCTTGACAAGACCTTCAGAAGTGACATACTATATCAAATGAAACAACACTGTATCAAGTAGCATCTGTGTATAGCAACTGCAGGATGTTAGTGGTGATCACAAACATGGTCAGGTCCTTTATCCTTCATTTTAGAGGATTGTTCAACGGTCTGTGTCTGGAACAGATTCACACTTGTCTGGAGTTTTTGGTTAGTTTGGGATGACTGACAACCAGCTTTTGGTTGTCATTTTCAGTTCCTTCTAGATTTGTGCATAGCGGACATTTTCCAAAGTGTGTACCTTTGGGCTCACAGCGATATGATACATGCCTCAATGCACGGGTTATGATATGATACATATCACAATAAAATTAAAACGTGAAAATGTTTTGTTATTGTGAACTTGCAAAATACATTTGATATATATATTTTTTAATATAGTTATATAAATAAGTACACAATCTAAATTAAATCTGATATGAACTGCTGAAATATTTATGCATGATTGACGTGACCACTATTTAGATGTATTACCTGATGGCTGGTGATCATAGTCTTACAAATTGTTTTACCCAGACTGTCATAGAATTCTGCGGAGGCCATTTTTTCCCTATGCTGGCAATGTAATTAACAAAGGTCTTTTTTTAGATTATGTTTGAAGGCTATTTCCCCACTTAGCTTCTCTGATTGATCATTCTTACCACCTGTTTACACAGAGCCAAGCTGATTTGTTTTGACTTTATTAATGAAGTAAGACTGATGGCGGATTCACTGAGCTGAGTCTTCAATAACTTTCTGGTATTTCAGCATGACCTGACGAAGCGTCTGAATTAATCACACGTAAAATGTTAACAACGTCAGAGCAAAGCAGGACACCTGAAATGAATGAGGTCACATCTCAAATAGTTTTGTGGCTCAGCTTTCCATTATTTGTACAGTACTCTATGTACAGTAGCCTACATTTCAAAATCTGTGCTGTACTAGAGAACAGTAATGAAGAGAAAAACAGGATAAAAGTCAAGGTACTCTTATTTCTGGATGCTTATATTTTAAATTATTCGTGTTCGGTAGGAAGAGATGCATATCATTTCCTTAGCTTTTTCTCATTTGCCTTTCTATATTATTATTATTATTATTATTATTATTATTATTATTATTATTAATTTAGTTTTGTGCTCACAGATTATAGATATGCCCATCCTTTTGCCAATTGTTCTGAATTAAGGAGTGTTCATGTAGACAGCTGCCAGAGGTTTGTCATTTATCAATATTTCAAAATGTTAATCCTGAAAGTGGATGGATAAAGTTCACTTGTTAGTGAATGTTATTGACAGGCTGCTTTGTAATGTTTTAGATTCTGGGTGTAGCATTAATATTAGGCAAGATAATTGACTGAACTCTGAGGTTTTGCTGTTTTGTGCTTGCATAAGGACAGTTCCTTGTATTAGCCTACCTTGGTCCATTTAGTTTTCATCAATAGTGTTGTGCTCTGATATAGACTGTAGTGTCAGATCATTATTTCCCAGCACTGGTTCATTTGGGCTAAATTGCAAGTACAGTTAAAAAAAAGCTGTATTCTTTATGCTGTCTACAGATACTGCAGGAAGTGCTATAAACTACTGTATACAGCAGCAATTATTGACTAAATAAACCACCTTTTAAATTGCAACAGTGTTTATAAATTGAGTGGCATTAAAATGACCTTATGCAATAAATTATATTGTAAGAGTCTTGGATCTGGAAAACTGTAATGCAATTGCTAAATTTTAAACAGTAAACATACTGGTCTTGTTGATTCTGTACCAGTATTTAAAGGGAGAGTTCTGAGATGATAACTTTTTGTTCTTTTTACGCTATTTCAGATATTATGTAGGCCAGCACCGGCTGATTAATATTGGAGGGCAGTGTCTGTTGCTGAATGCCACAGGCTCCTTTTCCCAATGAGGATGATACTGGATGATACTCTTTTATTTATACAGTATTTTCAGTTTTGCATAGGGCTACATTATGCTTGGCAGTCTTAATGGGAATGTGTTGTAGGCCTTTATTTTAAACAGTGCAAACCCATTTGCTGCTACCAAAGTTCTATAGTGTTTATTCTCATTAAAAATAATTTGTGACAAATAAACCCCTTAGTTTGTCTCCTTCCAGCAGTAGATGCTTGCTAATCCTTCAGGATGCTTGCATTCAGCCAGCTTTAACCGTACCATAAATGCTGCCAGTTCCACCAGCACAAAACAAATAGTTCATCCACTGGTGGCATCCTGTGCTTCTGTTTTATGTGGTTTGTGTTTTTATAATTTCAGCTTGTGGCACCTGATCTGTATTTTTGTGACTCCTTGGTAACTGATATTGATTCTTATTCACAAAGCTTGGTTGAAAAGAGCAGGATTTGAAAGAAAGGTTCAATGCCTTCAGGCTATTGAGTCCAATCACTTCAGCTTTTAAAGGTACCCTGACATTGAGGCAACGGCAGGTCGTCATAATGATATGGAAATTGGTTGTCACACTCTTAGGGGGGAAAAAAAAATCTTCTGTGGTTTTGCTTTCATTGCGTTTTTAGTCATACATAAATATGGTTTTCACTTTCTCGTAACCCCATAACAAGCACAAGGTTTGAGTGAAATGTAGCGTGGATGCTGCCACCACCTTTGATTAACCAGTAGGTCTGGCAATTCTAAAATTAGGCTACTACAGTAGACCAGGTGTATGGAAGAGAAGAGAGGGACCAGGAGACGAAAGTAGTAGTATTTAAGGGTTTTTATTAAACAATTATGGTTGACAGCTATCCTGGGTAGCAAACTAAAAACCAAATTTGTGGGGAAATGACCAAGTGACCCCGAGAGGCAGCTAGTTTGTAACCACCACAGTGCCCAAAGAACTATACTGTAAATCAAAACGACACACCCCAAAACGGTGACATACAAGCACAATGACGTGCCACTTCTGTTTTAAGTACAAACTGATGTAATTAAATCAATATAAAACAAGTTCTCAGAAAAGGAACAGTAATGTGTAGTTGTAGAACCCTGACACCATGTGCTCTTGAAACTAGCAGCTGCTTCCAGCAAGTCCCCACTATTCAGGAGGAACTGCCACCCACCTTTTTATTATAAATTAACCCTCCATTAAAACTAATTATAACAGCACTTCATTGCCAAGAAAGTAGTAGCCTTCAAATTTAATAACATTAATTACTATAAAAACAAAATACTAAAACAAGTATAAGAGCGCAACACAGCACAAAACATTAAGAAACACAGAGGAAAGGGTTCAAATTGTCCTGTTCCACAAGTCTAAATGAGTCCAAATAAAAAAAAAACTGTTCACGTACTTCTGGAAACCGCAAAACAAGTGTCCAGTTCGTCCAGCAATCCAGCCCTGCTTCACAGTCTCTGCAGCATGGCCCTGTCTCGCTGTCTGTAACCCTGGTGATTTTACTGCTTCCTGGTCAGCCTGATTACTGCCGTTCAGCCGCTTCTTTCCTTCTTCTCTATGCTCCTCTCCCATTCTGCGGGAGATTGATATACAGTGTATATTGGGAGACCCCATCCCAGTTGCATTTAGTCTCCGAAGGGGGAGACTGAGAATGCAACTGTCAATACAGACAGACAGACAATTCAATCCATGTGTAAGGAGCCCTGTTTTTTTAACAATAAAATAGAAAATATGTTCATCTGATTTTAAAAAAATAAATGCATACATTAATAAAAAAAAAAAACTGATCTGTTGTAGTAGGAAGTTCAAAAAATGAGCAGAAATGATCTATCTTTAGCAACATTTATCCAACATGTTTAAATAATTCGGAGTCAGAACTGAAATGAGGTCTTAAACACTGTTTCTGGGAAATATTAATACTAAGCACGCAGTAGTTTTAAAATCTACATATTTAACTCTTTATCCAAAGTACTGTTTTATTTTCTGAAAAAAAAGCTCTAGTTCTGTACCATCTAGCAGCTAACTAACATGACCATTTTATTTACTACTGTTTGCTCCCTAGACAAAAGCATTGTCTTACACATTGTTTTTTTAAGTCTGTACTTTTATGAAATACAATACTGCCCGCACCAGAGGGATTGCTTTGTAGTTGGTGAATTATAAAACTTTGTATACTGTATTTGCAATGCCTTAATTCTGACTTATATTTTTTTTTTTTCCTAGCACTTAAACATTAGAACCTTGACGGATGATGTGGTAAGATTTTTCAATTTATTGTGTGTTTTTTGTTCAGAATTAGAGTAATTTCCTTAGCTCATATTTGGAGCTTAATTCTGCTATGGTAGTACTTTAACCTATTGACCTGTGACTTCAATTTCTTTGCTACTAGACAATACTGAAAACCGCTTAAGATAATATGCATGCATGGTATCTACCCACTTAACATCTACTGTACTGTGTTGCACACCCCCTCCCAAACTACTGATTAGCACCTTGGTCTGTCTTAGATATTCTTATGAAAAATTAAAACAAGTTAACTTCTCCATGCAGTGTATTTGTTGTGACCTGTGCATGTGCCTTTATTTAACTCATGACAGACAAATTAGTCTGACATATGTTTCAATAGGCGGAGAGAAAATACCTAATTCCAAGCAGCACTGACAGAACCCAAACTATCGACTAAAAACATCATCTTTTTTGCTAAAACATGCATAAAATAAACTAAAACTAAAATATGTGCTGCACATCCAGGTTAGCTGTTAAGTTCACTGTGATTTAAATGCAGCTAAATCAATTTAGGTTTTGATTTTGTTTCGGCCTATGCATCCTGTTCAAGTCTGCACACACTAATGATGGCATCCTTATTACAAGCGGCCTTTTGAAAAATAATGTTTTTCTTTTCCATGGGCAGGGTTTTATATTTTCTTATCCCTCCTTCCTCTATTGCTCAAGAAGCAAATGAATCGCCCTCTCTACCTGGTGGCCTTCCTTGCTGTGTCTCATGCTTATTCTATTCATTTTTTTTCTTTGTATGCTCAATGGTCCAAAATCTGATATTAATTTAAATTAGCAAGCTGTCTGTTTTGAAAGTAATGGTAACCCAATGTTTATTACATTTTCAGAGAATGAATGAAGAATGACTAGGGGTGGGGTATTTGTTGCCAATTAGCTGGAACGAGATCCCTTCTTTACTAAATTTCTTGGTGTAGATCATCGTCCCCCTTTCAAAAGAGTTTTGGGACGTCTTTCTTAATGCTCAAAACATCTGACCCACTTGACTACCAGAAAATTGATACAGTTTTCTCTCCACATCCTCACAGGCTTTCACTGTTTTATATGACGAGTGGGAAAACTCGAATAAAAATATGAATTAGTATTTGAATGTGTTATTAATTGCAGAAACATCTTGAGAGAGCATGTGCCAGCCTTTTAGGTGAGAGTTAACCTTTCCTTGCAACATCACCTCCATTTTTTTATTTGAATTTCTTCATTCCTTGCACTTGTTTTCTTTTTTTTTTTCTTTTTTTGCAGACTGGAATTGGACCAGTTTTTGGTTTTAACGATTTTTGGTGCAGTAGCTTGTCTCCTCTTCCTCGTCAGTACTTCCAATTTTGAATCTTTCACCCAATTATCATATATTTGTCTTTGTTGAACTGCATCTGTGACTTCCAAATCACTTGGTCACATTTATTGGAAGCTTTTTTTAGAGCATAATATTTGCCCCACCATCTTTACCCAAAAAGCACCTCAATATAAAAAATAAACAAACATATCAACCCATACAAGAATATCATTTAGGCCTATGATAATTGTGCTTCTCTTGTGCTTGGAGAATTCAAGGGTATTTCCAGCAAGAGATTACTGCTTGAAAAGAAAAAAAAAAAGTTTATTCAGTTTGAATAACAACTACTACTTATTGGCTCCAAAAATCGCATTACAGAAGAATGATTTAATTAAAATAAGGTATAGCCAGGGAGCTAACGGAAGAATCGAGACTCGAGCTTCATGGAAATTCAAAGTGCAGCTCAGGCAAAGTGCGCTATCTCCTATGCTTCGGATTACTTTTATGAACCTTCTTCAGCTATTCAATATTACATTCCCCATGCAAGCATGTGCATATAATGTTGCCTGTGCCTTCTGCGTTCACTGAACCATCACTTAACCTTTTATAGGGATTTGCAGTTCTACAACTGTTTTCGTAAACAGAAGAATCTTATGACAAAATACTGTAAAAAAAAAAAAAAAAAAAAATCAAATCAAATACATGTTTGACATAATGTGTGCATCTTTGTGAGATCCACAAAGTGATGGTAATACATACAAGATACGATTTGGTAGAATGTTGTTACCTTTTTTGTTTTAAGTTCTTCATAGTCCTGGTCCTAATGTGAATATGTAAACTTTTAAATGCAACACCAAAACCTCTAGATCAGGCATTATGATGTCGAATGCTTATAATTCCCAAAGTGCAAGTTTCTTCCTTCTGTGTAATGCTTCACTTTGAGGGCTACACAGTGACTGTCCTCCAGAAACTTGAATGTCATAAAAGAAAAAGCAGTTTCGTTTATACAGGTATCATTTTAATGTTCAAAAGTGAGCATAAAGAGTGTGAGATACAAGCAAAAATCTAAAATCACTTTTATTGTTGGTTTGGTTCAAGGTAATTCTTTAGCAAAATCCCCACCTCAGTTTGCACTGGTGTCATAAAACTGAGTTAAAGTTAAAATAATGATTCCACACAGTTTCAGTGGTGTGCTTACAAATTATGTGCAGGCTGCATTGCACAGCAACAGGAGCTTGATCACTGTGACAGATGCTTGCACTGAAGCCTGGAAGTGTCTTTGTAGCAATTGTGTATGTGCAGTAATTCTACTGAATAAGGGACTGTTGTCATAATTCTTGAGCAGCCTTGCTTGGAGTTGTCCTGAGCAGTATAATTCTCATTTAAAAGGATGCACAAACATAAATGTAAGCATTACTTAAAAGACAAGAAGATCAAATTGAGGGTGTTGACCTGAAAAAAATGCATTTGCTGCTTTGTACAAATATCTGAGCACAATTCACTTTCAGGCTGTGTAGTGGAGTGTAGTGTATAGTACTATACTGGTCAGCAGGGTAGGGTAAATTGACAGCAAACTGAATAATTTGGTGCATTTCAATTTTAAGCACAGTTGAACCAGTCATATTCGATCCCGTAAGATATTATTTATTTCTTAATTGTTACAAGATATTACATTATTTTTACATACAATTACCCATTTATACAGTTGGGTTTTTACAGGAGCAATCTAAGTAAAGTACCTTGCTCAAGGGTACACCAGCAGCATCCCCCACCTGGGATTGAACCTGCGACCGTCCGGTCAAGAGTCCAGAGCCCTAACCACTACTACACACTGCTGCCCCTAGAGGGGATCATGTCATTTGCACATGCTGCTACCAACTGAAAGGCACAGGTGGAAACTGATCAGTGCAGACTTTATTATGGGTCTAAAACAGTACATTCAGCTAAAATGAAAAAGATGGGACATTTGGGAATTCAGTTTCACTTTTTACATGCTGTCACCAGTGGCGACGCGCAGGGGGGTGGACGGGGGGGGATGCCTGGTCACGTGCGCCCCCCCCCCCCGCTCTCGCCCCAGATTTCTGCCAGGCAGTGGCTGTTAGGATCGTTCACACTGAAACGTGTAAGAAATAAAGAAATTGCATTATTGTTATATTTTTCACTAACCATTATAGTCTATGCGGGGCGGCGCTGATTTTTCTTTTCGCTTACGGAGCGAACTTTTTATTTAGCGCGTTGCTGTCAACCGATGAGAATACATAAGCAAGCTGCACCACACACAGATGCATGTAACATATAGGCTATGACTGTATATGCTATGTAGCCTAACTATTACACACATAGATGGGGTAGAGGACATCTACTAAGTAATGAGTAGCCTATGTATTTACATAGAATGCACTCGCCTCTCGACATATCTTCCTGCCAGCTGACCTCTCCAGCGGCCAGCCTACTAATAAGATTATCATTTTTCACGGATTGTGCAGCCAGCTTCATCAAGGGACAGTAACCAAGTCCATCCAGGTCTTGGAGATGGAGTGGTAAATGCACAACCTATTATTAATTGAATAGCTAAATAAATCTGAATGAAAACAGTTCTGGACGCTGCTGAGAGAGAAACGGCAAAACTGTTTCAATTCCTGAGTTCGTCTATTAGTTTTCATTCTGATTATTTGTTTAGGCTACAGCGTGGTCCGTCAGCTCAACAAAGCCCGATAGGCTAGCGAATGTCAGTGCAGTGCAATACCATAAAAATGAGTGGCTGGATTTGCTGTCAAATCAACCAGTTTCTTTTTGGATCAGCTGTTCGTACTTTTAAATTTTTTTTTAAAGGCGCTGTAGTTATACAATGTAGTTAATGCAACTGTGTGCACAAGTCCCTCCTCCCCCGAACCTCCAGATGATTAGGTACCACCGGCAGTCCTGCGTCAGTCAAACGGTAATAAAATTAGTCATGATTTGTGAAATTGAAATAAAATGGTTTGCTTTGCTTTGAACACCAAATGTCAGTTAACAAAAATGAACAACCATAAGTACGAATTAAATTATATATTATATTAAAAGTTCAAGTCCTTTTTTGTTTTTAATCGGAAGTGTTCTAAACTGATTTTTTTTTTTTTGGACAACAGTGTATTTGGTTATTGGATCTTCTGTTAAAAATGAAAAAAAAGATTGTTCTTTTATTTTTCGAAAATAAAACGTCAATGCACTAATAAGAAATCAGGCTGCCAATTGCACCACTGTGACTACTCACCTTAGTTACCATTTCCACCCTCTCCGAAAAAAAATCCTGGCTATGCCAGGCCACTGTTGCCAGGGTTTATTATTTAAAAATACGTAAGTGCGCAGTTTTTCAAACTTTCAAAACTTAACATAACCAAAGAGTGTCTAAGACCCTTCACCGTTATATTTGTTCTCGTGTGAGACTTTCACTTTTTTCAGTCAGCGAAAATATGTGCTAAAAACAGTGAATTTGAGCCCTGTTAAAATGGCAAAAAGACAGCTACGTTTGGAGTTTTTCTACAACAAAAAAACTAAACCACCAATACCAGAGACATCAACAGAAACCGAACCTGACTCTTCTGTAGTTCAGAATGTGATTAACAGCACGAGCGTGTGACGATCCTTCCATTTCAAACGCTCAGGTTAGTGCAGGTGCAGCTGTCTGTCGATAAGAGACCCTTGCTTGTAAAGTGTTGTTTGCAGCTCTCTTGATTGTGACAATCTGGCGTAGAACTGTTTGTGATGAAAGATCTGGTAATGTTAGAAAGCTAGCTTAATATTTAATAACAATGGTTAAAATCGGGCATCGGGTTTGTGCACTTTTTTTGGGAGGGGGGGAGGCGGGGAGGGCTGGGCTGTGCCTCACCAGTTTTTCAAGCCATGAGTCGCCAGTGGCTGTCACTTTACGTAACTGCCCAGTTTAATCATGTTAAATAAAAGAAAACAAGAAAGCAAGGGTTTAATATAATTGCTGTGCCGTTAAAAAGCGGAAACCAATTTTTTGTGTTGCCAATATCAAGCAAGTTTGTGTTTGTGTGTGCACACTTTCTTGTTTCGGTCTCTGATTAACACGCACAGTGCAACAAAAAATGGTTTGGGGTAAGACGGAGAAAGAACGGGCAGTGCTTTTTGGAATGTTTTGTAAACTGCCAAATACTGTATTGGTGCTTGTTTTGCAATAATGTTAACTCCTTTTCTTTGTATAGTATATGTGCAGTACCGTACTTTGGTGTTTTAGACACCCTGATGTACCTGACATTTTAATAACTACAATGTACTATAACGACTCCCTCCTCGATACAATAGCTTTACATCTGGAACCAATTAAATCAGATATGACAGGTTCTACTATAATCATTTATCTTCAGTTTTTTGTTCTTTAACACAGGGAACTACACATGACGTTCCTGAGGTTATGATACCATTTATGGAGCGGTCATTGGAATATTGAAAAACAATATTGCTAGGATTTGCAATCAATATGCACCTTAGAAAATGCTACAATTGTAATTAATCGATTTTCTCGTGTTGCCATGTAATTTCAACCTGATAGATCTCAAAGAAAAATTGCCAGGTGGAAGTTGTAGGTTTGTTCTCAGATCTGTGCAGCATTTCTACAGAAGATGGATACCATTTCGTAAAGGGTGAAGACAAAGATGATTTAGAGGAGTCTGACTAATTTAACATCTGTGTAATTGCCTCTTGTTAATATTCATGTTTCCAAATGTAGATAAAATTGTGAATTTGCTGCAGTTGTATTTCATTAATTGTTTATTAGTGTCACCACTGATTATCTGAGAGATTACTCATGAGATCATGCACAGTAGGATGCTCATTTAGATGTGTTCATTTTACAAACCCAATGCAAGATGAAGCTAGTGCTTATACATGAACCACCTACCTTATCACCTTCAAAAGAAATACCCCACAGCTAACCAGTGATAAGAGGAACTAGTTTTTGACACGCTTAATCTAATTAGAAATTCATTATCACATTATTTTTGGATCTTTTCACTAACTATTTTTTGTATGCAACAGAAGAGGATTAAATAACTGACTTTGATTGCAGTATAATCTTTTTGGACTACATTCAGTAGTTTTATGGATGTATATGCAGTAGGAATTACTGTGTACTATAGGACTACTTTTTTCAACTAGATAACATTCTGATTACTAGTTTGCTTGTATGGCACCCTTGCTCAGAAGGATAATACATTTTCATGCACAGATTATGTTAACCTACTTCTAATTTAAAAAAAAAAACAAACAAAACAAAAAAAAACCACACATGCTTTTCTTAAAGCATTATTTATTTTTTTGACAGCACTGTGCAGCAAAACCTGAGTTGCCTGTCTTAATGAAGTGGAGTTTTTTATGTTGAGCAAACCATGCTTTGCTTACAGTAGATTTAAATTAAGGATAAACTCGACTTCCTTCGCTCGACTATCCCACGTGCCTGCTCTGGTCCATTACAGCAAGGTCTAAACATACTGAGATCATGTGACTAACTTACAGCAGCATTCTGACAGTACACCCTAATTTCAGTAAAAATGAACCCCTTCGTTGTTGCATTGCTTTAACTCGGGACTGATCGGTGATACACACTGCATGCTTTGAACATAGTGTTTATAGTTGACACACAGGTGTATTCTATGCTTCTCTCAAAGTTCCATTCAATGCCATGTTGTTTTTATCTTTAAAGAAACAAAAAAGAAAAAAACAACTTTCAGCTCTACTGCATTCTGTTGCCAGTTGAAGCCACATCATCTCTGCTTAGCCAGGGAGGAAGGGAATGATAAAGTGGTTTGAAGAACAAAATGCAAAGCAATTGACTGCTCTCCACTCCCAAACCCCACACAATTTGAACATTTTGTACTTCGCCTAACTTCCTTGCAGCTCCCCGCTATTATAAATGTTGATTGACTGCTGGAACGGCGGAGGGTTGTCGACCACAGTAGTTTTTGCACTTTCCTTTAGGGAAGTGATTTGGATTGACGTTTACCACAGTTGATACATTTAGTATCTAAGCTCTCTATGCAAGTCAAATACCATACAGTATGACTATAATTCAGTACGTAAAAGAGGTATTGTTTCCTGTTCACTGTTTGGGTATATTCACAATAAGTATAGTTATGTAACCAAAAGCTGTATTAACTGTCTGATGGTTTTTCAATGTTGAATAAATTAATAAATACATTTTTTCTTTCTCCTGTGTAGCTTGACCGCTTTGCCAGCATCCGTATTCCAGGCAGCAGACGAGAGCGGCCCACTCTTTCCCACCTGAAGCACTCGTGCTCCTCCACCAGTGAATGGTCCACCGAATTTGAAGAGTTTGCCTCCAAGCAGATGTCAGAGAAAGAGATCCTAGCACTTTTTGAAAAGATGATGGCAAGTCGTTTTCGGTCTTATCACATTATTATTGCTGTACACCGTGTGAAATGTTTTTAACATTTTAGTAAATGTTAAGTCCCTGACTTGTACGATACATTGTTATAACATCAACTCCAATGTGATGAAAGGAACTCTCTCTCAGATGAACAAATATCGCTGCTTATACTGCATATTTACTAGCACATATTTAAAATGAGTTGAATTATGCAGCTTTGTACATTGTGAGATTGATCACTGTGTTCTTGATTCTTTAATAGGTGAGAAAGCAATGATAGCTACTAATACCAACCTTATTTATATAATTCTTAACTAGAGGCAGTCTGTGTATGTTGGCCTGGTACTTTCCTAAATTAAAACATTTATCTGTCATTTTTAGTTTATCTTGAGCTTCTGAAATTATAAGACTTTATTTTTCCAGACTCTGGAGTTGCAATTAAGTAAAGGAAATGTCTCCTGAAAATACATAGTCCAGGAAGTTATGCATAAGAGAGGTAGTATTCACACTTTATATGACATAACTGTTCTAATTTAAATGACTCCCTGCACCTTTCCAGAATATAGGCCTATATTCCAGCACAAAATGGTCCTCAATAGAGCAGGTTCTACAAGTTTATGGGCGGCTGTAAAATAGTTGTTTTAGCTAACAAAATAATTATAAAAATCCTACATGTCGTGCATGTCTCGCTACTTTATAGGTCTCAAATGTGCAGTTTTGAAAAACACATGCTATAGCAATAACTTGATATCTGTTACTACACTTGGGTAAAAAGAAATGTCTCTTTGCCAGTTTTGCTTTTAGGCCGGGTTGCACTTTGTTGGTATTTTTCAACTGGAGTGAAATTGTTCACACCCTTTAAAACTCCTTTTTGTCATTACTGAATATTTCCAACACAAGACTATGCCATATCCATAAATGAGCCAAACAACTAATTTGCTCCAAAAATGATTTTAAAATGTATCTTCCTATCCACTTCTATGTTTGCTGTTAAGTTAGGTAGCAAAATTAGAGAGGCTGTATGTGAATAGTAATACACTGAATCTCAATGTTTTCTGTTATAAAAAGGGTTTAAGAGGAGCTGTAAATATCACATGTCTGCAAATTCTAGTGGATCAGGCAAATCTATACTGCAAAATGTAACAAGATTAGCTTGCCTCTGAAGTCGGGTGGTGTCACAAAAAAGCCAGGACACATCAAACACTTGCTGTGAACACCAAGCAGTGATTAATATACCACGGACACATTTGCAATGACATGGTTAGTTTACAGTAAATGAATGTCTTTGCTGTGCGTAATTGCAGATTAAACCATGGCAAAACTAGATTTGCTTTCATAGTGTTAGTTCCAGGTAATTTATATGTAAGAAGGGTGTCGCTGCTTCTGAAGTAAAATGAAGAAAAATGGCAGCTGAAGATTTGGGTTTTGGTTGTTAGCTATAGGAGGAAAGCTATGCTAGCAGGAACTCATTGTATGTCTCATAAAATGTGTTAGGCATCTGGATATCACTGTTCTGAAAGGTTTGAAGCATAAATATTTATCTAATGACTTCATAAGGTTTATTTGCCCATCTCCATTGTTATGTTGAATGGTTCAAATGGTAAAATACCTTGGAATTTGAACAGTGGTGCATTGGGTGTTACTATCTTTTTAAAATACAGAGCAATCACATGTATGAGAAATAAGGCTAGTAAATTTAAAGCCTCTAAGCTCAAAAGTTCCTAGACCTTAGCTCTGCAGAAATGTGTTGATAACTTTCTCTTTTTTTCTGTTAATATGGGGGGAGCGGTTTCTGAGCTGGGTTTCAAATAACTTGCAAATAAAACTACTATAGTTGAGCAGTTTTATAAAAAGCCTGTTAGGTGTGCTTAGTTACTAAAGGGGCATTAAATTGTTCTTGTGTGATTTTAAAAACAAAATCGATGATTTGATGTATTCCAGCACTGTAAATACAGCAGTGCTGTTGAGCTTACCACAGATACCTACCTACCAACTATAAACATTATGTGAGCAGGTTAGAATTAATTTGGACAGGCTGTTTTAAAGTATTTCCTTAAAGGCAAACAGTTTAGTCCACGTATTTCCATATGGGGCGGGGGTTTCCATTGCAAATGTTGTGCCAACATTTAAAAATGGGAATAAGACAGAGCTATTGGTTTAACTTCCGTAGCATGTAAACTGGTGGATCGATATTGAGGTAAGCTTGAAGACTTTGTATTTATACAGCAACAATATTATAGGGGATAGACGGCATGGCTCCAGAAGAGGGAGGCCATGCTTAACTAACCTACTTGACTTTTTTGAGGAAGTTACAGCTAATGTAGATGATGGCAACAATTATGACATAATTTATCTTGATTTTCAAAAAACCTTTGACAAACACCCACATGAAAGACTTTATTAAATTAAAATCAGCAGGGATACAGGAGAGGGCATGTAATTGGATACAGAATTAGTTGAAAAACAGAAAGCAGTGAGAGGTGTAAAATCTAATTGGGGGGGATGTACTTCGTGGGTTACTTGAACCCTTACTGTTTTGTCATTTATATAAATGATGGACCAAGATGCACTTTGCGAGATTGTACAATTTGTAGATACCAAATTTGGGGGAGCAGGTGACTCTGAATCTGCAGCCCAGCTAATTCAAAGGGATTTGGACCTTCTCTCGGGCAAACCTCGTGGCAAATGTATTTTAATGTTAAGAAATGTGAAGTATTGCATATTGGGCATAACAATCCATGTTTTATAAGTATGAAATGAATGGGTCGGCAATAGGGGACGAGGACTTTGAAAAGCATCTCGCGGTTATAGTGTAGTCCCCTAGGTAGACCCCATCTAGAATACTATGTGTTGTTTTGCTAACAAAAAAGACAGCATTGCATTTGAAGGTACAGAGAAAAGCAACTTGGCTGATCCCAGGACTTAATGACATGAGCTATGAGACAAGTTAACATAATTATATCTCTTCAGCCTAGAAAAAAAGAAGGGAAAGTAGAGGCTTGATTTGAAGTCTGTAAAATCATGAATAGTATAGATAGTTATCCGAAGACACAACTTCACATTTTACCACAGAGAGAAGAACAACAGAGAATAAGTGGAAGCTGAGTAGAAGTGAGTTTAGAACATAAGGTTGAAAGCACTTTTGTACACAGAGCGTTATAAATGCACGGACTAGCCTACCAGGTTTGTTTGTTTGTTTTATTTATTTATTTATTTTAAATCCAACTCATTCGTTAATCTATTTTTTCACCTTATTCGACTTTGCCCCGCTTTCATTTCTTTGCAGGTCCTCACAGGCCTTTTTCTGCGCCTCACCTTCTGGGTATTTCGCTACAAATGCAGCATGTTTTGTCATGAGATGTCGTTGTGAATTCAATTTTTGTTTTGAAGCCAGTTGTTCACTCCATGCGAGACGAAGTGGAAATACTGAAAGACGTACACATCAGTCCATTCCAGCTGAAAAGTACGGTATTCCTCGTCCGACTTCATTCTTTTTGCCATTTTTTTTAAATTAAACTAAAGAGCTCTACACTACACTTGGAAACTGAAAAAATGTAGTTAAAGCGGGGTTACGGATTGTGACTCGTGTGCATATTGGTTGACAGATCTGTCGACCAATCAAAACACGATGAAACAGACTCCAGGACAACAAGCCCCAATAAGAGCAGCGGATAGGTGGATGTAAAAATAAATAAAGCGAGATATCGCGTGCCGAGTTGGTTATTTCTAGATGTGCGATGACGCTAATATTAAGTTTTTTTAATTAATACTTTTTTGTGTGTGTGTTTGTGAATGACTTGACTCGAGAGCCATATGTTGCCGACCCCTGCCTAGGATATGTCGTATAGTGTACACAATAGGCAGCATTTATTACAGAACATTGAGAAAAATACTGAGTAGGTATACTATTCATGACAAAAGCACAGCTGGGTCCAATCCCTTGGCAAACGAACAGCAGGTGATCTACACAGCCCACATTTTGTTTTCAAAGGTTGATACAACTGGGGATTTATTATTGCAAATTATGGAAAATGTTAGAAGCTTTAGTGAAAACACAGTTGCAGCTTATAATTTTCCTTTTGAATAACCTGATTTATTCCTCAATTTAGAAAGTTAACAATATAATTTCTATCCCAAAAAAGAGTTACTACAAATCTTTTGATGGTTCAAGCATTAAAAGTTAAATACATGGTTTTGTAGCCTGCAGTGAGTTTTTGATAAACTGGTCAAAATGCATGTCCTTTTAGACATATGCATGAATTCTAATGTAAATAACATAAACCTAAGGGCAATTAATTGTGCAGCAAGATTAAAAATGTAAATTAGATTTTGGGTCACATTGATTTTACTTGTTTTTTAAATCATTAAGTACAAGGACATGACCTGCACTGAACGCTAATCAACACAGTCTTTCACATTTTGTCTTTCACTTGTTTAGTCAGCAGTTTTTTTTAGTCTGTTTAGGTTGAATTGTATGTTAAACCCTCCAGTATGGACACTAATTCATAATAATACAACTCTGAATTGGCAGTGGAAGACAGAATTTCCTTTAACCTGCGCCCTAAGATGGGCATATATTGGGTTCTAAGGCTGCCACCTTTTAAACATAGAAACTTCTGTGTTTTAATTTACTACTAAAATGCAACACCCAATGCATCTGTGCGAAAAAGTAATCGCCCCCTTAGACTCAATAACTGGTTATGCCACCTTTAGCAGCAATAACTGCAACCAAACGCTTCCTATAGTTATTGATTAGTCTCTCACAGCGCCGTGGAGGAACTTTGGCCCACTCCTCATGCAGAACTGCTTCAACTCAGTGACCATTTGTGGGTTTTTGAGCATGAACTGCTCGTTTTCAGGTCTCAATGGGGTTTAGGTCTGGACTGACTAGGCCATTCAAAAACTTATAAATGTCTTGTTTTTCAACCATTCTGATGTAGACTTGCTTGTGTGTTTCGGATCATTGTCTTGCTGCATGACCCAGCTGCGCTTCAGTTCACAGACGGATGGCCTGACATTCTCCTGTAGAATTCTCTGATACAGAGCAGAATTCATGGTTCCTTCAATGATGGCAAGGCGTCCAGGTCCTGATGCAGCAAAGCATCCCCAAACCATGACACTACCACCACCATGCTTGACCGTTGGTATGAGGTTCTTACTGTGGAATGCAGTGTTTGGTTTTCGCCAGACATCAACGGGGCCCATGTCGACCAAAAAGTTCCACTTTTGACTCATCTGTCCATAGAACATTGTTCCAGAACTCTTGAGGATCATCCCAGTGCTTTTTGACAAACTTGAGACCAGCATTCATGATGTTCTTAGTGAGCAATGGTTTCCGCCTTGCTACTCTGCCATGAATCCCATTTTTGTCCAGTGTCTTTCTGATGGTGGAGTCATGAACACTGACCTTAGCCGAGGCGAGAGAGGCCTGCAGGTCTCTGGATGTTGTTCTAGGGTTCTTTGACTTCCTGGACGATTTTACGCCTTGCTCTTGGAGAGATTTTGGCAGGACGGCCACTCCTGGGAAGATTCACTACTGTCCCAAACTTTCTCCATTTGGACAATGTGGCTCTGACTGTGGTTCAGTGGAGCCCCAGAGCCTTAGAAATGGCTTTGTAACCCTTTCCAGACTGATAGGCATCAACAACTTTTTTTTCCGGAGGTCTTCAGGAATTTATTTTGTTCATGGCATGATGTGCCTCTAGAACCTGTGTGCTGACAACTTCACTCTGATGGTAAGGGCCAGAGTTAGTCAGATTTATATTGGGCAGGTTTGATTACCTTGCACACCAAACAAATGAAAGAAGCACCACACTTTGGTGTCATTTTTTCTGTCTCCCTCCATATACTACTACAACCCACCAAAAATCTGACCAAATACAATGTGAAAAATGTGCAAAAATGCAGAAAATCAGACAGGAGGCAAATGCTTTTTCACGGCATTGTATGTGCACTACTGGGGACACTTTTTTTGTAAAGGGTTTAATAACTGTCTCGACACCCTTGGAACTTTTATGTTTGTATGAAGATGAGTCTTGATATTTCCGTGTGCCACCAAATGTCTGGTGTAATCAGTCAGGCAATTACAGAGCATTGAGAATATGGCAGCGTTCCAATGTGGCAGTTTGCAATGTACATTACATTTACTTTGATTTTGATCTAAGGATTCTGGTGTGAACAAGCCTGGTGGTACTATGCTACCTGAAGACAGCAAAATGTTATTGGGTCACTCGAAACCTAGAAGAAGATAATACATTTAAAAAATGTGTGTGAAATCTTATGTTAAGCAGTAGATATTACAGCATTCTTTGTCTCCCAAAGGCGTTTTTTTTTTTCATTACTAGGAATTTAGACTCATGGTTGACTTAACTGAAGTGCAATTAAAATATATATTTTTAAAAAGCATCTCTGACTTAAAAAAACAAAACAAAACAAACAAAAAAAACAACAAAAAAACATTTTTATAACCTATGCATGCTCATACCAACAATAAACACTTCACCTGTTATCTTCAGTACACATGGGCTTTTGAGCACATTTTAGTCATTTGAAAGAATGCAAAATACGTAGTGTTCTGGGGGTGTCTCAGTATCCACACTTTATGTGGAATATGATGTGTAGCAGTTCTGGTTTCTGATTAGGTTTGATGTCATTGGCATGTCTGATAAAGCACAATCTGTGCAAATTGAAGCCACATTTTCCCCAAGTTAACTGGTACTTTGCGAACGTTTGGACAATCGCTGTGCTGACGGAAACAGTATCTTCAGAAGGTATGAACATGACATTAGCACAAAACAAGCCAGGTTTATTTGCCTTGAAATCATAAAAATAAAATTGACATAACTGGGTGGTGCAAGCTGTCGGAAGACGTGTCAAAAATCATTTCCATCAATGCGTTCCATGTAAGTTTTCCAAGTAAAGCATCACCATTTTCTGTCAAATATTTACAATTTAAGATTGTTGGCATTGGCCAGTGTTTTAGCTGATGGACAGACAGTACTGTCGCACTAAGCCACTGATACATACCTCTGCAATAAACGGTGGCTGCCCAGCAAAGCACAGCTCTCTGACAAACTCATTACCACAGTCATTCTGTGTGTTTTTTTTTTTTTTAATAAATTAAAGCGTGCGTAAAAACCGCATAAATGGATTGCTTGTCTCTCAGTTCACTTTTCGTGTGTTAGTTTAATTTGTCACTTACTTTTTCAGTATGTTCTTTTATTGTTGGCGAGAACATGTACCTCAGTACTGCAGTATTTGCAGCAGTATGCATCCTCTGCCTCATCTGACCCACTTCTGCTATGTTTGCTTTTTGTATACTTCGAAACATTTGTTTTCTTTTGAATATTCATAAACTGATTTACGTTTTCTCCCCATTTCTCATCCACTAAAAATACTATATTTTCGTATAAGTATTTCAATTTAGTGTTTGATCAAGCTAGTAGATGCTACGCCCAGCAATTGCCACAATAATCAGACTTTGATTGGCCAACATAATTAGGTGATCGTGTGTTTATGAAGTGACAGAGAACCACAGTTCAATGGTATTTTGATCTTCTGACATCTAAACATCTGCTGTATCCTAGGATACAGTGTATGGCTGCTTATTGCAATGTTGGAGTAAAATAAAAACAGCTTTTTAATCAAATTATTGTGTATTTCCTACAAAATAGTACTAGGATAATATTGAATAATAGACATAAACTGGGTATAATGAAGTAAAAACCGACGTCTAGTTAAAAAAAAGAAACGCGGAACACTACTAATACAGCACAGTGTTACGTTTTCTTAAATCGCATATTTGCTTTATATGCTTGTGGCCATACTTTCCTGTGTGGATTAGTACAAGTGCCCTTGTTTAAGGTTGTGGCCTTCTACAGTAAGAGAGGATGACTCAGCCAGTGAACTGTCTATAAAAAGCACAAGAAGCATTCGGATTGACAACTGCCTTGGGAACCAGTATTGGCCATATAGTAACTTCTGGGGAGGGGGGGGAGGGCACTGAGATATATATATATATATATATATATATATATATATATATATATATATATATATATATATATATATATATATATAAAATAAAACATTGGCCTCCTATAGTGTCGGCTAAGCTTTGGCCAAATCGGTATACAGTATTTTTAACCCTTTGTTGTACATTACATCTTTAAATCTGTAGCAGTAATTACAAAATGTCCATTGCCTCTGTTTTTTGTACCGTTTAGCATTTCTAAATGTTGAATGAGCTGCTTGCTAAATTAGTTTGATCATTTTGACACTCTCAAAACTGATAGGGTTTTCTCTTGTATGACAATAGAAATCTAGCCCTAATCACTCTTCATTCCATGTTGGTGTATGTTAACTTGAAACTAAGGGTTTTAATCGGGACATTTTCTATTGCTCGATTAATCATCTGATCTATTAATCGATTAATTAGACCTGTTTGCTGGGGATATGGAATTGTATTGAAAGACAATTACAAGTGTCACCGTAACATAATGGTATTGTAGCCGGACGATCTGTGAAAGAAACCCACTTCCAGACAATCCAGCTAACCTTTATTCTTGTGTCTCCTGGATACACAGTAACTTGATTATGCCTTTTCCACTTACACAAACAGGAATATGAACTGATATTCTTGCAAGTTTGAAGATGCCAAAGTAACACACTGCTACAGTTGCTAGCAGTGATTTATAGTATCAGTAGTACCCTTACGTTGAATATCTTAAGCATTTGATCCAGTGAGCTATGTAGAGAAGTTTTAGGTTTGTCAAGTATTTTATTAGTATTTGCATGCTTCATTTAGGCTACAGGGATGTAAAAATAAGGTTTGTATTGGCTATATTGTACTCTGTCACCTCTTAATTTATTATTCATGGTTTGTAAATATGATTTGAAAGCTATTTAGGTTACAGATATTAGTATATACAGTACATTTGATCTGTATAGAAAACAAGCAGAATGTGGAAAAACGTGATTCTCCTTTTTATTTTAGTTCACAGTGAACTTTGTAACACAGCTTGCAGATAACATTCATAAGCTCCGTTGTGACTTGCTTAGTTTGAATGACTGTGTTAGACATTTCTATATCTGCAGCATAATTTTATTGAACATGTACACAAACTGGAACTGCAACATTGTTTTTCTATACAATTGAGCGTGCTGCAGCTTTAATTCAAAGACGTGATTAGCCTTAATATCTAACTATTAAATTAACTACAAACCTTAATTATCTTAATAGGCACTATATTTATGCATGTGTAGACAACAGCATATTTAAACCTTCAGCTTTTTTTATTGTACGCTTGGTAATTTTCATGAAGCAGTCAATAGATTTGGTTAATTTTACTATCATTTGAAGTTGATCTGTGATCATATATAATGTTATTATTTATGTATCTGGATACACTTGCAAACAGTACCGTAAAGGATACATTTACTGATTTATAGTATAATCTGACGGCAGCGAAATCATACATTTTTCATTAATACTGATGATCTGGCTTGATAACTGGCTTTTTATTTAGAATTACACATTTTCATTCGACTTGTAATAGCACAGAGAAGACCCCCATACACATGTAATGTAGGCTTCATGTAAATAGTACATGTTTTGAATTTAAAAGAAAAAATAACATGTAATAAATATATGAATTCAATTGTTTGCCATTTATTGCTATGGGAAGTTTATTTTTAATGTTATGTTGCAATGTTTATAGTGGATACTGTGAACATAGGTGACATTCAAAATAAGTACATTATCCACATGCATGTGGCTGTCACTTCTTTGACTTGATATTACATTTTTTATGGCTTTTACCACAATGTCTTGGGAATCCAATCCATTTTCATTTATTAGTAAATATGCAGACAAAGACAATTTTGTTGATAGATGTCCTCCCATTCTATCAAGTTTCTTCCCCTTTACAAACATGATTACATTGCAAATAATACGGAAGTGTACAAGCCTGTGAGGGTGAGACCATCACGGTAACATTAAATGTCTGTTCATTATTGTGGTTATTATTACTGTTGTTCTATTGGCAATGGAGCCGTAGTTTATGTATCGTGCATGCTGTTGTGCAATTGTATTTGATACATGACGGTGTATTGCTTTGTTTAGAATAAGGAGCTTACCTTCATGATGTTGCCGTAGCATTACATGCGGGAAAGGTATTTGTTAGAGCCATATATTTGGTAGTCTTCCAAGAGAAGAGGGAATACTAATGGTCAGTCTTTACTGTTAAGGGTTAGGGACTAGAGAAGGGGTCTCCAGCCCTGCTCCTGGAGAGCCCCTATCCAGCAGGTTTTATAGGTGTCTTTACATCATCAATGGCTAAAGATCTGGAACACCTGTTAATCTTGACCTAATTAAGACAATAATTGGTTCAATTAAGTAACAGATTGGTTGAAATGAAAACCAGAAGCCCCAGTAGCTCTCCAGGACCAGGGTTGGAGAGCATCATAATAATAACACGTAAACAGTATAATGGAAATGTTTCTCGATCGTCTGCTTGTAAGCAAAGATGGTATTCATGCAGGTTAAACAAACGTGTAAGGAGAAAAACATGTTTATTGTAAAAAGTATGAATGGAATGAATGTTTAAATAATTCATTTTTGTGTAAAATCATTCCAGGTATAACTGTCCATTTAATAAATTATCCTGTTACGAGTAGGCGGGGCTGAGGATTATTGAATGCCTTGTCTTTCCTTGGGAGTGGTGCAATTTGTTATTTGTGATCTTGTCTTTGTGGATGCCAGTCATTTTGTTTACAACCTGTTAGTCTGTGACTATCAGTTGTCATTTGTATGAAGTATCCAGTTCCAAAATAAATATGTATGCCTGTGAACACTGCCAAGTTGCTTTTCTGTGGTCCCGAGTTGAAAAATGTGATTGTGGGTGGGGGTAAGCTTGGACCATCACCTCACTACATGGCCAAATGAAATGTTCACCCTTTCTAAATTAAATAGGAAACAAACACAATGCCAAATAGGATCATGTAGACTTTGAGCAATAACTCCATCACCAGTCATCAAGGTCACAGTTATTTGACTCTCTCTCTTAGTTGTGTGTGTGTGTGTGTTTTTTCTTTAAACTGATAAAGTAGTTTAATCCCTTCAAACTAATTATTTTCAATTTAATTAAAACATGACAATAACTGAGTGTCTGTTTCCTCAGCAGGACATTTCAGGGTTTAATTTGCCTTGGTGGGCCTGGAGGTGTGTTTCACGATCTCTGTTTGTGGTTGAGAGTGGGGTGAGAGATTGTAGTTGGTCCTGCTTTTTCTATCTTGTCGATGAGATAGTTTAATTTCATGCATGTTTGACCTGTGACGTTGCTGACAAAAGTGTGTAATCTAAAACCTTATTAGCTGTTTGCTAATTTTGATTAACAGGTGCAAAAATAGAACATGTTGTTAACTAGCACTTTAAATTCCAATTTATCAAACTGGGACAACATGGAGCAAAGAGAAATTAATTCATATTAGTGGGTCAAATTGATTAACCTCCATGGAAAACTAGCATTTTGGGAGGCAAGGTGTGAACACACTATGGAAGGAATCCAGGAAATCCTTGTCTGTTTGGGAAGATGGAAATGCCAGTACCATTTTAAATGAAGCTGTTCCACAACAGTTTACACTAAAGTGCTTCTAAGCATTTAGCATGCTTCTAACTAGTTAGCATCCTTATATCCATTTCACAAAGTCCTAGGTATCAGTAACTTTAGAAGGACCTGCTAAATATCTAGAACGCTGCTTCTAAACTTCTAATGGCTTTCCAGAGTCTCGTAAAGAGCTGTAAAGCACTCTGCTCACTGTTAAATGCTCTGCTCACCGTTAAATACATCTTAAACCTAGAAGCCTGTCGGCGGTCTTCTAGTGGTTATCTTCACCTCAAACGGGTCTGAATAAATACCATATTACACTATGACAGCAAACCTTTAATCATGGCTTTGCTACTATTTTTAGCTGACAGAAATTTCCGTAAAATGAAACAGATTTATTTCGGGACAGAACAAATCCATTAGATCAATATAACGATCATGAATTCAAGCAAAAGCAGACTTGGTCTTGTCCTAATTGTTTACTGTCCTGGGCAAACAGACAAGCCTTATAGTCGAACCCTGTCCTGTCTGATAGAAGCATGCTAGAGTGGGAAGCTGATTGATTAAAATACAAAAAATAAAATTTAACTTCATATATATATATATATATATATATATATATATATATATATATATATATATATATATATATATATATATATATATATATATATATATATACTATATCTTTTTGGTTGCAATATATCTACCAGACAAAATGAAAAGAACAAATCCTTGAAAGTAAAAATTACTTTTTGTTTATTCAGAATTTATACGATTCAATAAAAAAATATCATATGAGCGTTGTCAGAACTGGCATGCAAAGTATATTGAACATTTCATCAGAAACATTTACACTGAATTCATTTCCCTATTTAATCAACATTAAAATTTTATAAACGGTATAGTTGCCATACATTCTGTAAGAGTAAAAAGTTTGAACCAAAATTTAGGCAAACAAATCCCATGCAGAATGTTGTTTCTGTCTGATCCTTTTTTGGAAACTAAGTTGAATAAAAGATGATTGCAGTAGACCTAGCTCAGCAGTTTTGAAGAATTTAACTTGAATACATTGGTCTGAAATAATGCTTTGTCTTTCAGTAGATAAAGGGTTCTTTTTCAAGCGATTGTAGTGTTTAAAGAGAAAGTAACAGGGTGCCAAAAAATAGTGTTCTACGTCCCCACGTGTTGCTACAACTGTTTAAATAATGTACTTGTCATTTCTTTTCAGTAACATCCTGACAGTTTTACACTTATAACTTTTCAAAGCTCTTTTCAAAAAGGCCACTCTTGTGCCCTGGGGTTTGAGATCTGTCCTCTAAATCATTACAAGTGCTCTGGCTTTTCTCTTCCGTACCACATCATGGGTTGTTCTTGCTGTGTTACCTGTTTGACAATGTGGGCAACAATCCTTACACTATCAGTGCACTAGAGTGGCCATTTTGAAAAGAGCTTTAAAACAGTTTAAACTTCTAAGTGTAAAAAGTTGTCCGATGTTAACAATGAAAAGAAAGCAATGACATGTTATTTAAACAGTTGTAGTAACACGTGGGCATGTATAACACAGTTTTTAGGAACCCTGCTACTTTTTCTATGTTCCAATTTTTTACTAATGTTTATAGCAACGTCTTACAACTACCAAAGCAATTAACTCAGACTTGCTATTAAACACAGTTGATGTTAGCACAAGTTTCAATAAACGATGTCCCTGGTTTAGTGGTATGGAAGTAATTTTTTCCTTAATGTTCCAGTCGAAGTTGCTTTCAATTTCATTCAAATGTTCATAGATCCAGGATGTCCTTCCAGTGAAGTCGTAACGTACATGGTCATTTTTCAGATAGCATCCGTAGAGATTTTCAGGAACAATTTTTTTTTATAAGAAAGTGAGTCCATCCTAAACACAGGTTTTTAAACCTCTAGGAAAGAAAGCAGGAAATCCCATACATCCAATCACACAAGGGGTTACTAACATCCAATCAAAAGCACAGTCTTTGAGCCAGTGTCACTTACAATAGGCCCATGCCCTCAAAGGGCGTATTCTTCCCAAATCACAAATGGCCCCCTTATTACCATATTCTCAAATGATTGGTCAACCTGGTAACTCGAGTTTTAGACACTCCCAGTCTTTCACAGATGTGTTTTATTTCAAAACTAAAACTAATTATCTCTCAAGGCATATAACTCTCGACAAATATTTTATTCTTTATTGAGAATGTTGGTTACGTTGTTTTCTGAAGAAATTTCCTATCTTCACATACTAAATATATGTCCCTGCATTTTAATCTTGAAGTTTAAACAATATATCTTTAAAACTTTGTAGTTTTATTAAAGGTAAATTTGTGTTTGCCGGTGAATCCAAAAGTACATTTCACCTCCCAAATGTAGAATATTTTTAAATTTTAGGAGTTCACAAGAATGTTCTTGATTTTTAATGAGTTTTAACTGTATCCTCTGCTCAATACGAAATCTTTATTTTTTCGTACCAGTTCGACCCAATTTAAATTTTCCACCGGAGGGCGCTGATACTCGATCTGAAATGTCTTTCAGTACAATTTCTTTGAAGTAGCTGTCTGTTGATGATGCCACAGATTAACCAGTTTAACTGTCAGCTGCTATTTTGTACAAAACAATAGTTTAAAACGAAAAATCTGCTCAGCTTCGCGTATGAGACATCTGTTTTTACTGCTCTGTTGCCTTTTGTCTCTATTGCACATTTTTTTAAATATTGCTGCCAATTTCCTGATACCATATTCCAATATGTAATGTTTTCTTTCAATTGAACGTGTAACACGTTTGTATTTGCCATTTATTACCATTTCTGTAGGTTAGCCATAAACTGGATTCTGGTTACATTGCACGCATGGTTGAGTGATTTGCATACTTCCAGCTCAAAGTGGGCTGTTCGGTTGACCAGTCAGTTCGTAAGTCTGGTGTCTGTAACTCTGAGGTTCACTTACAAAATTAAGATGTGAAATATGGAAACTACAGAGTTGGGGATAACTATGTTTCAGGAGTTCTCGCAAGTACAATATTTATTTTATTTATTTATTTATATTTATATAGCGCCTTTGACCAAGGCGCTTTACAATTATTAGACTAAGCGGTACAATCAAGATAAATGGCGGAAGGAAAAAGGTACGTTTATTGGGCAAGGGTGAGAAAATAAAGAGTGGTGCTACTATGAGAACAGAGGCTAGGGCAGGGGTGGGCAAACAAGCAGGGTCCTGACCGGGGGTTAGGGGCTAGGGCACGCAGTGGGATAGGCTAGGGTGAAAAGATGTGTTTTAAGGGAGGAGCGAAAACTGCGTAGTGTAGTGTAGGTGTTTTATATGGAGTGGGAGTTTATTCCAATGAAGGGGAGCCAGGAGGGAGAAGGAACGGAAACGGCATTGGGCACAGGGCGAGGGTGTGTGCTGATGAGAGGGAGAAATTGGTTAAAGCAGAAAGAAAGTTCATTGAAGAGCGAGTCAAAAAAATTATTGAATTGAAGAAGGCTTCAATATGATGCCTTTATTGGTGTCGTTGCACTTTTTTTCTACATTTGCATCAATAACATTGACATACATGGTCACCAATCACAAGGTCATATTTTGTGACTCTTCTTAAAACACTTCCTGGTATATTCATGCTGTATCAAAGTCAGCTGAGATGGTGAGGTGGGAACCATTGCTTCATTTCAGGTTACAAAAATTAAGAAAAAAAAATATTCTTTCATACTTTTCAGGAGGATATGAACTTAAACGAGGACAAAAAAGCACCCCTCAGGGAAAAGGACCTCAACATGAAGAAAGAGATGGTCATTCGGTATATCAGCACAGCATCCAAAACAGTAAGTGTTATATACTTTTACACATCTCTGATTTTGTTGAGCCATTTATTTAATTTACAGTAGAATTACAAATTATTTTATATAGTAATTACCATGCAACTGTTTTATGACTTCTTTTTCTTTTAAAAAAAAAGTCCCTGTATTCAGTATGCCACAAACACAGCTATTGAGTATCTGTTCTGGACACCTTGCCCTTGATACTTGTGCACGCCAGCCTTGTCTACAGTATGTTATGTGTGGCGATTTTTGTGAGTTTGCATCCTGACAAAGTAAAGCTTCTGATTTGGTACAAATAACAATGTGTTGAGTTACATAACATTAAAAAGCAAGACCTTTTTAAAGTAGAGAGGTAGTCTCAAGTTGTCAGATTCCTGTCTGCATGAACTCCCTTTTCCCGATTCCTGTAACAAATACTGAACAAAACAAAAAAGCAATTTTATCAGACAAACTGACAATAATCTGGCAGCTTTATCTAAGCAAATAAGCATGCACGCACACACCAATGTCATTAACACCTTCTACGAACACTACTGCTTTCCCTTGCCTGTTCTTGCTAACTGTTAATTATTATTGTCAATTGGGGGCAATCATAGTTGATCTATTAACAAATTACAAAGTGGAAAAGCTTTATAATTGAAGTTAAAAATCCCTTGCCTCTCATTTTTACTGTTGTCAATTATCATTGTCAGTAAGGGGAGTCTTGCTCACAGCCCAATAACACAAGGAATAAAAAGAAAAACAACTATCACCAAAAAATACATACTGCATTTTACTATCGCTTACTTGAATGTAACGGGAAAAATACTGTGGATCAATATGATTCCAATTACTTCCTGCCATTACTCCCTTGGCTGGGGAATTTATCTTCTGTGTTACCAGTAATTAAATCAATTAATTGTTGACAATTGATTGATCTACACTTCTGTCCTTAACTGACGTGATTGCTTATTGTAATATCAACTGCCCCCTTAGGTGCAACATTAAATCATGAATTACTGTAGTGTTTAAATTGGAGACAGCCAGGAGAAGGCCCCAGCAACGACAACAAAAAAAACTTTTACCTGCAATTTGTTTCCTTGCAGCGAAAGCAGTTCTAAAAGACTTTAAGAACACAACCTAATTAGATTGTGCAAGGCCAACTGCTAGTTGGGAGAGTGCTTTGATGAACGGATCTGGTGCACATTCTTGGAAATCGTTCCTAAAGTAAATTAATGCAACTACCAGCTGGCTTTCTTCTAAGGGCAAGTCATTCCTCTCCCAGCTGCTGTGTAAGTGTGTAATGTGCAAAAGCAGTTGGACGTGTAGGTGGGTTAGGCGGTACAATGTCATAATTGGTAAGGCTGTAAATCTTTTATTTAATACATGAAATGTTAAACCCTTTTTGTAAACATTTACTGTTTAAACAAATTGGATTATTCCCCAAAAGTGGGCTAGTGAGTTGTTTATGGCCATTCTCATGAGAAATGCACAGAACCTCATGGTACGTTCATGGAGTATTCCTTTTATATAAAATGTACTGTACAGTGTTTGGAACAGTGAGTATGCTTAAACCTACATTTAAACAACGGAATTACTTCAATCAAGCTCTGCATCTGTTTACAAGTGCAGCAAGTTAGAACAATGCTTCTTACCATGCCATTCTATCACTGGATTGAAATGAATCAAGGATGAGAGCTGGTAAACAAAGAAAAGTGTTCTCTTTGCATGCATAGATGGCAGCATTACCTTTTCATGCAGTTCATCCTTATTCAACCATTTTGTGAAAGTATAGCTTGTTGCCCTGGTTACAAGGGGAATAATTCTTTACCCATGGCATTGCACTGCCACAAATAGCTTAGTAACCATGAATCTTTCATGTTATGTCAGACCAGAATGTTAAGTATCTCCATGGCTCCCATTGTAATATATATTCGTGCTGAGATGAAACATGGGACTTTCATGTTCGAATATTCGCTCATAATTTAAATATTTGTTTGGATATTCGTTCATTTTTTGAAAAAGTAATAAAAGCCATTATATTGCTCTGAACGCAGGCAGAGACAGCATAGCAGCAGAGGCAGGGGGCGTGGCCGTGGCCCCTGTGTGTGTGCCTTTATTTTACAGCAAGACCTTACAATATGTAACATGTTAAGAATAAGTTGTGTAGGCCTTACTTTACCTCAGTGAATGAACTACAAAACAATGGATGCCAAATAGCAGTTTAAGTTAAACGTTGTTTTGTTTATTCATGAAATAAATAGTACATAAAGTTGACAATGCATTTAATTTATTTTGTTCTTTTTTCATTCCTTGCCATTGCCGTTTCTTCACAGTAAACAGTGGCCATCGACACGTTGAGATGGTGAGACGGTAAATAAGTGCAAGCTACTTTTGTCATTTGTAGCGAATACGAACATCTGATTTTTTTGTCGAATACATGTCAAAAAATATTTGTTCGGATATATATATAGTTTAAAATGTATTAAAGTGCAACAAAAAAACATCCTCGCACATTTAAAGTGAGTCACAGGTTTTCTCTTTTTACTATGACTTGTAGCATTGATTTGGATATGTAAATTTTTGAAAATGTATGAAATATAATTTCATTTAGTGCTATGCAACTCTCCTGGGGTTGTGTTTGCAATCAGACATATCAGAAGCAAAGCTTAATTTAAAAGTATCATACCACGTTTCCATGAACCACATAACCCAGGTATTTGCTCGAGTTGCGCGCCCCCCCCACCTCCGTTTTCATGTTTTTAAATTACTCAAGTTAATTCTGTGGTCTGATTTTCATTCCTCGGGCTGGCTGGAAATTGCATCACTAAATGTCAATCCAAACTGTTGTCTGGGTGGGTACCGTTTCACGGGATGGTTTGGCTGGTATTGCATGTGGTGGGTTTGCCACCTTGGGAGATTGACGGTTTCTGAATTGCCATTTTTCACTTGACACGGTCACAAAGAAAAATGCAACACAATTTTGCATTTCTACTTTTAATTCCAAAAAGATTCAAATAAATGTTTACTTAATGAAACCTGTCTGCTAAAACAGTGTCTCATTTACAGTAACTTGTTCTACTAGCGTTTACAATGTCACTGCAGCAACTTGGAGAACAACAAAAAAGGCCCTCTAATCAGACTAGCAAGCACTGATAAAATCAGCTCTGTTTTATACTGTGCAGAACTAATTTATTTTAACGATTTTGTTTTGTTGATGGACTTTGCGATATCAGCACGGTGGGTGTCTTTAGTAATATCTACAACGTATCGACAGTAACAATCAACCATTTTGTTACAGGCTTTCTAACAAGTCTGGCATAAACAATTTTGCCTGTTACTTAATTAAACCCACAAACAATGCTTAACATAAAGAACAGTTCTACTACAGTAACAGGCACAGTTTACAGTGCCTCTGGGTTCCTGATCGCATCAGATCAATTCCAGATTTAAATCCTTTGCTGGAAATGGCTGGTCTACTTTGAATGTTTTCAAGCAAATTGGCTTCATCACTGCCATTCTCATATCCACTTTGACATCTGACACAGCATTTCTCTTGTCCAGCGCTTCTTTCCCTGTTTTGCATACCAATCTGCCAGAGGTATACGTACTGCATGAAACAAATGCGTAAGAATATCTAGATGGATTTATCTGTTAAATCATTGACAATTTCACTGTAATACTGTCTGCAGCGAATGCACATTTTGACCTTTTTGCCTAACTTGCGTGATAACTTGGAAAAACTTGGAAACGCTTCCTTTTTCACCAACTCGAGTTGTCCATCAACTCCAAGTGCTGGAAGAATTCAGGCCAATTAGAGCGCGCTCGAGTTGGCAGTCCATGGAAACGAGGTATATGAAACAAGCAGATTGTAGAATTTTTTATTTGGCCGAGTTGCATCGGACCTTCTCATCATGACTTATGAAGTTCTAGATTGATTATCAGAAATATTTAACTTGATGGGGTTTATACACAGCTATAATAAAATACATAAAATATGCAGGGTTTTTTTTAAGCATTTCATGTTGGTATTTCAAATTGAAATCTAAAGCAGTTTCATGATAACTTTTTATGATAAGTATCTACAGCACAGTAAGACTTTGCTTGTTTCTCACCAATATGTTAACAACCCTATTTGTTCTGATATTGTATCATCACCTTTTGAAGTTTTGTTTACAGTGTAAAATCAATGTTCTAACCAAAGGTAGCTGATGTCATGTATTGGGTGGAGTAGCAGCTTGCAGGAGGTGGCTCTTCTTCCATCACACTTCTTTAATCTTTGAAATATAATGGCATATAAGTAGGGTTTGAGGTTTTTTTGAAAACCATTTTATTTAGATGAGACATAACCAAGGACATTAGCTAGGATACTTAAAAGTATGCATGCACACTTTTCATTCTCTGTCTTTTTGTTCTACAACTTAAAGCAAATGGGATAGTGAAGAATTTTTGATGTGAGTCATTGCAGAAATCTGAAAACTGAGAAGGTCAAATTGGAATCACAACACTCAAAATGCTATATAACAGTCAACAATTCCATTGTAATGTGTTTTTGTTTAAATGTCATCATGACTGCTAGTGTTTGGTTTAAAATATCTTGAGTGAACAAATGTCATTCTTTCAGGTTAAGACATGATAAGATTTCATAACAGCAGTTCTGTTTGAAGAGAAAAATGGTAATTTGGAAGCTTCCATAGTGTAATCTTAGCACCAGCATTGTGCATGTCAACACCTGACTGACTGGACTACAACTTTATACAATCCTGGCATTTCTGATGTACTGTACAGAAATCCTTTTTGACTGCCATATAAAGTCAAGTATTGTTGCATTACATTTGACCCCTTCATGCCACTCACTCACTTTGATTTTTGTAATGTGTTGGCTCTCAGTTGTTGGCTTTTAAGATATTGGTGTTAATGATTACTCTGTACCATCCCGCAACATTTAGGCAAAAAATACAAAACATATCACTCAAAGGCCTAAATGTTTATTCTAGCCTTTTGAAAGAAGGTACAATGAAATTTAGTTATTTACACCTAGTTCATTGTTTACAAATCATGCACAAAAGCGCCTTCTCTGGCCCCAACATTGCATTTCATTTTGAATTTACAGATAAAAGCTAATCTGTCTGGGAGGTTACTAGTCGTCCTCTGACCATCTCTGAGGACACCTGTTTCTTTAGTCCCGTGCAAATCATGCTTCTGCTGAAGTGTTCTCTTAGGAGGTGTTCCTATAAGCAGAGCCTACTGTACTACATTGGAAAATTGTGTTCAGACACTTAGCCAGGTTACTGCCCACATTAGGCACATCATACCCTTTGAATATGGATCCCACAATATACTTTCCTATTTGCTAACTAAAATGAATGCAATTTACCTTTTTAAGTTTCACAACTTCAATAACACGAGTTACCACGCTTTGGAAATCAACTTGTTTGTCAATTTACTCTCTACTCTTTCTTTTTTTTGTGCCTTACTCCCATTTACCTGTAAAGCTAGGATGCTAGCAGGGTCACTCTCTGGGATGCAGTAGGCTCACAGTAGGGATTCATTTTAGGGATGTAATGGGGTAAAGAAAATACATACCATGCATTAAACAATGCGAACAGTAATACACACTCTCCAAATTTGTTTTCCTCTAGCCAGGTAGGTTTTACTAAATTCTATTCATGTTTTTCTTAAAAACAGATCACACTCTGATCACACATAGGAATTAAGAATATGCTTTGTTGCAACATTCACCTGTGAAAGTCTACTTTCATTGTACATCATACACAGTCCAGCAATGCAGGAATGATTTTCTGGAAGAACGTCAATACAAATAATTGTGTATACTAAATGAGAGCGAATTGATGCTATTCTGTGTTAAAATTTGCAAAACACTTAAATCTCTTCTACTGAATAATACATTGTCCTACTCTCACACAAAACAAGTTTAGGTGATTTAAAATTTAGACCAAACCAACTTGTTTCCATCGTATTTTGTTCCTTTCCCCAAATCTAATGTTTTTGCTGCACACTGCTGTGATGGTGTTATTATTTATTTCTTAGCAGATGCCCTTATCCAGGGCGACTTACAATTGTTACAAGATAACACATTATTTTTTACATACAGTTACCCATTCATACAGTTGGGTTTTACTGGAGCAATCTAGGTAAAGTACCTTGCTCAAGGGTACAGCAGCAGTGTCCCCACCTGGGATTGAACCCACAACCCTCCGGTCAAGAGTCCAGAGCCCTAACCACTAGTCCACACTGCTAGAACCATTATTTAATCCTTTCCTCTGCTGTTCTATGTTTGCACAATCTTTTCTCCTTCACTTTGTTTTATGAAGAATTTAGAAGTGGCGTATTGCCTTATCTCCTTCCCTTTATATGGAGGTTCAAAATTGCTGTTATAAACTGTTCCTAAACATAAGACTGTCAAAATCCTTGCCTCTCAAGGCCTTGCTGGATTAAAATGCTCATGCGACGTAGATCACTTTTATTGTTTTCTATTAACCGGTCCCTCTATATCCATGTAGATGACTGTGATTCGGTGGAATTAAAGACATGTTAAAGGGTTTGTCTCATTTTCACTTTTAAGATCTGTTATGTGTAAAGCATATCCGTTTGCAATGATGTGGCAAATAAATAAAATAAAAAAAAATAAAAAAAGTGAAATCTATGCTTTCCTGAACTTGTTACCGCTATTTGTGCACTCTGTTGGTATCTGTGCCTTTGAGCTCTCGCGTTGTGAGTGAAATGACCTTGCAGTAGGAACCAGAAAGACTGCATAGGAAAGCCAGCAAAAATAATTGTTTCATTCACAACAACTGTGTGTTTTGCTGCTGCTATGTGAAGATGCAGTATGTGCTTTGCAGTATCTGTTTCGTTTCTTTCTGTATTTGTTTTAAACTGTACATCGTAACTGTACCTATGATAAATTGATGTGCCTAAATTGAGATAATATGGGCCAGCGTGCCTTTGTATATCAAGCATCTCATCTTTGTATTTCAAGCATCTCATCTTTGTATATCAAGCATCTCATCTCTGAAACTCATTGCCTTCGAACAGAAAAACAGCCTCTTTGCAATCCCGTTTTAAATCACTCCTAAATATGTATTTTAAATCTGACGAGGGTTGCAAGTCCTGTGAATACTGACTGTCCAGGATCATGCAAATTGGAATTGTTCTAATTTGTATGCTTTTATTTTGAATTAGTTTTTATAATTGATTGAATTGTTTTTGGTCCGGTTTGAATGGCTTGTCTACTTTTACCATTGTTATTATTTGTTGCCTTCTCCTGCCAGGACATCCTTGGAAATAAGATGGAAATATCCAGGGTTCTATCCTGGTTAAATACATACATCTGAAATGAAATGAAATTCATCTTTTGAAATGTCCATTCTGCACATAAATATATTTAATAGACATGCACAGTCGTTTAGAGACTGCTGATAAGACAGATTCCATTACCTGCTGTGGACTGCAAAACATTAATGTTCAGAAATGTATTTTATCATAGTACTTGAGTCTCTTCTCGGTTCTTATCATTCAGTGTAGGCATAGGTGCAAAGATTGCATGGCACTGGGTAATATGTATACTGTGTGTGTGTGTGCATACTATTATTTTTAAAGTGTTTATGCTATTAACACTTCTTCCTCTTTTGATATCTGATATAAAATGAGAAAATGGGTTCAGCTAAATTTCAGACCTCTAGGTTTCCATGCTTTGTCTAGCAATCATGATTGAAAAAAGGATTGCAGGTATTAGACATGAATTCCAGTTTCATATGTTAAAGTGATTACTGAGATGCAGTACTGGTATACTAGACAATGCATGTCGTTTTTAAATATTCATATTTTTAAATATTAGGCGGCAATGCATTTTACCTTTTACACTTTCATGGTATCTCTGAAAATAGGCTCTAGGCAAAACATTTTAATGGACAAGTTGTCTTGAAAGCATTTATACGCAATATTCTTGGAGTGACGAATGTTGGACCATGGCATGATAGACTACAATGATGTCGTTAATTTACGAGTGGGAGAAGAAATTGAATGAAAATGTAGTTAGTCCAAGTTGATGCAAAAAGGAAAGCCTCATTTGCTACCCACCCTTTTAACAACTTTTCAAGCTTTGCGATGCACTTGTACACAAGATGCACGTTACAAGGTGTGCAGTATACTTTAGTGCAGTTTACTTGTGTATCATAAGTCACAACCAACGTTAATGCTAATTTTATATATATATATATATATATATATATCAGTACTGTGCAAAAGTTTTAGGCAGGTGTGAAAAATGCTATAAAGTAAGAATGCTTTCAAAAATAGACATGTTAATAGATTATATTTATCAATTAACTAAATGCAAAGTGAGTGAACAGAAGAAAAATCTAAATCAAATCCATATTTGGTGTGACAACCCTTTGCCTTCAAAACAGCATCAATTCTTCTAGGTACACTTGCACAAAGTCAGGGATTTTGTAGGCATATAGTCAGGTGGTATGATTAAACAATTGGATACCAACCACAGGTGCTAATGATCATCAATTCAATATGTAGGTTGAAACACAATCATGTAACTGAAACAGAAACAGATGTGTAGGAGGAATAAAACTGGGTGAGGAACAGCCAAACTCAGCTAACAAGGTGAGGTTGCTGAAGACAGTTTACTGTCAAAAGTCATACACCATGGCAAGACTGAGCACAGCAACAAGACATAAGGTAGTTATACTGCATCAGCAAGGTCTCTCCCAGGCAGAAATTTCAAGGCAGACAGGGTTTCCAGATGTGCTGTCCAAGCTCTTTGAAGAAGCACAAAGAAACGGGCAATGTTGAGGACCGAGACGCAGTGGTCGCCAAGGAAACTTACTGCAGCAGATGAAAGACACATCATGCTTACTTCCCTTCGCAATCGGAAGATGTCCAGCAGTGCCATCAGCTCAGAACTGGCAGAGAACAGTGGGACCCTGGTACACCCATCTACTGTCCGGAGAAGTCTGGTCAGAAGTGGCCTTCATGGAAGACTCTATGCCAAAAGCCATACCTCCGACTTGGAAACAAGGCCAAGCGACTCAACTATGCACGAAATCACAGGAACTGGAGTGCAGAAAAATGGCAGCAGGTGCTCTGGACTGATGAGTCAAAATTTGAAATATTTGGCTGTAGCAGAAGGCAGTTTGTTCACAAGGGCTGGAGAGCGCACATGAATGAGTGTCTGCAGGCAACAGTGAAGCATGGTGGAGGTTCCTTGCAAGTTTGGGGCTGCATTTCTGCAAATGGAGTTGGGGATTTGGTCAGAATTAATGGTCTCCTCAATGCTGAGAAGTACAGGCAGATACTTATCCATCATGCAATACCATCAGGGTTTGCTGTAGACGTTGTCATGACATTTCGTCAGATGCTTTTTTGCATTTCTTTGCCTTTTGTAGCATTCATCGCCAAATCCCCAACTCCATTTGTGGCCCCAAACTTTCCACCATGCTTCACCCGGGAAAAAATACCCCAAAATAAGCTGCTGTCCCAATTAAACGAAAGGCATTTGAGACGACATTTCTCGTGCTTTTTTTTTTTTTTCTTTAAATTTGTATTCATCGCCAGTGGTTTTTACCCCGGTTTTCTCCCCAATGTGGAATGTCCAATTATTATTTTTATCCCGGTTCATTGCTGCAACCCCCTGGCGACTGGGGAAGCGGAGGCTGAAACACGCGTCCTCCGAAACGTGTTCCTGCCAATCCTGCCATTTTTCGCACTGCGGATCCGCAGCGATGCCACCAGACCCATAGTGCTGGAGGACAACACAGATCTGAATGGCTCCACTGCAGACCCGAGACGACTGCAAGAGTTCAACATGGTTTACGCAAGTCACAGAATAATCGCGTACTCTGCACTCACTGCACTGTGCTACGCGAACCTGCCTTGCTCTGAAAAGCAATGTCCGTTCATCATTTGAAAATACCGTATCTGAATTAAACTAAGTGACGTCCCAATTAAACAACTTAAATAGCATTGGGAAGAACGGTCTCCCAGAGTTATAGCCCATTACATACAAGACATTTTATATATAATCAGACTAGCACAATAATGTATGTTTGTGTGTTTTGAGGTCTATTTTGTACACAGGTTTGATTTTTGTTCTAGTGTTAAGAATGTTATTGTACATAGTTATTTACTTGTTGTAACTGCATCACTTACACTCCATTACACATACGTAATACTTGCATCACCTGTATCCAGGTTACTTGGACCCATCTTCCACGGCTTGTGTTTCAAAACAAGCTAAACTCCCAGGTTACAGGAAATCCAGTGGCCACCTATGCCTTCATCATGCATGACCTTGTACAGTAAGTCTTCCAATATCTCTGAAGGACTCCTGGCAACTGTGTCAATTACTGTACTTTCTCAAACTCTTGCACAAGCACTTATACATGATTGGATATCAAAACCCACCATGATTCAGAAGCTCTACTGCAATATCCAGAGGAAAAATAGTGCTAACTAGCTACAGGTTGCTGTGCCAACTGTAGAGCAGTTATTAACACTACAGACAAGCACATGAAAGCAGTATTCCAAAACAAGCCATGAAACTTTGTACTGCTTGCAAGCTGATCATCTTGATTCTTTTGATTTAAAAGTTAGTTCATTCTGTGAAGCTGTAAAGCATGTCACAGCATACTGATGCATTGCCAGCTTCATGAAATTCACCAAAGCTATGAGGAAAAACGCGTACGTTTTCAACATTTAAAATCTGAATGTGCATGTATTCTCTGGATAGTGGAACAGATTAAAAGAAATTTGATCAGAATTACTAAAATTGTCACTGCGGTAAGTTGCAGCAGATTTGTTTTTCTGCCACTTGCCTATTGGTTCTCTATTTTACAGTTAGTTAGTTTGAAGGTCACAGGTTAATGTATTTTGGTCCTTCTCTTGACGTGATGTAGTTTGGTTTTGAGAAACTGTAAATGACATACTGATTGAAGTCGTTTGACCGCTGACCAGCTCTGCAAGGGTGATGGTCATCATTGATTCATTATACTTCCATAACATCTTTAACATTCTCAAACTGTCTGCTGTGATGAAGACCATCAGCTCTCTTCTTGTTTTGTCAATAAGCTAATTTTCTTAGCTTATCGTTAATCCTTTTGATAATATGATTGGATTAAAAAAAAAGAGGTTTATTAATGACAAAGGTCATTTCTGTGATTGACATCCCCTTTTGAATTCTGTGTCTCACTTGAATTCAAAATGTATATAATTATATGGTTGAATGAAAAGCCTCTTGCATTGCTTTTAATGGTGATTACAATGTTTGAATAGAAAAACAGTTTGGTAGATGGCTACACTGGCAGAAAAAGAGAAAACAAAACCTTTTCTTAGTTTTGTGTAAAGTTTTGTTATCAGACTAGCCTTTCACTACAGTGGTCTTTTTAAAAAAAAAAAAAAATCAATTACAGTACTGCATCTCCTGGGAAGCCCATGCTTGTTTGTACAGCCGATGGAAATCACAGACCAATTTTAGTAGTTGGTAACCGGTGTATGAAAATAGTAAGTTATCTTAAGTATGCCAAGCATTTACTGTAGCACAATAAGGGGAATCTGCTGAATAATGTGCTTTTGGGACTTGAATTCATTTAAAAAATATATACATACAATAGCCTTCACAACAGCTTGTAAAATACACACATCAAATAATTCATGAATAAAGCAGGGAGCAGAAGAACAAATCTGAATGTGTTTAAGAGAAGCATTCCATTTAAAACTTCTTCAAAAATATTTTCAAGCCTTTTTTTTTTCTAATATGCGAGATCTGGTATTACAATTCTCATCTTGCATTTGATTCTTGCAAATTCGAGCAGCGTACAGGACATGTCCTCCAGGTTGATTTATATGAGGTTATTCAGAGGCTGAGCACTGCACTTTGTTTGCTGGACAGTAATTAGAGCACATTCCTTTTTTCGTCGTGAAGAGTATGTTTGTACTGGGGGTAGAAGATTCCTGCAAATCATATTTGAAAGGTTTCATCATCTTTTATCCCCGGTGGCTGTACGTTATGTTATTAAGAAAAGCAATTCTGTAGTAGCCTTGACTTCTTATGATGTTCAGTTCTGAAAGACCTACAATGACAGATGATGGTTTATTAAACCAGACCTTTTCCATCTGCAGAACTTGTATAGATTGGTTCTTGCCCCGATTTATGCTATTAGCAACTGTTGAAGGTAGATTCTGACATCCGCCCATTTTATTAATGTGATGACTAGTTTCTAGTTACAATTAAAACAAACACCTATTTTTTTTTTTTTTTTTTAAATAGTATTAGGAATCCCAAGCTTTCACATGCCACACTACTTTTAAAAGCAGGATCATTCCAATGATATCTGCATCTTTGTAACCTTGTTCAGCAAAACTGGTTACATCTCTTAAAATTTAAATGCCGGTTTGTCTGAGGCTTGTTGTGTCATTCTCAATAAGAATTTGCTAGGTGTGCATTAGTAATCTGAAAGGTTTCAAGATGAAATAAAAAAAAATGCAGAACAACTTGTCCCAATGAATCCCCAATGAATCCCTGTCTGTCCATACAGTATAATTTTACATGGTCCACTAACTACAGTGATTGAATTGCACTCTTTTTATTAAAGAGTTTGCACAATGAAATTACCAAATTTAGCCTGCACTTCAAAGATTAAATTAAAATATGTAGGCAGTACAGTGACAAACGGGTAACTGGACCATCCGTTATAACGTCGTCTGATAACCTGGACAGATCTACTGTTTGTGGAGAAGGTATGTATAAACTGCATCTCAATTTCAAGCCTGCAGCAAAACGGAGCCCCCTGCCCCCGCAGCCCTATTAGAACTCCAGAGGACTACAGATTTAGGATGTTTTTCAGTGGAAAGTTTGACTGGCCTTTTCAGAAATCTTTACAAAAAGGAAAAATATTAAGTAAAACTAAATCCATCTAAGGGTACTCCAGATAATCTACATATTCCTTAAAAAACAACACAAAAGTGTCAGTTACTGTATAAATAGGAATATTCTAGATAGGACAGTTCATTTGAGGTATTTAGGTTGATTTTAAAGGAAAAGTGCAATCTACCAAGCCTTCTACTGTATGTATTTTGCCATAACAGGTTAAACATGAACTTCATTTGAAAGTGATTTATTTAATAAATATTGCAGCAACATCTTCACTTACAGCGACAAACTTTTTGTCAGTATATCAAATTCACCCTCTCAAGTAAAGTAATCCAACAGGCACATCTCTGTAAAGTTACAGTACCTGGATGAGGTCTTGCATTCTGTTTAGGAACTGATCACAGCAGCATGTTGTTGTGCTGCACATGTTACACCAGTTAGACATGCCAAATGACAAAGTTACATCTCTGCTGTCCCTGCATTTCTGTTCAGTGTTTAAAAAAACAAGAACCTTTTGTTGCCTGTTTTTCTAGAGCAAGGACAACATTTTTTTTTTTTTTAATTCAGCCAGTTTGTGTACTGTGCTGCCTGTAATTATGGAAAATAAACATGATGCACCATGTGAGCCCTTGTGCAATGCGTCTTTGTTTTTCCATCACAACTGGGTAGATTAACCATCATTATCAAGTTGATTTATCATATTATCTCCAGGGCTGCAGCTTAATTAGGCTACGTTTTAAATGTGGATGTAACCTTGACTAGGAATAAGACATGGAGAATAAAATTGCAGGCACTGCTTTTTGCATTGCTTATGGCATGGTAGCACTGGGCTTATTAATCGACTTTGACTGCAGAATTTAGCTTGTTTGTTTGTTTGTTTGTTTGTTTATTGATTAATTTGTGCTGGTGGTGACCTTTTTCTAATTAGGCAAAACCATCTGTTTTGCAAAGATTTCCCCCCGGAAATCACGAACGCCTCAAATATTGCATTGTGCCAACCCAGACAATAAGAGCAAAGTACATCTATTGCCTACAAACAAACTCAAGAATGAAGAACCTTCATATTACTTTCACAGGATTACAGTATTATTTTTTTAAGAATTGAATGTCGGACTGTGAATTTACACTCTCATCATCATCCTGTGGCTAGCTTCAGGGTATATTTCTGATATCCCCCTACAGTATAATTTAGGGCTTCTGTTTTTATTAATTTCTTTTTTCAGTGCTTTTTTTTAGCTATTTTCGAGTTTTATGTAAATTATTATTATTTTTTTTTTCCGGGGCTTTCACTTTTTATATACTGTATGAAATAATTGTTTTCGGTTACTTTCCAAAATTTTTGTTTTTTTTCTGTCACAATATGTATAGTAACTTGACAGTGCTTGCACACTTGTACCTTCTTTCCTTTGCTGTCTTCCACAATGAAATCCTTATGGTCGCTGGCATATTTTTCTGTTTTTGAGTGTTTAGGCATTTTTTTTACATTTCGCCACAGTTTGCAATTGTGTTTTAAATTCCACGAGCATGTAAATCAACCCTATCGAACTGTAATATATTTTTTAAATGTCGTGAGCAAGAACAATGCTGCATATTAAATTGTAACCTCATTTTAAATATTGTGTACAATCCTCCAATAGGAATGTGCTGCCACTCAGTAGTTGGGGTGGGTTTAAAATATTTGGAACGAATCAAAGCGATATTTGTCAGGAAGGCGGGACATTGCCCAACTGTACTGGAAAAGTATTTAATTTTTTGTAGTTTTTTTTTTTTAAATTCACAAGGAAAGGGGTCAAGTCAACATGAATTTGAGTAACCATTTCCAGTATTTGTCTGGTGTTTTATTAGATATACACCCATTTTCATTTCTCTACTTTTTTTTTTATTTGTATCTGGGGGGTATTTTATCGGTTAAAACTGAAAATCAGAAGCCACAAGTATACTGTATGCCCTACATCATTTACAATGACCTACAGTTGTATATGTCTCATCCATCCAATGAAATATTTTGGTTTTGTCAAGTTTTTGTAAAGCTCCATCTGTTCCATGTGTATACCACTGCTCATCATACTCATAGGGTGCTTGCACATAGGATACTATCACCTTGTGAATGTTCTCTCTCATAATGTATGTTCTCTGTTACAACCTTGACCTTGTCTATAATGTTCAATCATTTACCTCATCCTTTTCAACTTGTGGCTGGATATCCACACTGTTCATTTGTTTTTGACTTTATCTGTCCTATCTCGTCCATAAATATCACTCACACTTCATTTATCATGTTAACCAAACGTATGATGTTGGATTTTCAAAATACTATGTAATCATCATATTTAAATGTTAACTCTTTTTGTATGCTATTATGTGTGCTCTGTGCCATTCTCTACATTTCTGCTTGAATCATTATTATCCTTCCTTACAGTATTACTGCAACTAATTTCCTTTTCTCAACCATGGCTTCTAGTTCTAGCGGTTTGCAGCAGTGTTTTTCTGACCTCCTCTGACACTGAAATATTGCTAGCCTTATTCTACACTCTGTGCACTCTCCTGTATGTTAATACGTGTTCAGTGGCTCCCTCTAACTCTTCTGAGAGTATTTCTTGCGACTGAGTTCAAGAGAATCACGTATAAACATAGAAGTCAATACATCTAAATATAAAAACCAACAGAAAGCTGGTTTTAACATCTCTGTTTTGTTTATATAGAACAAGTTGTGGTTTAAACGTTCAGAATGTATTGTCATTGACATTGGGAGTGTGAGAGCTACACTCTAAGTTGCTGCTAATAGGTTCCAATGGGGTCGTGTCTTATTACTGTAAAATGGCTGCTGCAGTAGATTACTGATACAGAGTAACAACCACATCTGAATTGAATGCATTTAAAGTCACTGTTACTTGATTAATTGTGTGCATTGCTCATAGTTACCTGTAATATATATATAGGTGGTTTGCAACCTTAAGTGGAATACAGTTTGATACAGTCATTACAAGTTGTTTTGTTAAGATTTCATGCAAAAATGGTGTTGTCAAATCTCCAAAAAATGGGCTTTCATTTGGCAAAGAGTTTCATAGTCTTGGAGAGAAAAACAAAGGCAAGCTTGATGTTGGTGTCCTTGGTAATATTTTGAGGTTACTTCACTGCTGCTTTCTTTGTATTCTTCATGAAGTATGTGCTATATTAAAGAGCAAAAAATGGTTACAGTAAATGCAAGGATAAACTCTGCATTTCTTCTCATTCAATGGGCACCATTTCTAGGTTTTACTGCCATTTAACAGTTTCAATAAGGCCTTTTTTTAACACAAATTGTATGTACCTGTACAGTTGCTATAGCATATAGAAAACAATTACAAACAAGTAAATACAAAATAAAATTACAAAATGAAACCAGTTAAATGTTTTAGTGATCTTTGTAACTGTTTACTTTCCAGACACCCTGTAAATTGCAGTTTGATCATTAGAAAGTAGAAAGGTTCCTGGCTTTAACATTGATTCTTCAATCAGTGCAGATATCACCTGTCTGGTTTATTCAGCCCTGTGATTGAAGTTGTGTTACTTTTTGTTGTGCTAGTTGTTGCGCGCATATTTGTGATTTGCAATACCCAAACCTTGCCTATTCATTATTACAGGTCTACTTGTAAAAAAAAACACTCGTGAAGTCAAGCAATATTACCTGGTCACTACCTGACACTCTTCACTTTGACATGTGACTATATTCAAGTCATGTGTCTTTCTGGTTACTAGATGATTTAAGACCTGTTCTTTTGACATATTGACTTCGTACACGGTACAGTAGCCCCGCGCTAAAGCGGACATGTCGGGAGACAGACAGGTTGTCTGCTTCAGTGGAAATAAATTATTTAAAATGTATGAAACGTTTTACAGTGTGCATGTGGCTCCAAGTAAAACACAGTATACCTGCTACTTTTTTTTTTTTTTGTTGGCATGAGTCAGACTTTCTTTACAAAAGCAATTAAAGATTTCAAATTTTATAATTAATTTTTGTAGTCCACATCTTGCGCTTCGAACCACTGGAGTCCATCAGTATTTCTGAAAACTTCTCGCCCTTTTCCAACAAATCGATCAGCATTAGTTTAAACTCTGTAGGCTATGAGTTTTTATATGACCTCTTTTAATCATGTATGTAATTTTAGAGATTTTAGTAGCCTACTCGTGTCTGTTCTGTTTTATTTTGATCTTTTCTGTCAGTATAACAGACCCCCAGTGTGTCTCTTTGGATCATGCAATACACAGTGATCTAGCATCCCACATAATTGGATATTATTGGGGGGCATACGTTTTGGCTGACATATCCGAATGCACAGCATAACAGTGTGTGTTAGCGAGAGACTACTGTACAGAGCTACATTGTGGGATTCTTCTATCATGGGTGTTGTGCAAGAAAAAAATGAAGCAGACATTTTATTATGTCAGTTACTTTAGAAACTATGTCAGAGCCTCATATCCCAGGAGCCAGTTGAGGTAGTTATTTTATATTTGCAGGGTTCCTGCTGTGAAGTGTTGTTTTATAATGTTTTGGTACACAGCTGTGTTCTTTGATTTTTCTTTGAAGTTTCTTTACTGTTTTGTCCAGTAACATTGACAGATACCCACATTGTTTTAACCTCTGTCCATATCAATGCTACAGACAACAAGCATAATGTCTTTTATTAGTGGTACACAGCTGTATTCTATGACTCTCTCAATAAAGCCATTTGACTGACACATTTGTTTTAACCACATTTTCCATTTTACTTCATCTTTACAACTCATTTCTTATGATTTGCTGTTCTCCTTAAATGATTTCCCCCCACGGATGCTTTGTTTTTGTTCATGCATGTCCCATTTCTTAATTTTATTAATAAAGATGAATTCTTGTATTTTAGCTGGATTTTAGAATCCCACGATTTTTACAGTCATGTGTTTGAAATGGACAGCAATGCAATCGCAAAGCCAGCTTTTCTGAAGTGTCTGGCGATTTTATTATTGCACAGCAGCAACATGCAGACTGAAAGAAAAGTGATATTGATGCCAGAAAACCATGGCAACGTAACCAGTGCCACTTTTTAAAAAACAAACCACAGTAGACAATAGAGGATTTATACAAAATGTATTCTGTTTAGTCTTTATGGGGGTTTAGCATTTATATTTGAGTATAGCTTTACGTTTCTTGGAGATTAGGTACAATGAATCATCTGCATACCCCCACCATCATTGCAAATTATTAATTATTAAGTTAATACACATTGGAATTTGTTACTGAATTTGTGACTCTCCATCCTTTCGTAAATCTGTCTTTAAACCTTTCATGATATAATACAAAGTAGCTTGGATACTGATGGGGGAAAAAATGTAATTTTTTAAATGCTAGTAAATTATGATGATGGCACAAATGCGATCTCTCATCTTCCTTACTGCGAGGACTGTCTTGTACCCAGTTACAGGTGGGTGCTCTGTAGGCATGGGGCTTCTAGGGACACACAGGAAATCCATAACTGAGATGGGATTGCTTTTGGGTCTCATTCCTCCTCTTCTCTTACCACTCATTTAGGTCACGTTGCATTGCATTTTGTTAATTGCATGTTAAAGCATCCATCCATCCACGTGAGAGGTGCTTATATGTCTTCTGTAGATCTGCCACTGCTTTTTAAACTGCTCATGTCGTATGTACACCACTTCAGATACAGTATTCATACTTTCAATGCTATGGAAACTCCTTGGGTAAAATATAATCTAGACTTTATCAGAAACCATTGAGGTATTTACTTATTTGCAGGGTTATAAAAACACTGCATTCTGAATATGTCAGTATGTTTTCCATGTTGGGTAATGAGTTTTTTCTGCATGACTGAGAAAGCACACTCTGAGATACAGTACTGGGTCTTCATGTTTGAGAACACTGTAGATTACCGGAGATACCAGTGTTCCATTGACGGAGTGTGTGAAAGCACCAGAATCCAGTTGTACTTTTGCTGTCTTTAAACATATTTTGCAAAGAAAATTGACTGTTAGTAGACCAAACCAAACGTTTGAACCTGTTTTACAATACAATTTAACCATGCGTTGAACTGTTATTACTTGGGGTTTCATCTAAGCGACTACACGCACACAGTCATAATCTCCGTAGTTGCTACAGGGTTGATTTCCTGTGCAAATGTATTGCTGTACTGTACTGCAGTATTTTCTTTATACAGTATTAACAATTTGATTTTGTGTGTGTTAGTAAAGTGCTCGAGAGGGAAAGAAGACATTGAAATGATGTACAAGTGCCATTTTACCAATGTGTAGCAGGAACACCAATTTTCTATTTGCATGGCAGTCAAAAAGTTAACGATTTAATACACAATCTAAACTAGATTAAAGAAAGTAGGTAATGCAACTGTCTGGAATGGAAGTTGAGGCGTTCGTTTTAGTTCAACGATACAATTTTTTAAAGTATTTATTTATTTATTTTTGGCAGATGCCTTTTATCCAAGGTGACTTACAGGTGTTACAGGGCAGTACAAGGGTTACAATGCAAGTGTAATATTTAAATAGTGTAGTTTACAGTAAGTGCAAATAATACTACTAAATATGAACTAGGGTGCAACAAGTTAGGATTACAACACGTTGTAAAAGTCTATATCCCAGTAATATCGTAATACACATAACTGAACCAATGGTTGTCTGGAAATGCTTGCAATAATGTATTGTGTCCAGCAGGGTGTGCAATTTTACTGATCAAACATAGCTTTCGTGAGAAAACTGAAACTAATTGCTGTGTATTTTATGGGTTAAGGTCAAGATAGATTTTATCTAGGCTGTAGTCATGACCTACTGTAGGGGCACAGAGACCAACATTTTCAGAAAATTAAACAAAAGTCTGGATTTTTACAGTTTTATGCTGTTATGTGATCAATGATATGGTGTGTTTTTGTATTTTTTTTCAGAAAAAAAGAAACTCGAGTTGAGTGTGCTTTTTGTTTTGTTTTTTAAACTATAACTGTCTGGTCTTTGGAAAGATATAATCTATTTACACATGACCTCCCTGGTTTATCGTGCCACCTAGGAGGGAAAGGTTATTTGTTCATCTAATAGGCAGTTTGTGGCTCACAGGAGTATCATGCAAAGTGTTCAAAACTACATTTACTTGTGTGAACCTACCTTGAATATCAAAGTCTTTCCAAAATGAATTTTCATTGAAAAAGGGTCAGATGTCACTTTTTTGGGGGGGCAAGAATATGTGTGATTTTAAATTATATTAGTATTAGATGGTCATGACATAGCCTTCAATATGTTATGGGAGTGTGTTTTGTTTTATTTTTTCTCTATGGTGATGGTTTGGTTGCATAGGCAGTTATATAGGCAGCAACTCTTGGCTTAAGCAGCATTGAGGGCTGTGATCACCTGTCTCTGAATGGTGAGACAGTAACGCTTGGGTTAAGCAGTATTGAGGGCTGTGATTACCTGTCTGTGAATGGTGGGACAGTAATGCTTGGGTTAAGCAGTTTTGAGGGCTGTGATCACCCGCCTATAAGTATAGTTTCTATTTTATTTGCACCAAATGATATTTTAGTTTAAATTTTTTTTTCTATCGTGAAATAAAGTTTACAAAGAGCGACTGCATTGTATGGCTTTACAGTGGTGGTAAACTATTGCCCAAGGATTACTGAGGTTGATTTGTTCGTGTCACAGTGCTGGAAGGATATGAGGGCAATATGGCACATTGAAAGGAACTTGGCAGTCTCAAGGGGAAACCTTCGCACTTATTGTACTGTCAACTTCGAAGCAGCTTAAGGCTTTATTTCACACCTTGTGATTTTGTGTTTTGATTTTTTTTTTGCAGTTCTGAAATAAAATAAATGCAGACATCAACAACTTGCATAGTCTCATTCACTGAGCTTGGCCTGTGTATTTGAACCAATTTTTCTTTTTAATTTTTAAGTAAATAAAACTGCATTGCAGACCCCCACCTTAGTCTCTACATCATGATATATTTGCATGCATGCAGTTTTGAGCACCATTACTGTTGTTCTTTTTAAGATATCTTCTTTGAAAGGACATACTTGCACTGAGTTTTTGCAAGTGTACAGTTCATTCTTGTTATGTATTTGAAATCTGCTGTCCTTATTTTTGTGTAATTCTGGGCATTAGGTTTTTCAAAATCCTTGAAAATGTGCTTGTTCTCATGACCCTTCACTAAATGTACAGTAGCTCCCTGGAAATGTATTCAGATGTCTAGCGTATAATGAAGCAGAGGTTAACACAGCCTGAAAGGGCAGAGAAGACCCTAGGGGAGCTCAGCATTTTTGCATAATGTGTGTAATGAAGTTTAAAACGTAACCCATAGCAAGTTAACATAGTGTAAGAATATAAAACATGTCATTGATCTAGGTTATGATGGGTTAATACATTTTAAATGCAGTTAGCTATATATTTATATGCATGTATCCTGTAGTTTTATTATACTTCACATCAAAGGATTAGTAAAATGTATTATTTATTTATTTGGCAGACGCCTTTATCCAAGATGACTTACAGGCGTTACAGGGTTACAATGCAAGATTAATATTTAAATCAAGTTTACTGTAAGTGCAAATAATACTACTAAAATGCAATATGAAATCGGATGCAACATGAGTTAGGATTACAACAAGTTATATCTACAATGACATATTAGTAGTGCAATAGTGCAAGGATAATGCATCAGCATCAGCTGAGGATCCAGTAACATGATGCATAGGGACCTCAGTCCTGTTACTGAGCAAGTGGAATTTATTTAGCAATATGTATTCTTGTGACTCTTTGTTCCAGGGATTTTTAATTTAAGAAAAAAAAAGAATCTAAACAAATACATTGCATCAGTTTACGAACAGATGACTTCTCTCTACCTTTGGTAATTGTGGGTCTATTTCTAGTTTTATACATTATCCTGTGGAGGCTAATATCTATACTGGGTATCCTTAAACAATGCCATGCTTTCTTTCACTTAACCACTGTCAATTGCTTTATAAAATATTTACCACTTGGCAAGTTTCCCCTCTGGCAAACACATGGGTTAAATAACCTGAGAAAGCTGCTGGCAACAGAATAGAGCATCAATTATTTGTGTGAACTTCATATTGGTGTATATACAGTAGCTGCATCTTTCAGCTAGTGATGGTGAGGTACTCCAAAACAAAGTTTTTCATAAATTCCCTGTACATGAAAATGCATGTAAACTGTATTTTATTAAGCAACAGGTTGTCTAAAAGTGCAACACATTATTGTTTCACACATTATTGATCACCATAGCCTATTTATTAAAACAATGGTGATGGGGCTAGTCTCCTTTCCCCTGTTTTTATATTGTGCTCTGAACTCTGGAATCCCTTGCCAACCTTAGTTTTGCTAGGAAACCTCTCTTGGTCACACACACCCCTTAGACATTTACTAAATACCTCTTACTGGGAAAACTTCCAGTTTCAAAACAGAATCATCAAGTTATTTATTCTGGTTTTGCTACAGTAGGTATAAAATATTTTTATTTATTTATTTATTTATTTATTTATTTAGGCCTATTTTGTGTTAGTTGGCTAGAGTCCAAATCTGTCGGCACTTGTTTTGTAATACTACAGTACATGTAATCTAACTTTTAATGTTAAAAGGTACAGTAAAAAAACAGGGTGGGGAGGAGCCCCCCATAAGCACACTCCGAGTACTGGTGGTATTATTAGAATTGTTATCCCCTCTGGGAGGTGCACGTGTGTGTGTGTGTGTGTCCAGCATCAGAGTTTTACTAGTCTTGAGAATTGCTTGTGGATATAAAAGGGGATTTTGGGGAGTTGCCATTTTTACCGTAAGTTGCTGTATTGAGAGTATCAATCTGGGGATTATCTCCTGTTTTAACAATAATTTTGTATTGACAGTGGCCAAAGAGGGTTTATTTTATAGTATTGATATTGGTATTACTAATATCGGGAGTCCAAAACAACTGGCATGCACTTATACTCTGTTTTAAGTATCTTAAAGTATTTTCTTAGATTTATCCTTGAACAGGTAGGCATTAAAACCAACCTATTAAGGAGCCTTTGATTAAGTGCAAAATCTAAACATAATCTTCAAATACCTCCACATATAAATGGCAAATGACACACCTTCAGTGAGAATAAGAATTTTAAAACCTCCTGACATTTAATGTTCTGAGAATACTTTTACTTTTATAAGCTTCTTTTGAAGAGCTTAAGCTTTTACTGCCTAAAATTCATATTGAAGCAGTTTGGGATTTTAGGAGACCTGGGCAGAATTGGCAGGTGTTCTGGTTTATCAGGTTCACCTCATGAAAAAAAACCTTCCAAGTAATATGAATGAACCTCTCTGTGGGATTAGGATCTGAAATAGCTGAATATTAAGCAACCACCATTTATTTAAGTGTTTATTTCTATCGTCTTAAAATGCTATCGTGGAGAAGCGTGATCTTGACAGTACAGGATTACGCCTGGAGAGCGAGGTTAGTGGGCTCTTCTTTCAGGTCCTTTTGTTCAGAATGCTAGTGGTCATTCTCCTGCTTATTGTTTAAGTCTTTGGTTCTTAATTTGATGTTGCACAATTTTTTTTTATATGAAATAATATTACTTGTGCCATTTTATAATATTTGTTCTATTAACTGTATATTGTTTGCAGAAATCTTAAATGATGCTTCGATTTGTGCTATGAGACATGGATCTGAAGGTACAGTATTATAATACAATAAATAAAAAGTGATTATGGACTCCCACAAGGTGTGCACTTGGCTATTCCCAACAGCCTAGAAAAAAATCCTCAACCAATTTTGAATCTATCTTGTTTTGAGTCTTTTTTAAAGAATCACATTAAAGTGTCGAGCATGATTTTATATTGTAGACCCCATGCTTTTCTTTCAAGCAAGAGCAGTGTTAACCTCATTGTCCTGGCAAAATTCCAATATGCGTAAAGCAATAGTGAATTAAATTAACCAAGGGAAAGTGAATTGTAATGCTCACTTTACCAACCTCATAAATAAGGATAAGACATCCATGAAAAATGAGATGTTGCATCCAAGTGGATCGATTGTGATGAACTGATGTTCCTAATTTAGCATGTGACCTTGGACACAGTTATGAGCCCCGCCCCCCTTTACACACACGTGCAAACCTTCCCACTCCCTACTTCTGAGCATGTTCCTTTTGCAGCTGGACAGTGACAGGTTTCAAGTTTTGCATGGGAAAATCATGTTCAAATGCTGAAATGCCAGCGAGATAGGTATATATTTAATTTTGTATCCATGCTTGATCCTCAAGGTTCAGTCACTTCAGCCTGGTTTTGTTTTATTACATTCTAAACATGCATTTGTTTGATGGTTGTATATGATGTCTAGTAGTATACTTGGACACCTTCTTCCCAGGTGCAACGTGTCAAAGACTTGGGCAAGTCTGGCTCCAGATGCTTTTCAAACACACTGATTTAAATTTAATTTGCACGCTTGTGTAACGTTCTGTATTAATAGTTTAATGAAAGCCAAGGGGGAACAATCTTCAGAAAGCTTTTTGACACCAACTGGCAATTCAGGCAGCTTGCCCATATGATGTGCAGGGGGAGTCATGCAGTCTGGCTGTGGAAAGTCGGGAGGCGCTTGCTGGGGATTCAAGAGGGAGCATTGCATTGGCTTTGGTGCTCCTGCGGGTTAGGGATGAAAAACTGTTTCTCCATTGCGCTACAGCGAACACCTAGTGACCTCAGAAGACACTTGCCTGGCTGTCGTGCAGAGGCCCGTAGCTTGCCAACATCCTGTCTCGAGTTCCAGGGGGTAAAGAGGCAACTGTCTGTCGTGGGATTGGAGGATGACCACTGACTTTCAGTCCTCCCTGAGCTGTTGTGGGGAATTGCTGCGGTGAGGGAACATAACAGAACATTCTAAATTGGGGAGAAAATCAGGGTTAAAATAACTGGGCACTCTCAAACAATACCTTTTCTTTCTTTATTTATTTTTTAAATAAAAGATGCTACAGGTAAACAAGTAAGGTTTTTTTGTGCTAATTGAATTTTAAAGTGTCACTTTTCTTCAGTTTTAAAATTTAGTTTAGCTTAGAATGTAACAAACTGTAACTTAATTTTTATATGTAGAACTGTTCTCTTTCATATTTTTTGAAGGGGACAAAAAGATATGAATATAAAACAATACTTGTAAAAAACTTCCCTGTGCAGTACTGAAGGGCACTCCTAAAAGGAATGCCAGCTAATACTTGCTGCACAACCACTGGAGCATTTTAATAGGTACAAATCTACTCCCTTTACTAAAATAAATACGTACATAAATAATCGCTACATAATTGGAGCTTAAAGTAGTAAACACATATACACCAGAAAAATTAAAAAGCAAACCAACTACAGTATAATGTATTTGCTAGTGTTCCTTAAATATCTTTCTCCACTATCCTTCATGTAAAATCTATCAAACGCAGACAGTTACTTTTGCAGAAATGTGATATTCTTTTATATTTCAAGTTTTGAAAAGTTATATAAGTTTTGAAACTCAAGGTTTCAAGTTTTAATTACAGACATTTGTTAAAAGGAAAGTTGGTGGTTTACAGAATGCCAATTATAGGTTTTGTGATCATCTATCTTTTGATATCTCCAGAGCTGTTTAAGATGTAGAGATGTGAAATAGCTACTTTTGGTGCAATTAATACCCACTTCAAGCACTTGTTGCTATCTTTTAATGACTAGGCCAGATTTAAAAAAAAAAAAAAGTGTGGTTCGGGTTACTCTGGAAAAAAGTAGGGTAGGTAGGTTGGTAAAACCTTTTATTTATTTATTTATTTTTTTTCTTTCTTGAATAAGCAGTGTGAGCGTGTAAGTGGCAAGTGCTATTTTCCAGTACATTGTTAATAACCCTGTTGTACTTTTCATTAGTTACACTGTCATCTTGCTTCATTCCCCCACCATCTCCCCTTCCTCTACCTCACAGCTGGCTCAGCTTTTGAGGGTGCATCTTCATTAACAAACTTTCCACCTGCCGTGTTTTATGCTATAGGCAGGTAGCTCTAAGGAATGAAACCACTGAGATTAAAATATAGCAGCATCATTACTGCGATACTTAATGACTGTCCGTACTTTCCTTAAAAAAAATATATATATATATATTGCTGCAAAAAGTTTGCTGCAAGTAAAGTAATTTTTGTAGAAGAGGGGAAAAAAAGAAAGAATGAGACTCCTATTAAAAATAACAAATCTGCAATAATTGTAATCTTCATGGAATTCAGAAAATAACAAAATAGATGTGGCAATTAATTTACAGTTAAGTGAAACAAGTTAGAGTTTTAGCTTTAAAACTCCTACATACATTGAGTTTGTGTACTAATATATATATATATATATATATATATATATATATCTATATATATCTATCTATCTATATATATCTATCTATCTATCTATCTATATATATATATATATATATATATATATATATATATATATATATATATATATATATATATATATATATATATATATATATGTGTATATATATATATATTATATATGATTTGCAATGATCTATTTGCAACATTAATATCTTAATATCAATTTTGACAAATGAACAATGTTGGGATTAACCAGGTCAAAGTGAACTAGTGTTCATACAGTACACATTAAAAAAAATTGCAAATCTGAAAATCAATAAATTGAACTCCCCCATGATTTCCCAGCACACCACTGGGCGCTGCAGAACACTGCCTGCAGATCTGAATTCAAGCATTCTGCAAAACACGTACGTTGCAGGCAGAACTAACATGGATGCTGGTATTTAATAAATGGTTCCTGTTTCCAAAGACGCTGCTTCCTGCGTCTGGATTGCAATGTTTTACTGTGTTCTATATGTAATATGTATCTTTGTAAATAGAATCAACATTGCATCTCAGCCTTCTGGGATAAGCCATAACAAAGAAACATTTTCAAGACCAACTAAGATGTAGCTTTACAGTAATCTATTGTGATCTATCTGTGTCTCCATCCATTTGCGTTTCCTTCCATGTGATGATGCAGATAGGTGTTGGTACATCTCTGGGGTCTTCAAGTGGGCACCTTCCATCCTCGGTGTTTCGTCGACTAGCCCACGACACCTCAAGAGGGCTTGACAGTGATTCTGGCATCCCAGCATCACCTCCCTCCGTCGCCCACTCAACTCAGCCCAGCTTTCTTTCTTTCTTTCTTTCTTTCTTTCTTTCTTTCTTTCTTTCTTTCTTTCTTTCTATTGTGCTTGAGATCCCCAACCAGAATCTTTCCGTCTCAACCACAGCCAGTTGAGATGACAATATAAAAAATCACGTTGTTGTTATCACAGTAATATAGTAGGCCTACCGGTAAGAAATTCAAGTTACTTTCACACTCAGATATTTCTGTACATTTTAGTAGTTGGACATGTACAAAAGTAGCTAATCCAGCATTGTCCATATAAGAGGTCCCTACTGTTCAGAACCATATGTCAGCCAAGTGGACATTTCACGGTATTTCTGCATGTTGACAGATCTGATTTGTAGTGAGATATCCCACACATTCATTTGTGATAATAAGCAGTTACTGTATTGCTGCACATTATTTTGTTTGTAGGAAACCGCTACTGTACAAAGTAGTATTCTAGAATTGAATTCTGTTTTAATGATGCTACAAATCTTTTTCATACTGTACTTTTTAAAGGTAATAATGGACTCCTGGAATTGATTTTGTGAGTTGCAAAGAGAACACATTTCCCATATGACTGTAGAATGAATTAAGGCTGTTTGAACTATTGCATTCATTTTCACAAATATTCAGGTATAGTGGTGTACAAATATTAAGATATTAGGCCTATGCTTTTAAATCTGAGTCTGTAACTCAGACTCTGAATCTGCAATTAGGGTCCTCGGTGGGAAGTGATGCAGCAGAAAGTTCATGTCCAATTCATAATAGCTTTTCAAGTAGAGGGCCTTTTTTATTTTATTCCATTAATATGAATTTATAGAGAAGACAGTCTTCTTTATTCCAAATTGATTATAATGGGAGCATTATTTACATGGGCATGTAATTCTACCAACCCTAGTAAAAGCGACAAGTGTAGCAGCAGTCATGAGGGTTGCAAATAAAGCTGTACAAAACCTGCTAATTTCAGTTAAGAGTTGGGAAGTTCTGACCTGCGCTGTAGTGCAGAAATTCCTGCATGGCCATGTGATCACTGACAACCAATCAGAGCTCTTACTTTGCCCATGACATTTTATGAGAACATAAGAAAGTTTCCAAACGAGAGGAGGCCATTCAGCCCATCTTGCTTGTTTGGTTGTTAGTAGCTTATTGATCCCAGTATCTCATCAAGCAGCTTCTTGAAGGATCCCAGGGTGTCAGCTTGAACAACATTACTGGGGAGTTGGTTCCATACCCTCACAATTCTTTGTGTAAAAAAGTGCCTCCTATTTTCTGTTCTGAATGCCCCTTTATCTAATCTCCAATTGTGACCCCTGGTCCTTGTTCCTTTTTTCATGTCAAAAAAGTCCCCTGGGTCGACATTGTCTGTACCTTTTAGGATTTTGAATGCTTAAATCAGATCACCGCGTAGTTGTCTTTGTTCAAGACTGAATAGATTCAATTCTTTTAGTCTGTCTGCATACGGCATGCTTTTTTAAACCCAGGATAATTCTGGTTGCTCTTCTTTGAACTCTTTCTAGAGCAGCAATATCCTTTTTGTAACGAGGTGACCAGAACTGAACACAGTATTCTAGGTGAGGTCTTGCATTGTAATGTTTTAACATTACTTCCCTTGATTTAAATTCAACACTTATCACAATATATCCGAGCATCTTGTTGGCCTTTTTTATAGCTTCCCCACATTGTCTAGAATGAAGACGTTTCTGAGTCAACGTAAACTCCTAGGTCTTTTTCATAGATTCCTTCTTCAATTTCAGTATCTCCCATATGATATTTATAATGCACATTTTTATTGCCTGCGTGCAGTACTTTACCCTTTTCTCTATTAAATGTCATTTGCCACGTGTCTGCCCAGTTCTGAATGCTGTCTAGATCATTTTGAATGACCTTTGCTGCTGCAACAGTGTTTGCCGCTCCTCCTATTACAGTTTGGTTCATGTGTTTCTTATTAATCGTGACAAATTCTGGAGCAATATGATACTCCTGTATACCTGACACTGATGTGATATAGCATATAGGCCCACTGTATATTAATGAAAGAAGTGAAGAGACTATAAATGTGATAATGGTATTGTAGGATGACACACATGAAGCAGAAGGTCAATCAAAGACCCTGAGAAATGTTCCTTTTGTGAGGATGCATCTTAGCAACTAGTTTCCATGGTGACACTGGGTGCCTGCTTCTAGGCACAATTTTGCAAATGACTTGTTAACAGATACTTGAATATGATCTTTCAATGCATATTGTTTGAGCTGCATAATCTCTCTTAAATGTGCATGTTAGCCAGCAGAAATGGATATTAGTAGCTTGGCTTATTCATGACCTTATTTGTCATCCCTGCATATTAACGCTTGCTTGATGTGAAAGGTGTGTGGTTATTATGTGAAGATTATGCATATCATTAGCATTGCTGTACAATTAACTAATACCCTTGTAGGTTTGTGTAATAGAAATTAAGTAGTGTTTGCAATATGTCTTATTTGGCACTAGGTGGTGTAATTAGACAACTCTGCTGTTTGACCTAATAGCAGGGATGTTATTGGAAAGTGTCATGGGAAAATAAAATTGATGCAAATGCAGTACATTAACAGACCTAGACAAAGCCAAGAGCTGCAATGAATGAACATGAACTTGTACTTTATATGAAGAGAAACAGTGCTGTATATAAAGAACATTAATGCTTGTTTACCAAAAGACGCTGCCCAGTTTTGTGTGTAGGAGCAAACTAAACCTTTTTAGACTACAGTAATTCTGCATAGATACCATTCTTGTTTTTCTTTCTCATTTGAAAGATATCATACATTAAAAAATATATATCAGTTAGTATATTCGAAGTTAGTCTACTACTATACAAACTATTATTAAAACAAATCCCTTTTAACGAGGCCACACCACAAATTAAGATTTGTTTAAAAAAATAAATAAATAAATCCACCAAACAAAAGCTGTACTTGCAAAAATAGCCACTGTGATGAAATTTACTAATTTACTCACGAGTACCATTAAACCTGTCCAAAACAGTTGCATTATTCTAATAAATAAATTGCATTATTCTAATAATAGTAATATAAATATATTCCTCTGTATTCCTGCTGAACGGTTTCTAAAGAAAGCGTGCCTCCTGAGTCCTGAACTGTACTATTTGTGTTGGTGATAACTACAACTTTAACTTTGGTTTTAGAGTAAACCAGTTTGTTCACTTCAGGTGGAGTATACTGTTTGAGAGTTTAGCCCACTAGACACTATGCACTCCTTCTACACAGAAAATGTGTTTATCAGTGAGCTTGGTCAATAACATTTTCTAAATGTAGCTTCTGCATCTCATAGTTTGGAGTGCCTCAAGTGTCTCCAAATTGAATACCTTGAGCCATTAACTCACATTCACACTCACATCTTCAGTGCCTAAAATGTGCGAGTGTTTAATTGAACATTGATCACAGAATCATTTGCTGTTCAGCCATGATAAAAAGCCACTCAGACTGAGATGTAATGATTGAGCAGGTTCTTTACATTGTAATTTATTCCACACAGTTGAAACATTAAAAAAAAAAATAATAGAAAAAACCTATTCCCTTCCAGACCGTCTTTAATTATCTGCAGTGAAAAGGGGATGCTTTAATAAATGGCAGGCCTTTTTGATCTACAAATAGACTAATGAAAAGTTAGGTGAATATATGTTTGTCAGTTTTGTTACATTACATTAATCAGGGCTCACAAAACCTGTAGAGATTCTAATGAAATGAGAGTGATTGCATACTGAAAAAAGCAGACATGAAGTAGGCTACATAAGTGGCTGCAATGGAAGTGAACAATGTCTCAAGGTTCCCTTGTATCTGTAGCACCCATGGACACTACAATGGTTTCAATGATGAAAATAAAATACACAGACAGTGAATAGGTGGCTCCTGTTCACTGGTTCGGGATGAAAGATGAGGTTATGATACCCTTCTGCCATAGCCTTCAAGTTTGTAATACCGCTACATAATGTTCTGTCTTTGGCCTAACCAAATACAACAGTCGTTAGTTGAAATCCTTGTGCCTATATTTATTTCATACAGTATGCTTTTGTCGTATTGTTCACAATGTAGAAGAAATGGTTGCTATATAATGTTCTGGTAGCCCCTTTTCATATTAGATTTACAAAAAAACTCAAGCTGATCCTGCCCATATCCAATAGCACTTGCTTTCACAACATGATAAACAGATGTTCAAGTTTCTTTGCTTAAAACTTTATAATAGAACAGAGTATGCTACAGGGATCCCAATTATTTCAGCACTAATGTACTGTATAATTAACGGGAACATACCTGTAACAAAGTTTGCTTTGTAAACTGAAACCCAAGTTTTCAGTACCTGTGTTGCAGAATTGCCCTGCTTTTCTTGCCCTGCAGGACCAGTTCATATTCTAGTTTTCTTCTGAAAATGAAATCATGTCAGCGTCTCTTGCCTTTTGTTAAAACCTTGAGAAAACTTACTTTAGTTATTGCTTCTGTCAAAGAACTGAAGGAGGTACTTTCTCGATCTTGTATATTTGTTTTTTTTTAATCTTATTTTATTACTTGTTTATTTAGCAGATGCCTTTATCCAAGGCGACTTACAGAGACTAGGGTGTGTGAACTATGCATCAGCTGCAGAGTCACTTACAACGTCTCACCCGAAAGACGGAGCACAAGGAGGTTAAGTGACTTGCTCAAGGTCACACAGCGAGTCAGTGAGTGAGCTGGGATTTCAACCGGGGACCTCCTGGTTAAGCCCCTTTCTTTAACCACCGGACCACTAGACTTTGAATGGAACAGTATTCATAATAATAATAAGAATACACTCATTCTAATTGTGTTGCTATACAATGTCAGGTTTTGTGTGGAAGAGAAAAGGTCTTGGGGAGAATAGTTTAGTTATTTCTGTATGTGTTTCAGGCTTTCCTCCAGAGGTCTCAGGCCCCTCTTCGGAACCACACATCTAAGCTCTAGTTATGTGCACTTAATGAAGAACTTCGTTTGGTGACAGAAAAGACCTGCAGGACATGTCCTACTTGCCTTGCACAACTTTTGAGAAGATTTAGGCTTACAGTTTTGTGTCTAGTTCATAGTGTAACCAAGCAGATTTATAGTTGGGCTGTCACAAACAATGCATGTGCAATAAGCGTTCTTATCTGAAGAAAGTGCTGCTATGTTTTAATCAGTTGCAGCTACTGTAAAATGTTTCTTCGAGAGTTGAAAATGTGATTGCATTTTATATTTTACTCAGGGGTCACATAAACCCTTCCTTCTAGGCTTTTATATTGTCTGATAAAACAGCATTAAATAGGTTAATAAAATGTGTTCAATTCTGTATTCCTACCTATATATGTGGCTAGCAGTATATTGCCTAGGAAATAATTTCCTCATTTTTATTCACATATATGCAGAGCCTTTCGAAACTAAATCAATATAGCAGGGTTTAGAGGCACTTTCTGTCCCTTCTTATAAATTTTATGATTACATTCTGAAATTGTCTGTCAGTTTAGTGTAATCGGTTATATATAAACTTGCCATGAATTTCAGGAGCTATTGATCTGCAGCCACAATTTATAAGTCTGTTTTGTTGCTTTGAAAAAAACATTAACCTGTAATCTTTCTTGTCATACACAGTGTGGCAGAAAATAAATACAGGCTTTTTATACTTTCCTTTGCAGGATAATATTGGAATAAAAGCTTTTTTTTTTTAAATTTTATTTATTTATTTATTTATTTATTTTTTTAAATATAACTATTACAAATGTAAACTAAGCTTTTGTTAGTCTTTGTGTTCCAATACACATGAATATTGATGAGTCAACATGCTCTTTTAATGTGCACCTAATTTCCTCCCTTACACCAGAAGAATATGGCTCTTTGTGAGTTTCACCAAACAGACATGTAATCATTTAGATCTAAAGTCCCTCCATGGCTATTGGTAAATAATAACTGTTACTGTATCATTTTAAATAGGACAATAATTGAGGAATTGTGATAGGGAGGGAACAATCATACCCTCCATACCTCATGTCAGGGCTACAGGGTTTTAAGGGAAAAACATGTTACTGGATTTTTTTTTCTCTCTCTCCATTTCAATCAAATCCCATAATAAATCTTCAGTTATCACTGAGGTTCCCAGGGACCTGAATGTGACAGGGTCAGGAACCATGGGATTTGTAGTCCATAATTCCTGTTTGTTCAGTGAAACACATTTTGATTAAAGTTAGTTACCTGACTACAGTACCAATATTCAGGGTTTAAACAAGAGGTTTGATTTTAAAAACAACACTAAATCAATTCTAACATTATCTCCCATGAACTGGTAAACACATTTTCTAAAACTTCAACCACTTGTGCAGATACATTCAACTCACTCATTTAAACTACCAAGCAGGATGTCAGCATGTTGCAATGAACACCCACTTTAATAATGTATTGTACAACCATGTCTTCATTATACAATGATTCTGCTTTAATTCTGCAAAGCATAACAATGATCTGTATAGCTAGGATTGAGGTATTCCCTCGCTTATCAGATCCATCCTTCATTGCTGGTTGGAAATGTAACTGCAATCAGTTGGTCTCATCTGTTTTAAATAAACAAACAAACAAACCTAACTTATGGGACCAGAAACATTCAATACTACCAGGCAGTAGCATCATTAGTAATCATGTCACAGCTTAAAGTCTAAATGCTTGATGGGGGGGCTTTAAAAAACATTATATAAGTGGGTAAATTGGATCTACAAATCCAATAGTTCTAACCCCATTGTAATGCGTTTAAGAATTATTGCTCAACAGGGTGGTGTGATGCGAGATATCACCAAAGTGGCTCTGACACCCATAGTTGTAGTATCTCGGAACCACCCAGAAATGTAAACAGCATTTTTTTAATCATCCTTAATGCGATGTTGATGTTTTAGGAAGCTCCAGTGCTGAATTTTAATAATTTGATTCTGCAAGCTCAGAACATGGCTGGTTAATTTTGATACAGAAAAAAAGTATTAAAGTCCAGTATTGGAGAAACTAAACTCTGAACCACTCAGAAAAGGTGGAATAAATACAATTACATTGGAGTCTACTTGACTGAAAATGATATTCATGCTAATTGATATGCATGTCCTTTGCTATCTCCCCTGCGCCAAGTTTTATGTTCAGTGGAGGGTTAAAACTGTTATCCTACAGACTTACTTATCCCCCTAAATTCAGTAGCTGCCACTGTAAGTAGAAAAGGACTGCCTGACAAATATGTTTGTTCTGGCTCTTTTGTTTTGGTTGAAAACCATGCAAACAAAGTAGTTGAAAAGATGGGGAAAATGAATCCGACTTGACAAGTGTCAAAAAAACAATGTCATTTTAATGTGTTCTGTATTTTCATGATGTATTGTCTTCATTTTATTTGACTGGCGTTTTTTTTTTTTTTTTTTGCTTTGTCTTGTTACAGATAATATTTGTGCAACATCTTGACAAGACAAAAAATATTAAGCCATCCGCTGTGCTCTTTTTGATTGCTATCTTGAATAAGTTAACTGAAAAACTACGAGTTATGCGAATATATAAATAGGTTGTGTAATTTAGGATTTGGCAGTAAAACACACAAGAAGTGTGCAGTTTTTAAGTTAAATCTCATGACTGTGTGTAGTAAGTCGTGCAACAAATGGAAGCAAATTCTTTGTTGTTTTTATTCACATGAGGATTTATGTCTACGTTTTGAACTTTGAAGAGAGGTTTATCTAACCAATCCCTTGGGTAATTCCTAGATAGAAATTGGTCATACATTTTGCCAGCTTCAGTGTCAATCTTCAGATTTAAAACAAATTTAAGTCGCAAACATTGACTATAAGGGAGTCCCCTTTTGAGTGGTACAAAGGGGAAGCTAGAAGCATGCAGAATACTGTTTGTATCAGTCAGTTTACTATACAAGGTGGTATATAAAGTTCCTTATCAAGACATACAGTGGTGTCGAGAACTGACCTTGAATATATCATGTTCCAAACTAAAATTAATAGAGGAAAACAGACTGTCCAAATAACAAATGCTTTAAGTTCTAAATCGGTACCGGATCATAACAGGAAAATATCAATATACCGTTTCCTCATGATGATGTTATCTGTGAAAGGATTATGTCCATATATATATATATTATTGTATTCGAGAAATCCCACAAAGAGATTGGCACAGTCGGGTGCAAATGAAGCTCCCATTGCTGTGCCCTGGATTTGTAGATAAAAATCTTTCTCAGAGAGAAAGTAATTTTTTAGTGAGAACCATATGTGCCCTCAAGTAGAAATGCAGTCGGTGTCTGAATGTCGCTTCTCCTATCAAGATAGAACTTAAGAGCATTAAGACCATCACCATGTGGAATATTGGTATATAGACTTACGTCAAGTGTAGCTAGAGTAACATTTTCATTTGGTAATCTTACATTTGATAACTGACCAATAGTCACCCATATCCCTTAGATAAGAAGGTAATTCCATAACAAGGGGCCTCAAGAAAGAATCAATATCATTGGAAAGCGGTTCAATGAGGGAACCAATTCCAGAGACAATGGGGCGATCTGGTGGATTGAACAATGATTTATGAACCTTGGGTAATATATACCCTGTATGTAATGTATGTATGGTTGGTATGTATGTATGCTAATCACAGGTTTTATCGGGTGGTTACATATTAAGTGCGTATAAATACTTTCTGAAAAATGCTCCCATTTCATATGCTGATTTTTAAAAAGCAATCAATCTCCAATTTGAAACCGGTAGTGGGGTCACCTGCCAATTTTTTATAAAAGTTAATATGTATACTTTTCACAAAGAAGGAAAGGTGCATGTGCAGTTTAAAGAACTGACTTGCTTCGTCATGCTGCACGCTCTGGAATACATTATACTGAAAGACGGTGATAACAGATGTGCTGCCTGCTTTAAACAAGCCACAGCTTAAAGGATTGTAGTCAGTATTTTAGTGTGAAAAATACATACAGTACTGTATGTGTGCCTGTGTAGACATACAGATTTAATTAATGCAGATGGTGGGATTATAACACTGTCAGTGTATCGGAGTGAATGTTCAAATCCTGCACTGTATAATAGCAATTCAAGTGTTTTTCCTTTAGAAACAGCGGGGGTAAGGTATTCTTTGTCTTTCTGATAGCAGCTGTGATGGGTGATCCATTTAAACCAGCTGGGATACTAATCAGGCAATGTCTCTCTGTACGTTTTCTTTTCTTTGCAGGGCGGCCTGAAGAGCAGCCATCAGATCTCGCCACAGGAATTCATCTCTGAACTGAAGTCAGGTGCTACAGATGAAAGGCTCTTCAGCTGCCTGGATTCTCTGCGTGTGTCTCTGACCAGTAACCCTGTCAGGTAAGTATTGCACCCCAACGGTGCAAAGTGAAGCCTTGTTGTGGAAAACCTAACAGATGCACTAGACCTGCAGTCTTTTGCTATATTGATGATTTCATAATAAATGACTTCCTCCCTGTATCAAGCTATCGTTAACCGTATGCTGAGCCTCATTAATATTTATTAGGAATATACAAGTGCTGCAGGTTAAATTAGGGAGCATTTAATTCTTCGGTGTCCACCGTAACAATTAGCCTGCTGTTTCCTGAAGCTGAAACACAAACAGTGCATGGAAATCCTGGTAATGATCAATAATGTTTAAATAATTGATGTGTTTTGGTGCAGCAAAGGCCTTCATTTTAACATGTTTAACACGTTGAAAATGTACTGCTCAAGCACCAGGTTTCTTCAGGTTGCAGTGTGCATTTACTTATTTTCAAACCACCTGATTCTGATGAATTCTGATTTTGCACCCCTTCATGACATTAACAAATTTAAGTCAATCTACACCTTATTTTTATTATACTTGAATGGATGCAGTTGACAGAAAAGGGAATATGCTGTCTAGTAAACTTGTGCTGGTTCCTGTTGAAATTAGAAGTTAGTCTGGTTATTGTCAGAGAACCATAACACACAACTGTTTTTTAGATATGATTTGATATTAGCAACAAACACTGTGTGCTGTGTAAGATTATTGTGGGCCAACACAAGTCTTGGTTTTGCAAAGACAGACCGTCAATTATTACAGAAGTTCAGAAGATAGATCCAGTCAAGTCCCTTAATGCAAACTCGGATAGCACACATTTCTCATAGAAGTGTATGTAGCTAATACACTCATTTTAATACATCTTGCCTGTCACTTCATTCACTATGTAGGTCTCAGAAGCAATGCCTGCAAACAGCAATTTCTTTAACACTGTGTAGTACTGTATCATGCTTTAAGAAAACTTCTAGAAGAAAACTTCATATGGAGAAATATATGCTGAATGGATATGTAAGAGGTGGAGAATGTTCAAGATTTGTATTGCTGAAACCCAGACGTGTCGCTGTATTCTCAATACATTCTTAATAGTGTGTTCCTTTGGAGAGTGACCCTTATCATATTATAGTGATTTGTTACATTTAAAAACTCCTGATGATAAAAAGTACTGATAAGACATGATCATATTTAGAATAGCCTAATAAATAATTTGGAGAACTGAAGTTAGTTTTTTTTTCCCCCCTTAATTTATGAAACATCATGATTCCTGTTAACTATTGAATGAAGTTTTGATATATGCACACATTAGTAATGAGAATTGGAAGGAGGACAAAGTTGTTATTGAGATTTAATTGTTTTCAGGGGCCTGCATGCTGCAAGTTTATAAAACAGTAATCTGTGCGAATTTGCTTCCAGCAAGGGTAAGACCTTATTACTTTCATATAATTAACGATTGTTAACATTTTGTCCTGTTGCATGAACATTTTAATAGGGCTATGGCTGAATCTTTTATGTGGCTCTCGTTTGTGGCGAACCCTGCAGTGAAACATTACAAAATATGACACAAAGTTCACGTTTTCCAAATAGTGTTGTGATTTTTCCATTATTTTAAAATATTAGGTTTTTTTTTTAAATTTCGTCGTTGCCAATTATTTTTATTATTGTCTCCCAATTTGGAATGGCCAATTATTTTTTAGGCTCAGCTCACCGCTACCACCCCTGCGCTGACTCGGGAGGGCGAAGACGAACATACGCTGTAATCCGAAGCGTGTGCCGTCAGCCGACCCACTATTTTTTTCACACTGCGGACTCACCATGCAGCCACCCAACAGCTACAGCGTACGAGGACAATGCAGCTCTCGGGCAGCTTACAGGCAAGCCCGCAGGCACCCGGCCAGACTACAGGGGTCTCTGGTGAGCAGTGAGCCGAGAACACCCTGGCCGACCTAACCCTCCCTCCCCCCGGGCGACGCTCGGCCAATTGTGCACCGCCCCCTGGGAGCTCCCGTCCACGGTCAGCTGTGGAATAGCCTGGACTCGAACCGGTGACGTCTAGGCTATACAGCGCATCCTGCACTCCACGCGGAGCGCCATTACCGGATGCGCCACTCGGGAGCCCCATATTAGTGTTTTTTAATTTGTCATTTTCTGTATGAGGACAAGTATGGGGCGCCGTTTGTGTCAAGCACCATTTTGTCCATGAAATGTTGTTCATTTTGTGGGACGAAATGCATGTTGTAATGTATTTTGTGCACAAAAGCCCTTTCGTGGACAAAATGGTGCATGACACAAACGGCGCCCCATAGACAAGCTGTATTTTTTTGTTTTCTCTATTTCTCAACAACCCGCCGGTCTTTATCTACCAGTTAAGACTGACACGGAGGTTATTAACGCTGTTATAAACCATTAAACATTTAATATACATTTAAGTACTCTACACATCATTTTTATGTATTTATTTTCTATTCTCAAGAGTATGACCCCAGATTTGTGTATATCGGATCCTTTTGCTTCTGCTACTCACCTACCATTGTGAAATTGAGTATTTAACTTGTTCTTGCTAAGGTGGCCATTGCACTGTCAGTTAATTTCTCTTGGAAAAGGGCCATCAGTAGGTGTAAAGTGAATGGAGACATGTTGTAAATGTGATAGAGTCTGGTTTATTTCCTTTAAAAAAACAATGTGATTATTACTGTTCCTACATCCTACTGGGCGCAGTAACTAGACAGACAGAATCATTTACTCTTCTGTTCCTGCCAAAAACAACTCTGCTAAAATAAGCCTTTTTATGCAACATGTTGGTGTTGTTTTACGTGCTGCATGCCGCAAGTAATGGGGGTGCTCCAGTTTGTCCAGCTCAGAATTAAGGAATTGCATTCACAATGTTACCCTCCTAATAAATAAATGTATACCCATGCAAAAAATGAAATATGATAGCCAGAATTGTAGTGGAATGACAGGAAATATTAATTTAGAGAAGTCGCTGAAGTAAAGCACATTTTCTGTATTTCTTAAAACAAAAAAGACCCAAAATTATCAATATTTTACTGCAAAAATGAATATAGACAAGGTAATTATCAATATTTTACTACAAAAAGTTGCTTTTCCCCATTAATGGTAACATGACCTTCAGGTTTTTAAATCCTCAATGGCCTCAGGAAAGGGCAAATGATCCGAAAGGAGGTGGATGGAGGAAGCTCACTGTGAGAGATGTGTTTACAGTCATTTTTATTTGTAACAGCCAGGGTTTAGCAAGAACATCTGCTACTCTGTGTGACACAACTGGGGGCAAAGCCAGGGTAAACAGCATGCCTTGGTTGAGAACAGAACCAGTTATAAAGGAGGATGCTGTCTCTGTGAGGAAAATAAAACCTCAAATAGCAATATTCATTGAAGTGATCAAGTTTATTAGTTAACAGAAATGTGTACGTGTTGCATTTTACTTTTAGCACAGTTCAAAGAATTGACAGACAGGAAAAGAAGAATCTTTGTGCTCTGTTTTGTTCTTGAATATCACATTTCCAAGTATTAGTATCCATGCTGTTAATATCTTGCTGGCCATTTCCAGTCGCTAGTCTTTGTTATCCAAGTTAATATATGTGAATAGCGTTCAGAATAATAGCTGAACTGATAACAATGTTGTTTCAGATTATGTTACATCTCTACTTTTAAATTGTTGAAGAGTCACCATTATTAGAGCGATGCATACCAGAATATATATTTTAGCTGTTTTAATCTTCCAATTTTAGCGAAACTTGCAACAGACTTGCATGCAGGAAACTTTGAAACCTATCCTTTTATTGAAAACTCGTATAGACTTTTATTACATTGTCTTTTGATTCCTCTAGATAAGAATGAAATCTTAAGTCACTTGGCATATGACAGACTTCCCTGTTGTGAAATGAGGTACAAGCAGGGGCCTATTGGGAACAAGATGCAGAAGCTTAGTTTACCTTTGCAGTGTACGATTTGCAGCATTTGAAATAAAAATGAGCTTGTCATAAATGTCATAAAACTGTATTCTGACCATCTATACATTAAGTATTCGTTACTAGGCTCTGCAGATACTGGGGTATCTGAGTAATTCCCTTTAACGTGTTTTTTGTCAGCAGTTTATTTTTACTGCTGTAATGTAGGTGGCATCGTAAAATGACACCAAAAACGAGCTAAACTAGCAAATGCCGCAGATTTGTCATGTACATGTCTTTCCTTAGCCCTACCCTAAGAGCTCATGACGCTGACTGAATTATCTGCCAGCGTGTACCCTGGGAGATCTATTTGTCTGTCAAGTTTAATCAGAGGTTCCACGAAGAGGTACCTGTCGTCCCACAATTCACTGCAGATATGTTGTACAGTTTGGAAAATTGACGCATTTCTATGGCAACAAGCAAAGTGAAAATCAGTAAGTGAAATCAAAATGATGGTACTGTATATAAAACAGAAAGGCAAGAAAAATGATCTCAGATAAAAGGAGTGGTTTTGGTTGTTTTGATAATAACAGATATCACATTGTTACATCGGTATGTATTGGTACTCAATAATTCTGTACACAGGAGAAAAGGAAGCTTCCTTTTGTGTTGTGTAATTTACATGTTGTAAGAGGTTTGATTTTAATTTGAATTAATAACTATTGATTTTAACATTTTAAAGGGACTTACACATATTTTCAGAGTATCTGCCCAACCCTGTTTTGTACCCCTCGTTCCATAAAGGATTCCTTGTATGTGTGTTCTCCAGCATTCTCTATTGTTGTTCATGCTTACATTATATTAACCAACTCCCCTTTTCAATAAATTCCTGTTTGATTGTTTTTGGATGAGAAGTGTTTTTAGAAACGACCTGTAGTTGTAAATTCAGCCCCCTCTGCGTCTGCAGTATGTCAACTGAGAGTTAGAAAATGGAAAATGATGTATGGCAATTGTGCTACGACTGGTAAATGATATAAGCATAAATGCAATAGAGAATGATACAAAATTAACATAACAGGATTTTAAACAGAGAAGTAGATTATTGTAAATTATATAAAGCATACCTTTTAATAAGCTGCAAAAAACCTTCCTTGCTTGTTAAGTCTTTTTACTTTTACAGAAAAAAAATACTGTAAATTTGACATTGGGGGGTAAAGTGCTTTGAGGTGGACCTAAATATTTCAGTTTTAAAATCCCATTATTGTAGCTTTAAGATTAATTTCACCACATGCGAATTACTTGCCCATATATAATCTGAAAACAAAAGGTCTGTTTCTTCAAATTTCAACAGGTAAATCTTATTTTGTAATGACATGTGCCAGTAAAATAGAGAAAAATATAATAGATTATCAAGAAATTTGGTATTCTCTTGGGTGTTTTTCGAAACCTATTTTTATAGCTCTGTAGTTGAAATGAAAATCTGTAAATTCCAGTACTATACAGTACATTCTAAATTAAACGTTCAGATCGCTAAAAAGCAAACTGTAAGCCCATTAACCACTTCACTGCTAACCCTATTTGCACGCTCAGTGCTCCAGCAAAAAACACATTTTTTGATATCAATTAAGGCTAGCTGAACTATAGTTGTGCATTGCAAAACTTATATTTTATTGTTTCATAAAGTTGGAGGTATCAGCAGATCAGAATGCACCCATGTGGTCACATGGTCCAGAATAGCTGCTATTTATGACCCAGAATCTACCAGTTAAGTGTTTTAATTTTGTTTTTGTAACATTTAGCCTGTGCATTCTTTCAGTTTTTCGGCTGTGTGTTCCTCCCCATTTACAAAATGTTTGATCAATTTCAGGTCAGATTTTAGCTCTATATGCTGTAATGTACCTAATAGCAGTAACATATTGTTTATTTACACACCGACATTACCTCAAAGAAATGGTTTGTGTTATGTAGTATATAATGACTTGGGCAAAGAGGTTTTAAAAATCCTGCTGCTTTAAATCAATTATGGTACAGAAAAATGTTTGAAAAAAACAGTTAATATGTGAGTTTTTTATTCTGCAATTGTGAAAATTAGTACCCGATAACGAGTTATTTGGTGTGGCATTAGGTACGCCTGACAAGAAGCAATAGGGTGCATATTAGAGCTCCTAATTAGCCTGTTGTTGTAAACCTAGCACTGCTTTGTGGATGTTGTCTTCTTTTTTTTTTAAGCTATGATTAACTCGAGGGAAAGAAACACTTTTATTTCCATAATCTGTGGCCAACCAGTAGAAAGGATTGAGTACATCTCTCCTATTAACTTTATATATGGATAAAGATTACCAGAAGATTTACCTCTGAAGTTTTGACAGCAGTACCTGGAATTGCCTCTACTGCTCTGTGGCGCCATGTTCCATCTTTCACATAATTGCTTTTCACAAACATCCCTAAATTTGCTTATCTGAATTAATTCCTTTTCCTTCAACTCTGTCATTTGATTTAACAGTGAGTAATGTGCCTGTTACTTGGCTTGCCATTGTGAGTGTCGTGATTGTTTCTGTAGTTCATCTTTTGAAACCTGTGAAACCTGTGAGGATTGTGAAATGGTGGAATGGTGGGCATTGGAGGCAACTGTTCTGAATCTGCAGAAAAATAAACTGTAGCAGTTGTAAATTAAAACTGTTCTATATTTAAAGATGAATTACGAAAGGCCGTATTGTTTAAATATAAGGGTAGACATGCTTGTATCCTTTCCCAAGTTTCTTTAAAGCGTGTTTTATTTACAGTACAACGTAGCATATCCGACCCCGTGGACTGGGGTACAGGCTGATCTGTGCAAGTCGGATTTGCGAAGATCTATAGAAAAAGCATTTACACATCTTTAAATAGGTTAGTGAACAAAAACAAACACACAAACTGCTTTAAACACGGGGATTTTTTTTTGCTTTAAAAGTAAGCAAACGTAAACGAGATTAATTAGGCTACAAATAGTGTTGCTGTGCGGTTTGCTGTAAGCCATCTCCACGCAAAGCTTTAAAAAAAAAAAAAAATACAACAAAACAAAACAAAACAGTTTTGCTTTCTTAATATCTCTGTCAGATGCATTTAAAAGCTACAACAACACGCTGCCAATACCTGCAAGCATGCGTTCCATCATATAAACACATTGCACAAAAAAAAAGCTTTCTCGACTGGTGTATTGAAACGTCACTGTTATACGCAGTTGACTGACACACGTACACAGCCTGTCTCTCTTAAAGGGGAACGCACCAAAAAGCTGATTTGCTATAACGCTTTCTTTCTGTTTCCATCACGGAAGCTGCATTTGCAGCCAATGCCATTACTCTCGTAGCCTAGTTTTAATATTTTTATTTATTTATTTTATTTTATTTTATTTATTTATTTATTTATTTATTTATTTATTTATTTATTTAGCAAGGTTGTTAATTGATCATGGCGGTTATGTGACAGTGTGTGTGTGTGTGTGTGTGTGTGTGTGTGGGGTGGGGGTACTCTGTTTTTAAATTAAAATGATTAGTGTTAGTGTTCCATACTTGTACTACCATAGGACTTCTCTTACAATGTCTTGTACATTACATATTCAGTACATTTTACTGAAGCAATACAATCGCTATAGGTACGCCCAAGTGCTATAATACACCCTGCTCTAATGCTCGAGCAAGACAGAAGCAGTGTTCTTAACAGTTTTAGCTGCATCTAATCAATCAAAGAATCGGCACAAACGAAGCAATACATACTGTTACAAGACTGGAATTAAATGTCCATACTGCAGTCTTTTACAAGATGACAGTAAGGATGTTGACTGAATTAGGAATTGAGTTGCAGGAATATGCAGGACCTCAGATTTATTGATTTGGGTGATAAGAAAGCAAAGAGATACTGAAGGAGATTGTTGACAAATACTGTTATGCGCAAAGAAGAGTAGATGAAAAAGCCTGTGACCACTTAACTAGTTTAATGTTCGTTTAAAGATCAGTAATGATGTTGTGTTGTTGTGTGTGTGTGTGTGGTGTTGTTGTTTTTTTTTAAGGGGCAATCTGGTACAAGTCCAGCTTGACTCAATAGCATTAATCGTAGACAATCAGAAGGGCTGTATTTTTAATTAATAAAGTTTGCACCTCCAGCCTTGTTTGACCTCACAAGGAAAGCCCTTTTATTTTTGTACAGAAAACTAAGTTTGAATTTACAATTGAACTAATTTATCGTTAAGACAACCAAATGTCAATAAATGATCAAGCTATTTGTTGCCATTACGTCGACACATTTGCCCAGGCTAGCCAACAAAATATATTCATTTAATAAGAATAATAAAAATACAGCATGCTGTCTAATGCTTCAGTGTTTAAACTACTGCTGTTTTTGAAATGTTCCTTGAACTATTTTCAGGTGAAGTGCAGTTCAATGTATGTACTTCTTACAGAAGGCTTCTTGTGTGTTCTACAACGTAGTTGGTTACCCAACACTATACTGTCTAGAATTTCTGTATACCAACTACAGTAAATACCTTTTTGTCATTCCATATGTTTTCTGTCTGAGGATAATCAAGAAAAATGGGTTGAACTTGAGAGCAATTTGCACAACTGAATCATGGAATTGGAACGTGGATCTTTTCTAGTGTTCTCTCACATGTGAAATGCATTTCCGAGAGGGAGTTCTTAGACAGTGAAATGGTTTGCTTGCTCACCTAACACTGTCAGTGGTCCCTAGCAATTATACAGTATTATTGAAGCTAGTGTGAAGCTGGGCATGAATTGCTGCATGTATTAAACTATACTTTAGTACTCTTCTCTCTTAAAATATACATACCATCTGCAACGATTTTATTCTACTGCATGAAAAGCATATTGAACTGTATTTTAAATCAGAATAAAAGCAAATGTCTTTGTTTATCAACATTTTTTTTTTTTTAGGCAGTGTAAGTTAGTGCACTCCTAATTTAAACATACATGAGTGCAAACATGAAGTGTACTGTTTTTATGTCATTGTGTAAACACACTAGACCTATGAATTGTATGAGTATCGAATCCGTATTTTCCCAATATTTAATGTGTATTTGAATGGTTGGGTATAGGTTCTTGAGCCACTTCACACTGTTTGTGAATCAATAACATACAATTAATTATACATTAAGAGGTCGTGTAGACCAAAGTAAAAATGTTCCAGGTGTATTGCTGAGTCTTTGTCTTTATGCTATTGGAGCTAAACATTGTCGAGCATATTTAGGAAGATACAATATTTAACATTAATGCCTCAATATCCTAGGCAACACCCCCACTATGTTGGTAATATAAATCAATCATAAATGCTTACCTTAGTACTCCATAACAGGCAAAAAGAAACTCCACATGTAAAAATGATTGTTTGTTAAGGCTAACAAAAGTAAGAATAATATATAAAAGTAAGAAATCATGCTACCTGAATTATAAATGTAGACACAAGCAGGAATAAAACATAACATAAATTTAAAAAAAAAAAAAAAAACATTTTCATAAGCAAGCAGGATTCAGTGTGGTTATGTGCACGTGCAGGCGGGATTCGGTGTGGTTCCGTACACGTGCAGGCGGGATTCGGTGTGGTTCCGTACACATGCAGGCGGGATTCGGTGTGGTTATGTACACGCAGGCGGGATTCGTGTGGTTCCGCATAACGTGCAGGCGGGATTCGTGTGGTTCGCATACGCGCAGGCGGATTCGGTGTGGTTCGCATAACGCAGGCGGGATTCGGTGTGGTTCCGCATACGCGCAGGCGGATTCGGTGTGGTTCCGTACACGTGCAGGCGGGATTCGGTGTGGTTCCGTACACGTGCAGGCGGGATTCGTGTGGTTCCATTACGTGCAGGCGGGATTCGTGTGGTTCCGTACACGTGCAGGCGGGATTCGTGTGGTTCCGTACACGCAGGCGGGATTCGTGTGGTTATGTACACGCAGGCGGGATTCGGTGTGGTTCCGTACACGTGCAGGCGGGATTCGGTGTGGTTCCGTACACGTGCAGGCGGGATTCGGTGTGGTTATGTACACGTGCAGGCGGGATTCGGTGTGGTTATGTACACGTGCAGGCGGGATTCGGTGTGGTTCCGCATAACGCAGGCGGGATTCGCGTGGTTCCGCATTACGCGCAGGCGGGATTCGGTGTGGTTATGTACACGCAGGCGGGATTCGTGTGGTTCCGCATTACACGCAGGCGGGATTCGGTGTGGTTCGCATTACACGTGCAGGCGGGATTCGGTGTGGTTCCGCATAACGCAGGCGGGATTCGTGTGGTTCCGCATAACGCAGGCGGGATTCGTGTGGTTATGTACACGCAGGCGGGATTCGTGTGGTTCCGCATAACGCAGGCGGGATTCGTGTGGTTATGTACACGCAGGCGGATTCGTGTGGTTATGTACACGCAGGCGGGATTCGTGTGGTTCCGCATACGTGCAGGCGGATTCGGTGTGGTTCCGTACACATGCAGGTGGGATTCGGTGTGGTTATGTGCACGTGCAGGCAGGATTCGCGCACATTCATACAGCGACGACGTGAAGCAATGCCTGTTGTGTTGGTTGGAATAAAGACTATTATATTTCAACAAGTTCGGAAACAGTTTCAATTGCATTTAGTATTAAGTTGTGAGTTACTTCAAAACTTGTAGACTCAGTGTTGAAAAGGTTCAGACATTCGCAGTTGTTGTTTTTAAATACACACAAAATCATCCGTTTTGTTTCAACTGTTCATCAAAGTACATTGTTTGTCTTTTAATCTTAGCAAAGTGTTACACTGTATTAAACGTTTTTACTTCTGGTTTGCATGTAAACGTAAAATGCAACAAAGTTGAAATTCAGTTGGTCTTAATAACACGGAGTTGCAGTTGGATGTAGAGTCGACATCATGGGAGGATGTTGGCATTACAGTGTTTGGAGTGGAGCCCCATTCAAACGTCGGCTCTGAGGTCACTTCATGGCGATGTTTTTCAGGGAATCTGCTTTGTTTAAACAAGACTGGCAGGTCAGCACAGCAGGTAATCTAAACCATTCCCTATGTAAATCTATACAACCCTGTTACCAGATCAATCAAGAATATTTTGGGGGGAAGGAAGGTTGGAGGAAGATAAGCTTAATCAGTTTCCCAGCATTTCAAGTCTCATAGATTTAACAATTGAAATGTCATTTTACCAAGTATATTCAATTGTAACTACGAAATTCCGCCACAACATCAGTTAGTGTTGAACAACATTATATATCTTTTTAATGACCAATTGCTTTTATTTGTGAAAAAACGTCAAAAGTAAGAAAAGTCATTAGTTCAAATGTTTTGTTTTTTTGTAGAACAGTTTTTTTGTAGAACAGTTTATTTAGAGGGACAATATGTCTTGTGAAGAAGCACATCTGTACTTGAAATGCCCGTAGGTCGTGAGGGATTCTGCTTTTTGCCATGGGTTGCTGGATGCTATAATGCTCAGTGAAGCGCTATGGCTTAGTGCACTGGCCCCTTGCAGTCTCTTGCTACAAGTTCATGTCCCAGCAGTGGATTTTGACTTGTGATGAGAGTGCACTGGGGTTTCTGCATCTCGGTCAGCTTGAGATTTATATTCTTCTGTGAAGTGTAGGTTGTTTTCCAACCCTTGGGAGATGGAATAACCTTCACCTTTACACCATATTGACCTAGGTCCCAGACGGAAATAATTCAACAGTAAACTGACTATTGCCTTAGCCTCATGTTGTGCTGCTTGGCAAACTAGTAGTAAGAACAAAAAACATTCTCCATCAAGGGAAACCAAAAACCTGTACAGTGAAAAGTGCTATGTGGAGCAAATGATGTATGTTAAAGCACGAAACCCACAAAACATCAACATCAAAATGAACAGAATAGGTTTCGCTGCACTGGCTTTTCTAACAGCATTTGCAGCACAACCTTTTTACTGTTTAACCACTTCTACTCTGGCCCCTGAGACTGTAAAGGGTTATATCTTACTTTTATATGTGTTCTGCCCCTTACTGCTGACAAAGGGGTTAAATTGCATTATAAGCCTGTGTTGCCTTATGGGTCATAATAATCCAAACCTGGCAATTCCGTCTTGAAATAATCGAAGGGGTGTAGAATTTTGAACATATAAAGGATAGCTGTCATTTGTTTGGTTTGCCTTACCTGGACATTTTTGTTTTCTTCAGTCTAATCCCTGCTGTTTGCCTGCTGGTTTAGCTTCCTGCTGTACAATAGCTGCTGGCAGTTTTAAGAATCTGCTTGCACATACTGAAAAAATAAATCAAGGCAATGGGAGCCTTATTGAGACCAGTACAAAAGAAAGCATACTAGCTGTCTTCTTGCATACAAAATACAGCTTCCCTTTAGACTGTGGGACACAATTTCAACACAGAAGTGTATTGTTTCCTCTCAAGTGTGAAATGTAACCGTCAACCAGTCTGGAAATTGGAGGCTTTTCATCCACCTCCTTTCCAGTCTGACAGGAAGCGACTGCTCCATACGCTGTGCCCAGTGCAAGCCCTGGCGTACTACGTTGATGGGATGAAAAGTTGGAGGCAGTCCAAACTATTTGTCTGCTATGGGGCGGTACCATGGTCAAGCCCTGTCTAAACAGAGGCTGTCCAAATGGATAGCAGATAGTCAGGACTGCCTATGAGCGAGCCAACTTGCCCTCTCCAGAGAAGCTCAGTGCCCATCCCACCAGGAGCATGGCAACTTCGTGGGCTTTATTCCAGGGTGCAACTGTCAAAGACATATTCAATGCAGCGGTGTGGGCTACTCTCCATACCTTTACTAGGTTCTACAGACTTCTCAAAACCCTGGCTTTGGAACTAGTGTTAAGGGCGGCTTACGAGTCGACCCTTACAACACAGGCATATAGATGAGCCCTAGCTACTTGTTACTGGGGTTCCTAATGGGGCAGCCTCTCTGCTTAGCCTTGTAGCATTTCAGTCATTCTGCAATACTGCCCTTGCGAAGGCTTGGGTATACTCACCCATTAGGTAATGGTTACATTTCGTGTTTGGAAGGGAACGCTGGGCTATTATCATAACCCTGGTTCCCTGAAATAGAAATGTAACCATTTAACCTTCAAGGTCACTGCGTCCATAATTGTAGCAGGCTTGAAGGAGAAATGACGCAGAGTTGTATGCGCGCAGGTCCTTTTATACCCTCAGGGGCGGGCATGACTGCGCCACAGACTCGGTCAAGCAGCTTTGGTATATTTTTCAGGTTTCGGGGTCTTTAGGAGGTAAATACCCATTAGGACAAGGGCTTAAGTGAAATCCATTAATATAGAAAAACATACAGCATGCTCCCTTTGTGGTAGAACTAGGTTAAGCATACTTTTGCAAAATGTTTAATAGTTAAACAACTATTTCAAAGTCATATTTAATTCACAGTTCGTAGTGAATGTCAGGGCTATATTAAAGTGAATTTGGCTATTATCAAAATTGTATTTATGGAAGTACTTGACTTACCTGTACAGTACCACTGGCAGCCAGATTACTGACCTGAAGGTTGCCTCGCATTGCACAGCATGCATGGTCAGGCAGACCTTGTATCCAGGGAGCCTTTGGGGGAAAACATACTTTGTTTCTAACCCTCAGGTCTGAGCATGTTTACCCAGTGGATGTTTTATATTTAAACCATCTGGCAAGGAACATGTTTGATGTGGCTTGAAGGGTTTGAGCTTAAAACGCATAGCAGATATCGTTGGTTTCAGTTGATTTGGTCAATGCACCAAGCTTGGCGTTATAGCAGCATGTTATTCTTTCTGTGTATGTGTTTTTATTTTTATTTTTTATTGTATTGGAATTTAATGACAATGTGATCCCTTTTGTGTTTTCTGTGCTGACATATTAACACAAAAAACAGATGAGTTTCAAAAGGACAATAGAAATACACATCCATAAAAGATTAGAATCTCTAGCAGATACACATCTTTGAGCAGCAATTTCCTTACAGAGGAATCACAAAATTCAATATTGTGAATCATTTTCAGGTTTTATCATTATTCACAATCACAAAGAAAGCAGCAATACAATTGTGCAGCAGTGTGGCTCTTGGAAAATACACTGGGAGTGCTCCTCAAGCACTTTACTAAAGATAAAAGGATGTCAGCTAAGTATATGCCATGTTTAAATCTTGAATCATCTTTGTGTTACAGAGGTGTGTTTATACCCTGCTGTCCACTACTAACTAATACAGTATAGAACCACTGACACCTGGAATGTGTCACCAGCCACACTTGCCATATGGATACAAAGTATCTTTGCATAACCTCTTCAAAAATAGGCAAACACTGTCTAACATGACTGGGTGGGATATTTGTTCTTCATTTTCCTCAAAAAGGGATTACTGTAATGGCAACTGACAAGACCGAAGACAGATATTAGGGATGTGCTTTTGGTACATCTTTATGAATGTTTAAATGCTATGCAGGTGTCAGTGTTTAAACCAGATCTACATACACACACTCGTTATATTACATTCTGATGAATACTGACAGCCATGGTTAGTATTTTAAAAGTAAAGACCCCCCTAAATAAGCAAATAACATTTTAACATTGCAAAGTTTAAATAAATAAATAAATAAAAAAACACCAAAGTATATATTGAAATTAAGAATATCACTTGATTCAAAATTTTGATCAGTTCAATTGTGGGGTTAGTTGATTAACTATAGATTTAAATTGGTAGATTCATCCGTGCACATTTTTAATAAAGGTAACGATCTTATACTGGCTGTCCTTCATGTAATACTAAAAAATCAATAGAATGAAAAAAAAAAATAATAATGGGAATTTGGTCTTTGTAAAAGCATTTTGTATTATTTTTATCTTGGTAAATGTCTCTCTTTGTATTTGTACTGCGCTATTGAGATATACCTGTGCTGGCCCTGTTATTTTTGTTGTTGTGTGGTGGTTTTTTTTTTTTTTTGTTTACATCTTATATTCAAAGAACAAAACCAAACCAATAATAAATAATAATAAAAAAAAAGCAGCTTGCGTTACAGAATCTATCAATTGCACAGATTCCAATACATTGTTATATTAACTACTGGGATCGGTGCCACAAATGGGAAATCCTTCTTTTTTTTTGTGTGTATTTTTATTTTAGTATCCCCTTCTGTTGACAAATGTACAAATCATTATTAAACAAATGATTTATGTAAAAGTGTATTCGTACATTAAAGCCTATAAATAATTAATTTACACTTGTGTTCTCTGAATTAGTATTAAAAAAAAAAAAAAAGAATCCTTTTAAAATCGTGTTCTATGTATTCACTGTCGCCATCTAGAGTGTTCTGTTCATTATGGGTGTTTGATTTTTACTGCATTCAGTAACTCCAGCCACAGGAATTCTGAATGTTTTCATTTCAAATGATTTTGTTTGACATAATTATTTACATACCACAATCTCTCGTTCGGTTCCTCAAAATAATTCCAAATGTGGCTTTGCCTCGTTCCTTTATTTAGAGATGCAATTTTATTAAAAATATAGCACAAACGGCAGAAAAAACACTTCTTAACCCGTGTGGACTGAACTATACCACACCCAACACAGCATGAACACAGTGCACCAATGAAGAGCCAGATCGACCGAGAATAAAACCCGCCCCAGTGTCAATCTTTCTGTTGCACAAATTACTTGGAAGGCAATTGCCAAACCCCTTCCCTTTTAAATTTACTAAAGTGAATACATGAAAAAAATATGCCTTTTTGGTGAAATTTATCATGTGAATGGTTATACGTCTAGCATATTATTCAACGTTTAACCACTTCTTTAGAGTTTATACGTTTTAAAAACATTTAAAATTCCCATCTCTAACAGATATCACATTAAATGCTGAAAATGAAGAACAAATATCCCATCTAATCCATACTACATTTTATTCTGCATTGATACTAAAATTATTACCTACTTCACCAAGGTTCTTACTACCAAGATAGACTATTTAGTAAGCAGGGCTGTAAAACAGGCACAAAATAATAATAATAATATCTTTCATAGTGGATCACCACCATAACCCTACAGTACAGGGTTTTCTTTCAGGATGCAGTTGTGCAGCTTACCTGTCTCTTTTCTTTCTGTTTCTGTTCTGATCTTGAACTAAATTGTGCATGTGAAGGCTTTAGTGCTAGTTAAGGCAGTACAGGAGTACTTGAGATGTTCCGGTCAAACAGTTACCAATGTTGGTGACCTTTTGGGGAATGTAACAGTCTTATATGGCTTATTAGCGTACTGTTCTTGTTCCTCCAGTCTTCCAGAGTGACACTTCCGAGTATCTGTGGCTCAGCGGTTCACTGCCTGTCTCTTCCTGGGTTTGGGCCTGGTTATAAATATGAGCATTTTTATAGGTTCCGATTTTATATTGCATTATAAGTCCCACTGGACCTCTTCTTACTTTTACACCAGCTAACCAAATTATAAATGGTTCACTTTCCTCTGGTATAGTTCCCTCAGCACTTAAGGTAGCTGTGATAAAGCCTATGCTTAAACACAATTTGGACCCTAAAGTCCTCAATAACTATAGTTCATTCTCCAACCAAGGTTCTAGAGAATTGTTGCAATTAAATTACAAAAATTTCTAACTCTTAATGTATATATTCGAGAAGTTTCAGTCTGGTTTTCATGCTGCACATAACACTGAGACGGCCCTGTCAGAGTTGTAAATGATCTGCTCATAAGCTCTGACTCGGGCTTTCCGTCAGGTTTACTTCTTCTGGATCCAAGTGCTGCTTTTGATACTGTAGACCATTCCATCCTACTGAATTGTCTTGAAAGCACAATAGGACTTGTCTTATCCTGGTTTAAATCATATCTTTTCTCAGTTCATCTCTATTGGGGAGGTAAAATCGGCATTATTGGAAGTTGTCTGTGGTGTTCCACAGGGCTCCATTCTAGGTCCCCTGTTGTTTTCATTATATATGCTACCGTTAGGTGACTTTTTCCGCAGACACGGAGTGAACTTCCATTGCTATGCTGATGATACCCAGCTATATTTGTTCCTAAAGCCAGGAACTACTTCTGCCTGGGTGTTATTAGCTACCTACAGACTTCAAGCTTTGGATGTCACAGAATTTTCTAATGTTGAATTCAGATAAAACTGTATGTACTGTACAGTGCTTTGCAATACTTCTGTATAAAAAAGACGCTATATAAATGCAATAAATAAATAAATAATCACTCCCTTCACACACACCCCCTCCTCTGTAACTGGAAGAAAGGAGTAGCAAATGAAAGCTGAATATACACTGTAATTGTATTATAAATGGAAGTGATAAATGGATCTGACAAACACATGGAAATTGGTTTTTGATATTATATTAAAGCTGACCTTCAAGTTTATGGCTCCAAATTTGTTATTTTGTCTTAGCCTATACACTAGCATGCCTTCTTTCTTGCAAAGAAATTGACTACAGCTGGTTTAATAAATAGAATGGCTTAACTGGCCTGTATTCTGTGATTTGTAATACAATGTCGTATTGCGATGAAAAACAAGGCATGTTTTTCTTAGATGGGCCCTCGTGCCACCTTCCATACATTTCTCGTTATGCATTCGCGTATAAATATAGTGACATATGGGGTGTTTTTTTTTTTTTTTTTTGCAAATGATTTCCCTGAATTGTACTGGACATTTTTTTTTTTTTCTTTTTTTGTATTTATTTATTTTTACTTTTTAATTAATATTTGTATCAACTGTTTTATTATTATTATTATTATTATTATTATTATTATTATTATTATTATTATTATTATTATTATTTTTAATCATAATGGAGTTGAACATGTTTTATACTAATGTACTGTGCAGTTTATTTACTTTAATTGTTTATATTATTTATATAATAAATTAAGGTCTGTGTAATGTGTGTGTGTTTTTTTTTTCTTTTTTTTTAAATTATTTTAAGTATTTTACCATTTTTATTAAACACAGCACACCAGAACTAAATTCTAAAACCTGTTGATGCTGTAGGGGTGAAATACCCCCCCCCCCCGTTTTAAAAAAAAAAAAAAAAAAAATTAAATGATGGAATAAAAGTTCATCCATTTTAGCTGCAGTGGAGGACATTGGAGTTTAAAATGGGTCATGTTCCAGCTTTCATGCATGGTAACAACTTCACCAGGATTTAGACTTCTATTTTAAAGGTGTTGTTATTATCCCTTCTGTGCTAAACAACACATTTCATTTTGAAAGTCTGCATGTTTGGGCAGTCGGGGCTTCGGACTCTAGTTGTATTGTTGGGCAGAGAACCATAAAGAACAATAACTCAACACTTATTTCCGATACCGAAGGGATAAAAACTATTAAAAGACTAGTGGAGAACTCAACACTGTTTCACGTGAATGATCTCTGACTGGAAACTGATCATTCATTCGCGACCAAGTGCAGCTGGTTACAGTATCAGTTAATAATGAGTGAGAAGCGAACAATTAGTTCTTGTTCAATTGGTTTTAAAGCCCAGGTTATTCGGAATAACTAGCTTGTCAGCAGAACTTTCAAAGCGTGTGGTTTTGCATGCGAAACAATCGACAATGCTTGATTTCTGTGTGAAACTGTAAGTTGTTTTTTATTGTTTTTGTTCACCAAGTTAATTCTGTATAATGTACATTTGTTAACTTTTGCTATTTAAGCTGTCAAATTAAATGGACCCAGTTTGAACACAGCCTACGAATGGCCTGGTATAAATTACTGTAAGATATCCATATCCTCTATGCAAACTTCTAAATGTAGTTACATAATTAATTTCTGTCTATGCAGGAAATGTTCCTGAGTCACATGGCAGCAAAGGCTATGTAGGGTTGGAGTTTTTAACATGCTTGTAGAGCAGTCAAGTTAAAAATAAATAAATAAAAAAATAAAAATATAAATATAAAAATACCAGTTCTGGCAATAGTCATTTCTCACTGGTTTGTAACTGTTGATCTGAGCACTGGACAAACTGCAGTTAGCCACCATCACTTGAATCTTAAACTTGTTTTAGGAAGCTTTCAGAACAGGCAGTGCAATGGAATGAAAATTGATTTTTTACAAGGATTCTTATCAAAGCCAAATAGAATCCTGATCCCAGGCCAGTTTCCAATTTTAAATAAGTAAATACCAATAGCAATAAACTGTACTTCAAACCTGTTATAGAAATATTTTTTTTCTCTTTGTAATTTTTAGTTGAAATCTGTGAAGAAATGCTTTTGTCCCATTTCAAAGCCTAGATAAATACTACCTAAGTTGGCCTTTTAGGTTGGTTGACCGGTTTCATTTACATAAGGTAGATTCACAGCCCACCTCTGTAAAGCACTTTGTGATGATGGTCCACTATGAAAGGCGCTATATAAAAATATTATTATTATTATTATTATTATTATTATTATTATTATTATTATTGTTATTATAATAATAATAATACAAGTATTGATAAATAGTCATTTATCAGATGCTTTTATCCAAATCGATTTACAGAGACTAGGGGGTGAACTATGCAGCACTGCTGATGCAGTTGCTTCTAATAGGACCTTGTGTTTACGTCCCATCCGAAGGATGGCACACAAGGGGGTTAAGCGACTTTCTCAGAGTCACACACAGTGAGTCAGTGGCTGAGCTGGGATTGAACCTGTTACCTCCTGGTAACAAGTCCCATTAACCACTGGGCCAAGCCTCCATCCAAATTGTGTCCTTAGCTTTTGTGTATGGTTTGTTGGAAAGCATAAATGAGCATTTAAAAACCTCTTGCGGATTGTCCAACTTCTTCTGTATTAAAGAACCAAGTGGCTGCAAGGACAGTTTAGTGATGTGCAGATAACTTTTGTTAAATACATTTTTTTTTTTTTCAGATTTAATGGTAAAGTAGAGGGATTTATAGACCAGTTTACATTAGGCCACGTTACATGAGTGTTTGACTTTTCTCGATCTGTTTCTCGTGAAATAAACGTGGACGTGGTGCCTGTTTGTGTTTACATGTAAAGCCTCTCATTCCCTTTGGAACGCCTACTTTACAGAACGCTATGCAAATAAAGGAGAGAGGTAGGGGGTCAGATTTAAATTAGCCATGCTGATGGCCCACTTAGATTCAAGCTAAAGGATATTAGGTCTTTATTAATAATAAACTGGGCCAAATCCGACTGGTCGTTCAACAAGCGTTTGGGCTATTGCAAGGGAGGGGACGGCTACTACTGAAGCGTAATGAAGTAAAACACAAGTTTGCTCCCCAAATTATTACTGCCTGCTGTATCCTGCACAATCTGTGTCAGGACAGTAAGGAGGTGTTCAGTCAAGCGGAGGAACAGCTACCTTAGCCTCCAGCAAGAATTGCACAACAGCGATATGAAGAGGGTCCTGCTATTAGAGATGCACGGCTATCTTTTTTTTTTTTTTTTTTTTTGTAACCCGACGGTGTACTTTTATTTTATAAAACATTTTTGTTTCATTAGCTTATTTTGTATCTCTTTATACCAAATATAGCATCCTCGTTTGCGCTGTACTTGTATGACTGCTTCTGCTTAATAAAGAATTGGAATATTGAGAAGTATTGTTGATTCCCAAGAAGTCGTGAAAATTCCACACCACATTTTATTTTGAGAGTGGGTTAAACAATGTTTGTGTTGTGCACTGTATCAAGCTGCCTCATAATATCCTCTTCCCTTATGGATATTAACACCCAAGTCTCTTCATTGCTCCAATGGACGTAAGTGGAGGATGGGTTTTGCTCAGACATAAGTAACTAGGAGAAATTGCATTAGAGTATAGTTATACACATTTTAAACTTAGTAGAATTTTACAATGAAGATGTTTTGACAGTTGTTTGGAAAGCTATTTGCAAGTGTATTCTGAAGTGCTGTACAGTAGCTGTAAGCACCTGAATGCACAAGCCCACGGTGCAGTTTATCAAACATTTTTAATAAACAGAAACTTGGTAAATACAATCTGTATGATATTTTACAAACACATTTAGATCAGTGTATGATTAACATTATGCAAAGTTCTAGGGAAGATGGAGAAAAAAGTGGGGTTATCGCAATGTCTTATATTATTATATTAGTATTGTTAAATAGTCATTTATCAGATGCTTTTATACAAATCGATTTACAGAGACTAGGGGGTGAACTATGTAAGTGACTGCACTCCTATCGTAAGTGACTCTGCATATAATGCACAGTTTACAGCCTACCTCTGTAAAGCGCTTTGTGATGGTGGTCCACTGTGAAAGGCACTATATAAAACAACAACAAAAATAAAAATAAATAACATCATCAATCTGATGAAGGGAATGCTGCAAACAAACATTAATTTCCCTCCTGCCATCTTTCGACCATGTTAACTTACGTATTCCCATGTGACTTTTATAGCAGCTTTAGGAAAGGACTTAAACAAGCTAATTTAACATTTTCACGAGACGCTCGTGTTTACATGTGTAAGTGGGCGTTGATTTCACAAGCTTTTCCTGGAATCTCATGAGAAATGGAGACTCACGGTCGGTAAAATATTGAGACCGTTTTTTGCGACCACTTTCACAAGCTTTCCCTGCCAAGTTTCACGTGTTATCGATTCACGTGAAATAATCACACATGTAAACTGGCTTCTTGTTAATATATTTACAAGGATAATTTGACAGCACATGAGGATTATTCTCCACAAATAAGAACTCGGATGCAATCAGACATGTGTTCTCGACACTGAGTATCCAGAATATTAAAGCGTGCACTCACTCTCCCTGTTTATACTAGCTTGCAGGAACTCCCTTGGATTTGTACTGCTTTTTTGAGGATTTTTTCCACCATATTCTTGGTCATCATAACCTTTACATGTGAGTTCTGAGTTTTGCAGGAAGCTGATTTTAAAGAATAAAATAATTGGACATTTTTTTTAGTTCCAGTCTGTAGTTGCTTTGTGAGAGCCTAGTTTTTTCTGTCACACAAATATTGAATTGAGGTGTTGGTCTCTTATCACGCTCTGCGTTAACAGTTAGGTGACTGCTCCAAATTATGGCTAGACGAGATGGAACTTTATACTGGCGTTTGTATTTTAATTTTTACAATTACATTTTTTATACACTAATCCATTTATACTTACAGTTTTGATTAAATGGACTGTACCATGAAAGAAGTTAATGCTATATATTTAAAAGCTTACATTCGTCATTGTCATTGTAAGTGGCAGAGCTTTTGTTTATGTTAAAGATATGGTATCTGTTAATGTAATAGTAATGGAAACTAGCACATTACTGGGTATTATTTTTTGACTGTAGTGTACTTTAAATGAAAAAGGTTGTGTTTTGAAAGAATACACGTCAATTATCCAACAGGCTGTGGAGGTTTATGAGAACGTGGCAATCTTTGCAGCATTGGATTAGTGGAAAGAGGACTGTTACAATTCTGGTAGGCTTTTTTTCTACAGGAAGAATCAGTGCTGGTTTATTTTTATTTATGTATTTACTTTCAAGAAAAATTCAGTAAAAGAAGATCAGCAATGCATGACCATATCTGCGTCCTCCTGAAGTTTGCAGTGGGTGGAGGGTCACAGTGGGAGGAGCTCTGGTTTTAACTCCATCTGTACTTGTCTTGTCACAAGCAATTGCATGGGCAGCTAAATGCCCCATATGGCTCAACTTGGATTGGCCTGTTTCCCTTTTTATTTTTCTTAGTAATGTCATAGTAACATTTCAATAAAATAAACAAAATGTAGAAATATAATTTAACAAGGTACCCTGGTGTGGTTTGGGCTGGATAATCCTAGAATTAAGCAGTTTCTAATGTGAACAGTACTATACTATACTATACTATACTATACTATACTATACTATACCGTTCTGTACACACATGTGTATGATTAGTCAGTGGCATTGGATAAGCTGGAAACCAAGGTAAAAAGGCCTTCTGGGTCACAAATGTACCTAAGTGAATATTTGTTTTATGTGTTTAATATATGATTTCTTCCCCACTGAAACGGTAAGTTGGTTTGTTTTCCATTGCAAATCTTTAACAAACTCACTGTTTCAAGGGAAAGATGTCTCATATTGGTCTTTTTTATGCTGGACTATAAAATGATTTGATTGAGAACACATACTGTATCCTGATATAATAACCACATACACATTTTAATGTTATCTACATTCAGAGGGTATAAAGTATTCCTTCAATCTCGTTTGCACACAAAAGTAATACTCAAGAGTACCACTTGTGAAGACCTTCTTAACTGAAATGAATCATTACACAAATTGTAACACTCAGACTAACTCCACAAACAGCTTTTTTTGGCAGTTTACTACACTTGTCTTTGGTGCACAATGTCTTATTAGCCAACTGACTTACTGAATATTGTAAGTTTATTAGAGCCTAAGCTGCTGACATCTATTCGTACTTGTTTCAGTGCAATAATTCCCAAAAAGAATACTGTCCTAAAAACCTCATCATCCAGCTGTTGACCCCACATTCATAATCGCTCTCAATATCTCCTAGAGGAGTCATTTCCACTCCTGCCCAAGAATCCCCCTGAGAGGGCAGACACACTGCAGCATTTATAAACTGTACATTTGTGCATCTAAATATAGACACTTAGACATGCTGTGTTTGTGTTTTGCTCAGCAGCGTAGCTTGCACAAATACATTAATTAAAATATATATATACAGTGTGTGTGTGTATATATATATATATATATATATATATATATATATATATATATATATATATATATATATATATATATATATATATAAATAAAAAATTTATTTGTTTTTGAAGGTGGGTAATCCAATTAAAGGAAAGTATAGATCTATGTTAATCCTGCACTGTATTAATAAATTCCCTGGAATTCTGTTTGTTGTGGTGTCTAGTGAATTAATCCAGACTCGCTCATGTATTATTTATCAGCATTTCCCTTTTGTTAAACGTGCAGGTTAAGAGAGGGGGGGTAGCTTTTTACTTGATCCATGGGAGTATTTTGACTTCAATGTGTTCTCGGGCAGCCTAAAAGAATCAACTTTTTTTATTTTTTTTTTCTGTCTCACTTTTGCTACATGATCACAATATCCACCACATGCAGTTTTATTTTAAAATGCAACTACAACAGTAACCAGTCTTCACAACAAATGCAGTGTAATTTTTTATTAAAACAATCTGGAAGTGGGCTATGCCCCCCAACTTTACACAATCACTGCACAGTGTTTTTACCAGCAAAACCTATTTATTCCGTCTGTACACCACCACCACCACCTGTGGTTGGTAAGATCTTCATATTGGACCATCTTTCTCTTCTGCATCTTTGGGTTCTTTTGTGTCACATGAGGAATCTTTTGACAAGCATTCCTTTCCTCGGGGATCTGTCCATAGAGAACATTGCATCCAGCCTAAACTGCTCTGTCCACTCTACCTTGTAGTACTGCTGTTGCTTCATTCTGTGAATCTTCTTGTACATGTTGGGAGTGTTTACTAGCGCAGTGGGGCCATCAGTGTAGGTCTGGAGGGGTGAAAACCTCGCCCCTATTGCCAATCTAACCCATCTTGAGATCCTGTAGCAATCCAGATGGTAAAGAGCACTGATAAGGCCAATACTGGAGTCTATGGCATTTAACACCTGTCCGCATGTTATTTAGTAAAATAAACTCCACTTTAAAATTACTAGCTACCAATGCCAGAAGTAATCTGTTGTGAATTTTATCTGCTTGTGCCATTCACATTCAACCTGTCAAACCTGATGACATCCAGGTTTGGTTTCGTCCTGGTTTACTGGATCTGTTCCCAGATAGTGCTTGAAGTAAATGTTGGAATCATCCAGGGAATCCGGGGTCTTTTTCGTTTTGGATTGATGTGCGGATGCTCTGATTTCGTTACCTGGCTAGTCATTTGTTGCTCGGCAAGACAATGAAAAAGTCTTAATGCTACCATTTCCACAGTATTCTTAAATTTTGTGTGTGTTTAGTTTTTATTTATTTATTTATTTATTTTGAACACTGAAGATCAGCTACAATGTTTTTTTCTTTCTTTTTAAAGCTTTATCATGCCCACTTTCCAATCTTTTTATCCTCTCTGCTGTTGACAACTGACAATACTAGTTCCATTGAAAAATACACCTGTCAAATTACAAAAAGGAGGAAATCATCTTTAAATTAAATTATGTCTTGAAGCACAAAGGTAGTCTCTTCAGTATGAAAACAACACGTCTGAATGAAAACAACAAATCTACATTATAAACGAAATGCAGGCTTCAAAATAATGCTTTTCAGTAGCTTGATGGCCTTCAGGAATCCTCAGGAAAGAAACAGGCATGCTACAGTAGTTTAGCTATCCAGTTAGCCAGGTAACGTGCCTCATTTCTTTCCTTGATTTATTGTCATGTCCTGTTAAGCTATTTTGGAGGAAAGGTGTATGTGGTTTTTGGTGTCTATTCTTTTCGTTGCCCTTTTTTTTAACTGAGCATTTTCAGAGTTCGGGAATATTATTTAAACGTTTCTACAGGCTAAAGTTTTGCCTAGTATTTCATTAAAAAATACCAACAAAACCACATAGAGACTGTTGGCAGATAAATTGATTTAAATTGATCATATCAACGCTAACCAGCTTTGTCGATTTTTGAAAGCGTCTTGTGCTAATCCTTATTTTAATGTCTTATTTGAATCCTTACCATATTAACACAGGCTATTTACCCAGCTCTGTTCTGGCCTTTGTGTTAACTGTCAGCATTACTAAGCACACCCCAGCAGATCCTTATTGTTCCAAAGTGAATGTGACAGTCACTGAAATAACAGTAATAAAGACGTATTATCCGTCGCTCAGGAGGCTTAATTTTATTGGAGATATCAATCTGAGTAATCTACTTTAAACACGGAAAATGTTACGTGCAATGGATCAGGTTTTACAAACAGCAAAGGAATATTCTAAATGAAAGCTGTATAAACATGAAATATAGATTTGGCCTTAGTAACTGTACAATGTAAGATTATGTATTTAATATTCAGCATTTATTCATAGTCGATTCCATATACTCATTAGTGTTGTGCACATGTATTCATATACACATTCAGATTGTAATTTATTTAATTTACCAGGGTGCTTCTTGCTATGGGGTGGTTATTTTTATTAGTATTTTTTTGAAATCTGAAATGTGTCACTACTATACTTTCTCATGCGTGATATGCTGGTACTTTTAAATGTGCTTGGGATGGCTCAAGGGCCTTTATGTCTTATTGGAGGTGCAGTGTTTGCACACTGCCCAATGATCCTTGGTTTCTGTTTATTATAATTGCAGTATTGAATACCTGGTGTTGATTTAGTGTTGACAAGAACAAAACACATAATAGGGGCTGATTTTAGTTTCCTGTAAAATAATCATTTATAGATCAGCATTTTCAATATCCCTTCACTATAGTGAGCTATGTATTCCAATATCCCTCCACTATAGTGAGCTATGCATTTCAATATCCCTCCACTATAGTGAGCTATGCATGTCAATATCCCTCCACAATAGTTAGCTATGTATTTCAATATCCCTCCACTATAGTGAGCTATGTATTTCAATATCCCTCCACTGTAGTGATCTATGTAATTCAATATCCCTTCACTATAGTGAGCCATGCATTAATATCCCTCCACTATAGTGAGCTATGCATAATATCCCTTCACTATAGTGAGCTATGCATTTCAATATCCCTCCACTATAGTGAGCTATGCATTTCAATATCCCTCCACTATAGTGAGCTATGCATTTCAATATCCCTCCACTATAGTGAGCTATGCATTTTCAATATCCCTCCACTATAGTGAGCTATGCATAATATCCCTCCACTATAGTGAGCTATGCATGTCAATATCCCTCCACTATAGTGAGCTATGCATTAATATCCCTCCACTATAGTGAGCTATGCATAATATCCCTCCACTATAGTGAGCTATGCATGTCAATATCCCTCCACTATAGTGAGCCATGCATTAATATCCCTCCACTATAGTGAGCTATGCATAATATCCCTTCACTATAGTGAGCTATGCATTTCAATATCCCTCCACTATAGTGAGCTATGCATTTCAATATCCCTCCACTATAGTGAGCTATGCATTTCAATATCCCTCCACTATAGTGAGCTATGCATTTTCAATATCCCTCCACTATAGTGAGCTATGCATAATATCCCTTCACTATAGTGAGCTATGTATTCCAATATCCCTCCACTATAGTGAGCTATGCATTTCAATATCCCTCCACTATAGTGAGCTATGCATTTTCAATATCCCTCCACTACAGTGAGCTATGCATTTTCAATATCCCTTCACTATAGTGAGCTATGCATTTCAATATCCCTCCACTATAGTGAGCTATGCATAATATCCCTTCACTATAGTGAGCTATGTATTTCAATATCCCTTCACTATAGTGAGCTATGCATGTCAATATCCCTCCACAATAGTTAGCTATGTATTCCAATATCCCTCCACTATAGTGAGCTATGTATTTCAATATCCCTCCACTGTAGTGATCTATGTAATTCAATATCCCTTCACTATAGTGAGCCATGCATTAATATCCCTCCACTATAGTGAGCTATGCATTTTCAATATCCCTTCACTATAGTGAGCTATGTATTCCAATATCCCTCCACTATAGTGAGCTATGCATTTCAATATCCCTCCACTATAGTGAGCTATGCATGTCAATATCCCTCCACAATAGTTAGCTATGTATTTCAATATCCCTCCACTATAGTGAGCTATGTATTTCAATATCCCTCCACTGTAGTGATCTATGTAATTCAATATCCCTTCACTATAGTGAGCCATGCATTAATATCCCTCCACTATAGTGAGCTATGCATTTTCAATATCCCTTCACTATAGTGAGCTATGTATTCCAATATCCCTCCACTATAGTGAGCTATGCATTTCAATATCCCTCCACTATAGTGAGCTATGCATGTCAATATCCCTCCACAATAGTTAGCTATGTATTTCAATATCCCTCCACTATAGTGAGCTATGTATTTCAATATCCCTCCACTGTAGTGATCTATGTAATTCAATATCCCTTCACTATAGTGAGCCATGCATTAATATCCCTCCACTATAGTGAGCTATGCATTTTCAATATCCCTCCACTATAGTGAGCTATGCATTTCAATATCCCTCCACTATAGTGAGCTATGCATTTCAATATCCCTCCACTATAGTGAGCTATGCATTTCAATATCCCTCCACTATAGTGATCTATGCATTTCAATATCCCTCCACTGTAGTGATCTATGTAATTCAATATCCCTCCACTATAGTGAGCTATGCATTTCAATATCCCTCCACTATAGTGAGCTATGCATAATATCCCTTCACTATAGTGAGCTATGTATTCCAATATCCCTCCACTATAGTGAGCTATGCATTTCAATATCCCTCCACTATAGTGAGCTATGCATTTCAATATCCCTCCACTATAGTGAGCTATGCATAATATCCCTTCACTATAGTGAGCTATGTATTCCAATATCTCTCCACTATAGTGAGCTATGCATTTCAATATCCCTCCACTATAGTGAGCTATGCATTTCAGTGAACTGCTGTCAGGACATAGGACCTGCATAATCGCTTTGTCTATCTTTTCCAAAATGGCTAAAAACTAAATTGAATTTCTCGGCTGTTGGACTATTCCTCTGCAGTAACTATTGGCAAAACATATTTCTGGTATAATTGATAGTTTTGTACTGTGGCACCTCTGCAACACCTTTTTAATTAAAGCCATATAAGTTTAATGAACTCCATCAGTGTTTTAAATCACATTGTTGAGGGAATTGATTTCATTATCCTGATCATGAATTCCATGCACTGTGAAGGTCTGAGTGCATTCTTTTGAAATGATTTACACAGGGCTGAATGTAAAGGTCTTAAATACCCCACCGTATTGCTCTCCTTGCCCCCAGTCTGCACAATGGCACTCTACACCATGTGACAAGATTACTCATTCATTCATGCATCTCTCTCGCAATGTTCTTCCCATATGACAGTTTGAGTTTAGGAAATGACTTGTTTTAAATATGCTTTATTTTGACTAAAATTGAAGAGAGTTTAAACTATATTCCCTTTTTTTTTTGGTACTTTACTGATAAATGCATCTGGTTTCAGGAACAAAAAGCAACAGCAACATCAAATTCATTGGAAGCCAGCGTAGAAATCTTTTTTTTTTTTTTTTTTGACAAATTCAATTGAGGTAAAGGCCCCTTTGCTTCACCTTGAAATTCACACTGACATACATGCTTGAATTTGATTATTAGATGCTTGAAGGCATGCAGCTTGTTGATTAGAAATGTACGGGGGATGAATTCCAATTGAGAGCGATATGATGTTCTGGAGTTTATTCAAATGCTTAAGTGTGGTGTGTGGCAAAGTCAGGGTTAGGAAATCTGTTTGATCTTTTTTTTCAGAGAATTGCAGAATGTTATTCAACAAGATAAGGAAGAGAAGAACAAATATTTTAAATATACCATACTGTTGATAATAGCATTCGAGGGTAGAATAGTATTCAATTTACTGCAGTAACTTTTGTACTTCCCAAGAAGAGTTTCTGATTTTAAGTTTTATCTTAAGATCTATGAGTGTTTTTGAAGTTATGGAAGCATAACATTTCAGATTTCACAAAACTGAGAACTCGATAGAGATTATGCTATTAACTTGGATTTTTCTTCTGAATCCTATTTAATAAAATAAAACAAAAAAGGACTTGCTGTGTAAAAATACATACATAATAATAAAAAAAAATAATAAAAAAAGCTGACCTTTGGTGTGAAACTGAAAGGCTGCCTGTGTATGGTATGCTATGTATTAAATTAAAAGGGTTTATTCATCTACCCATTGGGCCTGGTCAAAAATGATTGGCACATGGATTGATCTGAAATAAAGCTCTACCCAAACCATTTTATACAGAGGCTGATTTGAAAAAGAGTAGGGCTAGAGAAGGGCTATATCCTCTCTCGCTCTTGCTCTCTCTCTCTCTCTCTCTCTGGCAGTGGATTATTTCACAATCCGGTGATTCAGCATCCATGTTAAATTGACACTTGGATGCAGTTCTGGAATGCTTGCACGCGCAGACAGGGAATTGTAGCCATTTTTTTCGGATCCCTGTATGCACTTAAAAACCTGCTACTGCTTCTACTCTTAATATCTCCATACCATTTCAGTGTTTCTGGAAACTGGCAAAATCGAGTTCTACACTTCACTGATCTGTGACCCAAGGTGGCTTCCACATTGTGCTCATGTGACTTTTAAAATAAAGTGGTCTCTTATTCAGTGCTTCTAAGGTCACTGTTCACGTGCTACTGAGAAAGGGGGAAAAAAATACAACATAAATACTGTTATTTGAGTGCAATAAATATATCACTCCAGGAACATTGTTGGAATATCCTCAGTATACTTCTCTCAGTAGCACCTGAACAATGACCATAGTATAGTGTATAGAACAAGTGTACTGTATAGAGAGAAAGTTAGTGTAAACCTCAATTAAACAGCTGGATTCTAGGAATCCTGATATTGAGCCCCACATCTCAATGTAGAGTGATCTGGAACAGTGCAGGTACCCCGTCATTCTGTCGTTGGATTTGAAGGATTCTAGAATGAGATCCAGTTCAAATAATAATAATAATAATAATACATTTAAAAAATACTCTGCCATTTTAAATACTAAAATGTTAAAAACTCGGCACAGCACGTCCACTTATACTCTGAAAAAGAACCTGAGCTATGGAAAGGAGGACAAGCCTGTCCAGATAAACCATGTTGGTTTGAGCTCAGCATGATCATTTCACTCACAATAATAGTGAAGTAGGCCTCAGAGGGATAGAGCAGAGACCACTTAACCCATTTTGCATTTCAATCACATCATATTTTCAGCAGGCTTTTATTCAATTTCAGACCCCAATAGATTAGCATTTTGAAAATTTGTTATTTAAAATTAGATTTTTTTTAAATATATGAAGAAAACCAATACCCAGATACAGAAAATGCATTTTTCTTTTCTTCACGCTATATTCTACTATACTAAAAATATGTTATTTTACTCAAAATAAGGATGGAGATGTTTTTAAATGCATATGGTTCAGAGTGACTTAAATCAAGGTATTTTTGTCTGGCTCAACTTCTGGTTTAAGCAGCAGTATTTATAACAGTCTAACATCTGATCTGTAGACTGTTTAATTGCTTTGAAGTACTATTTGGGCAAGCATGAATTCAGTAATCTTTACCTGGGGTTTTATGAAATAGGAACTAGGCTTGTGCTGTATTAGGCATTTTAAAAAGTAAAGCATCACTGATCCCAGATTGATCACTTAATCAGGAAATACAGTGCCTTGCGAAAGTATTCGGCCCCCTTGAACTTTGCGACCTTTTGCCACATTTCAGGCTTCAAACATAAAGATATGAAACTGTAATTTTTTGTGAAGAATCAACAACAAGTGGGACACAATCATGAAGTGGAACGAAATTTATTGGATATTTCAAACTTTTTTAACAAATAAAAACTGAAAAATTGGGCGTGCAAAATTATTCAGCCCCTTTACTTTCAGTGCAGCAAACTCTCTCCAGAAGTTCAGTGAGGATCTCTGAATGATCCAATGTTGACCTAAATGACTAATGATGATAAATAGAATCCACCTGTGTGTAATCAAGTCTCCGTATAAATGCACCTGCACTGTGATAGTCTCAGAGGTCCGTTTAAAGCGCAGAGAGCATCATGAAGAACAAGGAACACACCAGGCAGGTCTGAGATACTGCTGTGGAGAAGTTTAAAGCCGGATTTGGATACAAAAAGACTTCCCAAGCTTTAAACATCCCAAGGAGCACTGTGCAAGCGATAATATTGAAATGGAAGGAGTATCAGACCACTGCAAATCTACCAAGACCTGGCCGTCCCTCTAAACTTTCAGCTCATACAAGGAGAAGACTGATCAGAGATGCAGCCAAGAGGCCCATGATCACTCTGGATGAACTGCAGAGATCTACAGCTGAGGTGGGAGACTCTGTCCATAGGACAACAATCAGTCAGATACTGCACAAATCTGGCCTTTATGGAAGAGTGGCAAGAAGAAAGCCATTTCTTAAAGATATCCATAAAAGTGTCGTTTACAGTTTGCCACAAGCCACCTGGGAGACACACCAAACATGTGGAAGAAGGTGCTCTGGTCAGATGAAACCAAAATCGAACTTTTGGCAACAATGCAAAACGTTATGTTTGGCGTAAAAGCAACACAGCTCATCACTCCTGAACACACCATCCCCACTGTCAAACATGGTGGTGGCAGCATCATGGTTTGGGCCTGCTTTTCTTCAGCAGGGACAGGGAAGATGGTTAAAATTGATGGGAAGATGGATGGAGCCAAATACAGGACCATTCTGGAAGAAAACCTGATGGAGTCTGCAAAAGACCTGAGACTGGGACGGAGATTTGTCTTCCAACAAGACAATGATCCAAAACATAAAGCAAAATCTACAATGGAATGGTTCACAAATAAACATATCCAGGTGTTAGAATGGCCAAGTCAAAGTCCAGACCTGAATCCAATCGAGAATCTGTGGAAAGAACTGAAAACTGCTGTTCACAAATGCTCTCCATCCAACCTCACTGAGCTCGAGCTGTTTTGCAAGGAGGAATGGGCAAAAATTTCAGTCTCTCGATGTGCAAAACTGATAGAGACATACCCCAAGCGACTTACAGCTGTAATCGCAGCAAAAGGTGGCGCTACAAAGTATTAACTTAAGGGGCTGAATAATTTTGCACGCCCAATTTTTCAGTTTTTATTTGTTAAAAAGTTTGAAATATCCAATAAATTTCGTTCCACTTCATGATTGTGTCCCACTTGTTGTTGATTCTTCACAAAAAATTACAGTTTCATATCTTTATGTTTGAAGCCTGAAATGTGGCAAAAGGTCTAAAGTTCAAGGGGCGAATACTTTCAAGGCACTGTATACCTTGGGAACTTTCTAAATATATAAATATGTAGGGCTAAGTCAAATATATTTAGATTTGGTATCTTTTATGCACAGTTAAATGGTGTTTTTTTAAAAATAATAATAATAAAAAAATTAAATAATGCATTTTATAGAAGTCACCTGACATGTATCAAGACATTGAGTGAGCTCTCTGTGTCCCAGGTCCAACAGCCTGCTGTGCCTGGTAACAATCTTTATACACTGCTGTGGCACAGGACACCCTTGACCTGTCACTCATATGGCCTGTCTCTGAGCATCTCCGCCAACGTGTATAACAAGACTGTGGCATGTAGAGTAGTGACTGTGTAGCGCTCTTTTAAAGCATCCCTGTGGGATTAACAGGTTACGGTTACGGGATTAACGGGTTAATGTTTATACAGTACATGAAGGTATGTTCAAAGCCAAGGTAACCCATGGCGGCTCATTGGGGATATCAATATTCAGTGAGGGCATAGGATATTTCTTGGGGGACTTTGAAGGAGGCGTTTGTTAGTTTTGGTTTAACACTTGGCTCCATTCTTACAAGGGCCCAAAATGAAAGCTGCACTGGCTTTGAGTCCTCTTATAAAGTGTATTTAATGTTTTAGTACGTTATGTATGTGATGCAGTATATCGTGAAACCTGAAGACCTGATCTAACACAGTTTCTTGGTGTTTTTTTATTTTTTATTTAACTTCTCATTGTCTGTTTTGCAGCTGGGTGCAGAGTTTTGGCCATGAAGGCTTGGGACTACTATTGGACACTCTGGAGAGATTACTTTACAAAAAACAGTAAGACCTACTTTACTTTTCCGTTTACAGTGAATTGTTCTTGTCTTCAGCTATTTAATCTTGAGCAATAATTACGCATTTTCTTTATACAGTACTGCTAATTAAACCTGCTGGTGTTTGTGTTTTTTTTTGTGTTTGTTTTTCCTATCACAAAAGTCAAGAAAAGATTGACAAGAAGAGTCAACATAAAGTCATACAGTGCTTGAAGGCCTTCATGAACAATAAGGTAAGGCAGTGTAATTATTATAGTGGATGATATTGGTCTCTGCATCGGCGTTATGTACTGGTCATATTCAGCAAATATGATCAGATTGAGAGCAGCTGACCTTGTTAGTCTATCAGTCAGCATTAATGTAGTGGATGTACCTGCCAACAGGGTTACATTCCTCAAGGATAAATCATTTTGTTGTCCTTATTAAATCAATTTGGGCAGGATACCCGATGCTGTGTGGATGGCAGAGTGTCATACAATCATGAGTGACTTGTTTGGAACTCCATTATTGCTTAACATGCTGTTTTAAAAACATGAAACATGTCATTTTTATTCCACTTGCAAGTTACTTGTGCACAGCAGTCAGGGCCATTGTGAAGCGACAAAAGGATAATGTGACAGAATGTAAATAATGTAGCTAATAGGGTTAAAATAACTGTTGATTTGTTAAAATTGACATGACAAAGACAACTAGTAAGTGGCCTGGGTACACCTTTCAAAGTTTAATTTACATTTTAAGGAGCTTGGTGATTCTGACAAAGTAGATTGATTTTAGATACTATTTAATGTTTCAAGTGAGCTGTTAAGGTTTGTGCACACTCTGACTGGTTCCTATCGACCTGAAGAGCTTGCAGGATGGCATTGGCTTATTGATCTGTGTAAAGATGGAATTTCAAATATTTGTGGTCATCTAAGGTAACTGATGCTGGTTAGCTCCATTATCTATGTGTTTAAGAGCACTATTCCTATTCACCCTTTTTACAAAGTTAATCATATGAAATAAACAGCAGGTTTTCCAACACACTAAGTTGATCAAGTGTAGGAGAGATTATATTTACTGATGCATTTAAATACTGTTCTCTGATGTATTTGAAAACTAAATTCAGTAAATAATTAACTGAACCAGCAATGTCATACATGTTGAATTGACAGATGAGTTTGTCTGGAAGGGGTGATGGCATAAACTGATCAGCAAACTTAAATCACCAAGTTTAGGTGTTTTGAACTTTTTATTCTGGTAAATGTTTCATGAATTGCCTTAACAGTTTGGTCATTTGTGGATCATTGAAAAGACAATTTATAGAAATTCATAATGAGGGAAGCACATTGCAGCAGGGTAAGATACGGTTTAGCACACCCAAATTGAATTATTGACATGGATTTATTCTTATATAGTTACTACATTAGTTTATGTTTTAAGTACTGGTATATTAAAGGAGTTGCAGCTAACAAAACACTTTGACCAATCTTTCTTGTCCTGCACTTCCATTCACTGTATAGGTTAGGTCTTAAATGTGCTGTTTCAAAAGAAACATATAGTATGGTATCATTACGTTTTATTTAAACCTTTTTTTTTTTTTAAACATGACATTTGTTTTACAGTTGGTAAAAGTGTTCTACTTGCACTTCCTAAGTCATTGCACCTCAGCAGGGTCTTTGGGGTTCAAGCCTAGTGTAGTACCAGATACCATGTTTTAAAATTCAAATGCATGTTTGCTAAAACCGTTCATTCAAAACCACACATTTAAGACCTATACAGTAAATGGTCGTGCATGGCATAAACAGTTTATAAAATTGTTTTGTTAGCTACTGTACAATCACTTCATATAATTGTTTCCAAACATTAATGTTTCACCCTAAAATATTAACACTATTCAACATATCTTTATGAGCATCTCTCTAGTTTTTTGGGAATCTCCTACCTTTAAGTCAATATTGACTGAATAATAATAGATATTTGATATCTGATTTATGTAATTTTTTGATGTACAGTAACTGATGTCCAGCCATAGTATAAAATGGTATTTTGGACCCGAGTGGGTGTCAGCGCTCTCTTGATGTTTCACCTTTGGGTACAGCCAATGAGAGCTTTAGGTAATCAATTCTGGTGTTAAAGTATGAATGTATACTCTTTCTAGTCGCTTGTAAAGAATGTTAAGCTGTTTGTTGCAATATACAACCCACAATCTAGGGGCTTAAAACTACAGTATTTATTTTACATACAAAAAAATAAAAATTCAAACAAAGTTACATATTAGGGGGAAACATTATTATAAAAAATGTGATATTCCTTTGGGGTGGTTGTTAACACACTAGAAACACAGTAACATTTTGAAATATGTTGTGGACTTAAAGCTTTGTGAACAGATCCCAGCATCCCATTATTTTATTTCCTAGAGAGGCAGGTGAAGACCTTTTTATTTCGGGATGTATTCAGGGTTTTAACAGGTTGCATTATGGGTTTACTTTTCCGAGCAGCTATCTATTATCTCATCTGGGCTTGTGTCTAGATTGTGGAACACTGATCAGAACTAGCAATCACTAAACAATGAAATCAAGCAAGTTGGAAGGAAGCCAGCTGTTAAATCAGAAATGATCCTTAATTTGTTGGATTTCTGTTTCTACTAGCAAAATGACACATGGAGTAAAACTGCAGTTGAAAACCTAGTTAATGAAATCTTGTTGCTCGGCTCTGGGAATCATCTATAAATCTTTTTTTTTTATAGCCATAAATATTTAATTTTGAACAAATTGCTGTAAAGTGAAAAAATGCCAGAGGAATCAGTTTTAAGATTTATTGACAATAATATTTTTTTTTTACTAAAACAGTTCCTAACTCCTGATGTTACATGTTTAGTGTTAAAGAACCATTGATCCATTAGTTGAGCCAAGGTGATCCTGCACTTCAAGAGTATTTTTCCCACATCTAACAACATAGAGTTTGGGTCATGGTTGTTGGAGCAGATAATGAAACCTCCTCATGAACTGGTATCCTGATGGTGGATATCAGAAAAGAAAATGGATTTCAAAATACATCAGCTTACGTAGTGAATGATTACTTTTAGTTCTCTTGGTTCTCTGCTTCATTTTGAGCATTGTAGTTATTTCCTGTTCCTGTGGGGTTCAGTAAATGTTCACTGTGCCTTCAACCTTTGAAATCATGGCGAATTAACGGAGCGTTATACTTTTAGTCAAAAAGGAAGGATTTGGGTCCTCGATGGAATCCCGTGAATGTAATCCAGGTTGTCGTTTCAGCCTTTAGGCTCTGGTTCCGTTAGCTTTTAATTGCTATATATATATATATATATATATATATATATATATATATATATATATATATATATATATATATATATAATGTCCAGGATAGTCACTGATTTACATTCCTCAAATGACGATCATCCATTTATCCAAGGACAAAGTTATATGCAACCAGGCCTTACTTAACATTTGTCCTTGACTTCCAGTGTGCTACTAACCAGAATTCTGAAGATCATTAAAAGGAGTTTAGCTCATAGCAACAATCTATTATAACATTGTCATAAAAATAAACGCATTCAAAACAAATGAGAACTTGAGGAAGTAAACTGTTGAATTAAGGTGAGAAAAAAAAAATGATTGGAACCGTGGGACACAGTTTTATATTACCAAGATACATGAACCACTGTTGCATTGTACTCTAACTGCAAATAGGCTGACAAAATCCCAGGATTTCCCCATCTGAAAATGAAACATTAATGCAGTTCTTGTGAAAGAATCTTTACAGAAGTGGTCTTTTTATCGATCACGCTCAGCGAATCTCAAAGGGCCAGCTCCTCATTTCCCCAACCAGACCTGCACAGAATTTACATTGGTGTTTACAGCTTAAAGGCATGTAATTTGATATGGATGTAGCTAAAGAAGAACCTAGTTAAGATTGCTCCTAAAGGTGTTACTGCTTGAGGATAATTATTGGGAGAAGCATGCCCTTTGCCTAGTAGAAGAATCGGTCTATGTGGCCATAGTACTGTCGATGACAAGTGTTTCCAATCGAGATATTAATCAGTAGATCAAGTATAGTTTCTTTCTGTTGCAGTTGTTTAATATCTCTTTAACCTTGTTCTTGTGAATGAAGTATGGGCTGGAGAGGATCCTGGGGGAGGAGAGAAGCCTTTCCCTGCTGGCCAGAGCCATCGAACCAAGGCAGCCCAACATGATGACAGATGTGGTCAAGCTACTGTCTGCAATATGCATCGTCGGTGAAGAAAATACGTAAGTTTTGTGAGGAAAACAATGTGTTGATTCTGGTTCAGCTGCAGTTTTTAATGGGAGATGCATCATCCATCTTAACTTAACACTAATGCACAGTTTGGAATTAGGCCAACAGTGTTAATCAATAATAATTGCATTTTGAATTAATAAATGAAATAATTTACAATACTACTTTTTTTTACATTTTGTATCATCTTGTGGATTGTCGATGCTAGATCATTATACAGAACAATCCTGTAACTTTACAGAAAGACTACTATAGTTTGTGTCACCATAATGGAAAATAAATAAAAATGGACATATAGACTAGTTTACTGCTCTGCTGTTTTAAGGTCAAGTTATTTTTCCTGTACTGATAGAGCGGTTCACAGTTTTGAGTTGAGATATTTTTTCGTAAACCTTCATACATGTCTGCAGTGTTGCGAAACTCAAGGAAAACAGACCAAGAGAAACAGTTTTGAAACATTCTGTAGACTGATTGTTGCTCATAAATGCTGATGATAACTTCAGATACATTCTTTACAGCAGTGTGGCTTTGTTAGGAAGAGAAGTCTGCCAATTAAGGTGCCTCATTCAATGTTTTACTTGATTGTTTTTCATATTTATCTCAGAGGCCAATATTGTGTATATACAATAAGGTGGCTGTAGAGCAGATTTGCAATTTCTCATATGATTTGCTATATTAATAATTTACTTTTCTATTTAGCTTTGAAAAGGTTCTGGAAGCAATAACTACTGCTGCGGAAGATAGAAACATTGGAAGGTTTCATCCCATTGTTGAGGGCCTGCGTGACCACTCAGTGCAGTTGCAAGTAAGTAATCCTCTTGAAAAAACGGCTTTATTCTCAGGGAGGGAGGGAGGGAGGGAGGGGTTTGGTTGCCGACGCCAGCACAGGTGCACAAGTTTTATTAAAGTACAAAAACATTGCAGGTGCAGTACATTGCAGTGTGCCTCCACTGAGCTACCAGCAATGGAATGATGAGGTGGTATTGCTTCTTCATAAAACATAGCAAAAACATTTTTTTTTTTTTCTTTTCCCTTCCCTGTAGTGTAAAAGATCCTTTAGCTTCTTGGTTGCCATAACCTACTGATCCTGGCTGAGAATGAACGAGCTGGCTCTTGACTCCTCTTATACCTGTGATCAGACTCCTTGTCTAAAATCACCTTGCTTTGTGGAAAGCATGGCGTCTACCTGCAGTTTAATGATCTAAGCAGTGGCGGCTCTTTATTCTGATGACCTGAAATTCATGAACTTGTTCTATTTTGGATTTCATTCAAGGAATCAATAATAGGAAAACACTGGTGGGATTTATTAGTACCTCCAGAAATGGGTTGCAAGGCGTACAAAACTACAGGCCCTACTCGTAAGACTGAATGTATTTCAATTGCTCCCTGCATCACTGCCATGTTGTTTTCAGGGCCGATATATCTAGACATGTCAAATAATGTCCCTTATTGAAGGGTACCCGTTAATGTGATAGATTCACATATTATTCAGTAATAATAATAGATTGTTCCTAGGTTTATCCAGAATTATTAACCCTTTCATATTTTTCATTAAAACTGTTTTCAATTTTGTTTCCGTTGCTTTTATAAGGGGAAACATGGCCTCCTCCATATGATTTCATAATGCATTTGCAGCTTCCATATGTCCCCATATAAAGACTAGAAGAGTTTTTATTTTTGTATTTTGTATCAGTCCCCATATGAGGTCGCCATGCACGAAAGGGTTAAAATACCACTAAGCGGATGACGATTAATATGTCCTGAATATTAAAATGGTTGTATTTATTTATTTTTTCATCACTGTATTGACTTTTTAATGAAAACTTTAGTAGCTGACCATATATAGTTGTCTATTGAAGACATGCAGACAAATCCCTCATGGAAAACTAATTCTGTTCCATCTCAGATGATGGACCTGCTCATTAATTTGATAGATCAGTGACAGACAAAAACCTTACAGCTGTCAGTTCTTTGACATGTGTGATCATTAATGTCACTTTCAGCTGATTTTGAAACTAACACCTGACCTTTACAGCCTTGCTTAGACTGTCATTACTGGGACAGGAAGGCTTTATGCTTGTGATGCTTAGATTTTATTTTATTTTGCTTCACTCAAACTGTTGTGTGCGTATTTAATATTTCATCAATACGCCTCTTGGGGAAAGTGGGGGAGGCTTTCCTAAGTTCATATACTCAGCATTTGGTATATTTGAAATGTTAAGGTAAAATGTATTAGGAAACTTGACAAACTTTATTTAAGTGCCTTTGGGCATCTCACCCAAAAACCCCTACAGGTCATGTTGTACCAGTTAAAGACCTCCATGTAGTTCATTACTGCTAAAATAACACACTCCAGGCTCATATTTCCTGCATGCCAAACAGAGGACCAATCAAGACTGTCATGTTGCTTTCCATTGAAAAGAAAAAAGTTCCAACTATGTATAAAAGTACCTCCAGAAGTTGTCTGAATTTGAAGGTATGGTTAAGTGATTCTTATTTGTTATAAACCATGGGCGCCTGAACTAGATGCCTAATCATTGTATGCTCGATCACACACTGGATGCTTTTGGGGATTTTGTGTTTTGGTTCATTATTAAATTGCCTGCAGTAATTCTGCATTGTCACAAGAGGCCACAACATTTCTGAAAGCAATCACCTGACATGAGCAATTTTTTAGACATTTCAAGTAAGAAAAATAATAGTTTAAACATCTATGTTTAAAAGCTTTTCAAATGCAAATTTGTGTTCAGCACAATATTTCCCTGTTGAGAAAAATGTATACTAACCCCAGGCGGGGGGGTGGGGGGGTGTATAAAGTAGACAAGTCAAGCTAAATGTTCTGTTTCTTGAGATGTAATTACACTATTTGAGTTTGCTTTTTGAGACTTCCTACCAGCCTACTGTGCCTGCTAAATGAAAAAAGGGGATCTCATATTTTGGTCTTTATCTGGTACTCCAGTACTACTTCAGTGGAAGTTTTCCTAGATATAAGCAACAAATACAAAAGGAGTGGATTTATAAAAACCATAATTTTAATTTTCAGAATATATTGCACACCCATTTGTAAAATTTAGAAGCATCTGTATGCAGGTTGCACGTACAATATTATACATTAGACGGTGCTCAATATACACAAGTATTAACATTCTATGTAGTATACAGTGGTGTATGTGATAGGGTAGCATATGTGCACGTTATATAAGGGTACCATATATTGTTCATACTTACAATACTTTGCCTGACTTCCAAGGTGAATTCTGTCAGTGAAGCTAATGTGCAAGGTCGGTCCTGTGTGCTTTGCAAATGGATACCCAATAATGGATCTTTCGTTTATTATGCTTTTACTGGAATATGTCCAATAAAATCTGCCAAAAGCAAACGAAAAAAAATGAGTGAAAAACTAAGAAACAAGGAATTACAGATATTAAGCATTTCATGGTTGCAGGCTTTTCGCATGCTTTATTAATACATCAGGTTATTTTTATTTACAAATACTGTAGATGTCCCTGAATTGTGTTAATCATTGTCATTTATGGATGTCTGTGGCAAATATTGTTATTGATTCTGAAATGAAAAAGGGATTAATTTTTTTATTTGATGAACAACATGCAGGGTTTCTTAAATCTGTGATTTACAAAGGCTGGATTCCCTGTACACTTCAAGGTTATGACTTTGTAAACAAACACTTTGTCATGGTTTGTAAGCAAACTACAGTTCAGCTTCAGATAGGGAGATGAGTCTGAATTGTTTGACAAGAGCTTGTTATATATATATATATATATATATATAAAATATGCCAAAATATGTTGACGAAAAAAAGAAAAAAAAAACTTTTTTTTGTACTTCTAAAAGCTTTGCATTTTTTACTGTTATTCCTGGGATTCTATATTTATAATACTGGTTATCTGATTAGACTGGTTACTGATTATCTTTTAGTGATTTTTAACACAATTGTCTCAAATCATTTTACAAAGTGAGGATTACACACCTTGAAGCAATTGAATTGGGAACTGCACACACACACATCATAATTGGCATTTCATTATTGCAATCGCAGTGAATATTGGTAATCTGAAGAGGGTTCTGTATTATTAATATTGTCTGATGGTCTTGGCTCAAACACTGGAGACGACACACTGTTCGGTATTGTAGTGCCATCACTGCTAAGCATGTAAGAAGATTGCACCCACGTTACTGCCATTCAAAAAGTTTAATCTTAGAAAGCTGGGTCAACAACAGTGAAATGAACATCTCCCACACACACTGTGCATGAAAAGAATGATATGCTTCCACAGCATTTACAGTATGGACCCTTTGTTTCCAAAGTACCAGGCTTTTATTTTGTTTTTTTAGAAATAGTAATGTCTTCAAGCTTCATCCATCAACTAAAACTTTAAATACTCTTCTCTTGATCAAAAGTTTTGGCTTCAATATTCAATAGTGCTTATCAATAATCTTTCAGAATTAAACTTTGTTAAATGTTGATGACATATAATATGATGTGAACCTATGGGTTGATACACTGTAGTGATGGTAGCAGTCCACACCATCTTAGAAGATCATATTTAATACGTTTTGCGATTTTGGATTTTTTCAAATGGCTGTTTTATTCGTTGTTTTAGGCATTTTTATCGGTGTTCCCTGTGCTGTTGAATTAAATATGGCTAGATCAATTAGTAATGCATACATGAATGTGTTTATTTTATTTAAAAAAAAAAAAAAAAAAAGTTAATGTATTCTGGATTCAGTCTTGCTTTGCAATCTTAACTCGTTATTCAGTGTACATTAGAGTGTTACAAATGTATTCAAAGAAACCCATCTGCTGTTGGGCTTAAGAGGATGCACTTACTAAATTATGTTAATAAGCACTTTTATTTGCGAGCAGTGTTAACAGAAAGATCAAATCAGATTTTGTGTTAATCAATATGCCTCGGCACACTATAGACTGGCTTGTATCTCGTAGCAGATTGCGTGTTCCTTTTTCACCACTGGCCTTGCACTCTGGATTAATTCATAAAAAATATAATAAAATAATAATCAAAATGAAAGTCCCTCAAGCGTCAGAGATTTCAAAGTCATGTTCTGTAATGCAGTTTTAATTTTAAGAAGTCTCTCGGTTGTTAACGGCCCTGCCTTTGAAAGCTGAAGGTTTTGTCCTTAGCCATTTTTCTTTTGCAATTTAAAATGTGCTCCATTTGTTTAATTTTGCTGTATAGCTAGCTGTCTACAAGATTAAGCATGGCAGCAGGTCATCAACAGGCAGCAAGATAAAAAGGAAGCACTGTGTGATTCAACAGGATACCAGTGTAGTTGTGATGCTTTGTGTTTATATCATGACAGATGCTGAATGCATTTCAGGTCCTGTGTGAAATTACAGCAGACTTAACATTCACAACCATGTAACCAAAATTATTATTATTATTATTTGTTTACTTAGCAGACGCCTTTATCCAAGGCGACTTACAGAGACAAGGGTATGTGAACTATGCATCAGCTGCAGAGTCACTTACAACTACGTCTCACCCGAAAGACAGAGCACAAGGAGGTTAAGTGACTTGCTCAGGGTCACACAATGAGTCAGTGGCTGAGGTGGGATTTGAACGGGGACCTCCTGGTTATCCACTTCTCTCTCAGCAGAACTTTTCAAAGTAGGCTCCCGAGTGGTGCATCCAGTAAAAGAATTTCATGTGGAGTGCAGGATGCACCCTATAGCCTGGAGATCGCAGGTTCGAATCCAGACTATGTCACTGCTGACCATGACCGGGGGTTCCTAGGAGGTAGCGCACAATTGGCCGAGCACCGCCCGGGTAGGGAAGGCTTAGGGCGGCAGGCGAATGCACAGTTCACCGCTCACCAGAGACCCCTGTGGCCGATAGGGCACCTGCGGTTCTGCAGTGGAGCCATCAGATCTGTGTTGTCCTCCAACACTGTAGATCTGGTGGCCTTGCTGTGGATACGCAGTGCGAAAAATGACGGATTGGCAAATAACAATTGGGCATTCCAAACTGGGGTTAAAAAAAAAAGCATTGGCTGACTAAATTTAAAAAAAAAAAAAAAAGAAAGAAAAAATTTAAAACATTGGAATAGTTAGTAAGCACTGTAAATAATGATCTAGGCATAAACAGCAATAGATCATGATTTTTCCTATTCGTGTTAATATAAAGAAAAGTATATTGGTTTGTTCCATTGTCATATTGCAATCTCCTATGAAATGTACTATCCTAGTTGCTGGTAACCCAAACTCAACATTTGAATTTAAAGATACAGTCCCAGATAACTCGGGAGACGTTCCAGCTTCTTGCAGGCTCCATGCCCAGACTTGGTCAAGCTGTTGACGCTGCAGGGGGTGGCCCAACTTGCTTCCAGCGAAGACTACAGCATATTGACAACTATAATACTATAAGGGACATGGGTATGCACATTTATGTGGGACTGAACTGTACATTTTGGCGTTTGATAACATGGATTATTCCCCTCATTTCTTTTGTGTTTGTGATCTAACAAGATATGACAACTGGCAGCTGGAGAAGGTTGATATCAAATGCTTTGGGTTTGTAGTTGAGTGGTTTTAAATATTGACCGCAGTATATAAGTGCAGCAATCTGCAAATTAAGGGATACTTTTTCTAGCTTGGTATTTGTGTTTACTTTGCAACAGATTTATTTAACTGTAAAGCTGGCAACACTTGACATGAAGTGATTACGCTTGCAGCAGTGTGGGGGTTATAGAATGTATACACTCGGCCTTGTAAGAAATAGGACATATTGAAAATAGTAGGGCTTGCTTGATTTAAAAATGTAAATAGACTTGGTAATAAAAGTGAAAAATCCCAATACTGCTACAGTTGTGTCCTTTTAACATTGAACTTCAATTTTCTGAATATGTTCTGCTGTAGGTGGCTTGTATGCAGCTCATCAATGCTCTTGTTACATCTCCTGATGATTTGGACTTCAGGCTTCACATCAGAAACGAATTTATGCGCTGTGGACTGAAAGCGATATTGCCAGTAAGTGCCCTGTAGACTGACTCTATATTAATATTTAAATCAGTTGTCCACTTGAGTGAAACATTATAAAATGCCTTTCAGAATAATGTGTTAACCTGTATGAGAGGTTGCATGTACGAATCAATACCTATAACCAGAAATCATTACGTTTTTATATTATCATCTTAGGCTTTTTTTGTGTGTAACAAAGTGCATTGTATTCCCCTTTCTTTGCAGGCCAACAGGATGTAGGATGGGACACATTTAAAATGATGCAAGATTTATGTCCCTTTTTTATAATTTAATATGACAGTCATCCATCTGGGTTAAGTGAAATGGGGAAAACAGCATAACTAGCAGAATAGAGGATCTACTGATGTGTAAATTGTAAGGATAAGAACTTTAAAATAAAACCTCACCCATTTTTTTTATTTTATTTTTTTAATTCCTTTGCAGCATTTGAATATCATTAAAAGTGATGCACTGGACATCCAGCTCAAAGTGTTTGAAGAACACAAAGAAGAAGATATGATTGAGTTCTCTCATCGTCTAGAGGATATTAGATGTGAATTGGAATACCCTTTTAAGCAGTAGATCTAGTTGAGCACTCTGTGTGTGTGTGGGTTATCAAATGATCTTCTTTTATATATGCATGGAACTCGTACCTCAAACAATTCCTACTATATATAATATATCACTCTTGTGTTACACATATTACTTCAGCATTGCAGATCTTGCATACAAAGAATGCATAGTATAGCACTATAAAACTAATGATATAATATTATTAAATGTTGCTGTGCATTGTTGTTACTCATAAAAAGTACTTTGTAGGTAAATCTATTCAAGTAGCTCCCCCACATTTGCCCCGTGAACAAGCCTGAAGCCTGCCCTGTACTGCTTCTGTGACTGTTGTTCACTGTGGATTATTGAGATCTCATGTTCTTTGGGCCCATGACAGTTTAAACCCAGGATTCCAGAGTTGAAAGACTAACTCTGCGTTTATTTTATATATATATATATATATATATATATATATATATATATATATATATATATATATATATATATATATATATATATATATATTTATTTATTTATATTCATATTTATTTATTTATTTTTATATTATTTATTTATTTATTTTTATAAAAGCTGTTTGTAGTTTAGATTAAAACCACCACATTTGGGATTACAAGCACAATTATTATTTTTTTAAGGGGGGGGGGGGGCAATATATAACATCATTGTATACTGCTGATGACAATCTCATTTGTAATGTTAGACCAACTTAACAGCAACACCAGTGGAATAATTTGAATTCTAAATTCGATGAACAGAAAAAAATAGATTAGCTGTATTTCAAGTCACATAATCCCTGTTTATGTAAATATTTCTTGATATTCCTGTTGCTAAATTTTTGTTAGTTTCAAGGATTTATCCAGGTTGTTTAAGTATTTTGTATTTATAATTGATCTAATTGTCCATCAAGAATCGTTCGCACTTGAGCAGAAGTGGTCACTGAGGTCAGGTACAGTGAGGTGAACTAGCCACTTCTAACTTCCTCCTTAACCCTACGGGAGCACAAAGGCCAATGCAGTACCCCCTCTGGGACCCTCGCTAAGACTGGCAAGTTGGCATGTGTGTGAGTCAAACCCCATTCACATTGGCTTCCCCTGCACTTCAAATAGCAAAGCTTCTTACAAGGTGAACCATGGGGACACCCAAGTAATGTGTTTAATAATGTTACTAGCCGCACATGACGACGCCTTTCCTTAACTCTGGCTTACTGATGTCAATGATGTCTACCACATGGTGCTGAACATGGTAAAGGATACGGATGCAGAAGGTTATTTTCTCTCCATTCTTCAGCATCTGCTGCTAATCAGGAACGACTATTTTGTAAGGTAAGGGTATCACCGTCGCAATATCATGTTATTCTGATAGTTTAATAATAATTTCTATTGTGTTTAACCAAAGTTTCTAATGCCTATTGATAATCTGTCTATACTGACAAAGTAAAGACCTATATTTTCTGATGTAACACCTCTTAACATGCAGACAAAAGTCTTGTGGGCTTGAAAAAAGCAAGTGGTCTATTGGTTGCCCAAAATCCTTGACAAGATTTTATAAAAGAGAAGAGAAAAAAAAATACTAACTAAAACAAATGGAGAAAAGGCAAAACATGAACCGATGTTCAAAACTATATGGAGTCAATGCCTCAAAGAGTGCAATGCGTGCTGAAAGCCAACGGCGGAGGGAAATTAAATTGGTTTAAAGGCAAAATAAAACGCTAGTGTTCAGAGACTTTATTATTATTACACTGTTCATTTTGTATTAAAAAAAAAAAAGTTACTATATTGTGCTAAAAGACTTGTCAGAATGCCACTAGCCCCTGAATCCACTCGCATTACTGCTGAGAGATTTGCAGCGATGCAACTTTATTATAGGAAATACTCATGAATGGAGCTTCACTCAACACCTATATATCCCATCAGTCACTGTATAATTGTACCACATTAAGTTTTCTATTTATGTATGTTTCTAAAAATGTGACCGAAGGCGTGTACATGAAAACCATTTCATAACTAGTACTCCACTTTTAATTATTAAAGGTTATTTGATCGAACACAGTCTAGTTAGGTTTGAACAAGAACAATTGACACATTAGGTAAATTAACCAATCCCGGGTATATTTCAAAGAGGACCTGTTCAGTATAATTTAGATTGTGCAACTGTAGTGTTAAAAATTAAGTGCTTAATTTATACTCCAAAACCTCAGACTGGCATTGCCAACAAAGATAATTCAGTTGCTTTAATCTACACCCAAGGCCTATCTTGCCATTTTATGCATTATATTAAAGGTTTTAAGCTTCCATTATTATTTTGTATGTTTCCTTGTCACTGATGGTGTGGAAGGTGAGCTTCAAGTTGATCAAAAGTTTTATTTTATTTTTTTTTGCAATCTAAAGGATATGGAATATATCAACTCTAATATATATATTAGATTTAATTAAACTTCTTCAAACTGTATTGCAATATTTCTTGACATTAAATAATGAAAATTCCATAACAATTACCAAGCCAGGCTTGACAGTTTTAGAAATTGTATTACATTATTCATATCACATTTATGTTTAACATTTAAAACATGAAATACAGCATTTACCATGAAAAACTAGTTTACTGCTATAAATAATAAGACAAACATTGAAAAACATTTTTATTTTGAAATATTTTACAACATAATGTCCAACATTTTTACAACATTTCGCGTCAGACACATAGCCTAAGAGAAAACACAAACACAGCTTGTGAACTATTCTGAATCATCCCTTCCTGATGCAAAGGTTCAAGCAATGCAGATGAACTGTATGAAAAGAATTGGAAAGCCCCAAGCATTCAAACAGTGGTTATGCATAAACAGAAAATCTGTTATACAGCGTTAACATGACTAAAAGTTACAACAAAAAAAAAGTTATATATAAGAAAGCCAAATAAAATCTTGTTGCCGTTAATCCCACAACTCCAGCTTAGATGTACAGTAGCCTGTGGGTCGTGCATCTACATCCCATAATAGTACTGCACTCGACTGACTGAAACTGCAGTTTGATTGGTAAAACACAAGGTATGTTGCTGCAGTGTGTACATTACTAAAGTGGCGTTCGCTGGTTCAGCATCTCTGTGATCTTTAGCTACCCAATGCATAGACGCCGGCACACACCACTGCAGGAAGTGTCAGCTTTCATTATACAAGATGTTAAAATGTATTTATGAAGCACTTGTCCTACAGACCACCATCAGCATCTTTTACTGTCCTGGACAAACAGACAAGCCTTAAAATTGAACATATTTTGCCTAACCAACTTTAGTAACCTGCTCTAAAGATGCTTCAAATATACATTAACCCCTGTGCTGTAGACCTAGTGTGCGATCAACTGAGCCACCAGCAACCATGTTGGAGTATGCTGGTGAATGCCATGAGGAAGGGATGTGCTATGGTACTTGATTGTCCTTCAAATATTTAAGTGGGTTGTATTCTTTATTGATTACATCGGAACACTATACATCATGTGTTTCTTATTTCCCTATCCGAAATATCTGCTTAACGATATACAATGGAAATCCCCCCCCCCGGGAAAAAGTAAATGGATAAATAAACAATTGCTGCAATAATAAAAAAGTGATGCATGCTGCTGCAAGGACAAAAATAACAGCACACATGCATAATTTTTACAAAACTTTCTTGCATCCTGTAGTAAGACACTCCTGATTAAATGTAGTTAGTAATGTGTTGTTTTTTTTGTGTTTTTTTTCTATTTATTGAGGGTGTTCTCTAATCGTTTTAATTAACTGTGATGTCCTAAAAAAGGATGGGGCTATCCGGGTAATGATCTAAGCTTAATAATACAATTAAAATGCTTGTGAGTTTGATATAGGAAATTGTCATTAACATACAGTACATATTACTTCTGAATTTACCTTGGCACAAAAATCCAGTGCATTGCCAATGATGGAAATACAACACTCAATGCATAGCAGTTTGATCCACTTCTGGTTTTTACTATGCGTTTTAATAAAACACTCCACCTATACATTGTGGCGCTAATCAAGCTCGTAGTAAAACCTGGAATGGGTGAAACTCCTATGCAACAGGAGTCGTATTTCCATCCCTGCTCACGATTTAAAGACTACTGCAATTGTAATATACTTAACTTTACATGCAGTATTGCCTAGTACTCATATTTTAATAAAATCTGCAGGCTAGTTCGGTATATTCGGTATGATCAAATATTGATCATGGAAGCAAAATAAAGCAGTGTGGATTGTTTAACCTTTTTAAATTATCTGTTTTTTCATCTGTTTTAGGCCACAATATTTCAAGATTATAGAAGAATGCGTCTCACAAATACTGTTACATCGCAGTGGTACAGACCCAGATTTTACATATCGCAAGCGCTTGGATGTAGATTTCAGTCACCTGATAGGTGAGTTGCATTGTTCTGTTTCTGTCTTTTCAGTAAATGAAGAATTTAAATAAGAACTGATAAAGATAACGCACAGCTTTGTACACTATGAAAACTGAAGGTCTTTAACCTGTATCTGCAGATGTCTGTGTCGATAAAGCAAGAACAGAAGAGTATGAACAGAGAGTTTCAGAACTGGAACAGAAGGCAAGTATGGTTGCTGTTTTCTCAAGTGCAGCACTTTTTTTTTTTATATATATAGGTAGTTTTCTTAAGAATCATTTAAGATGCCATTTAACTTGTTCATGAAAAGAAGATTCCAATTAACTGTATTCTCAGACTAAAAGATGGCTTAATTGATTTTCTTGAATTCTACTTTTTAACTCTAAAGAGGGTCCATTACTGTTGTTAGATTAGATTGTGTGGTGGGCCTCCCTCACTTAAGGCTACATGTATTCTACTAATAAAAGCTTTCCTTTCACTATCCAGTATCTGCACTTCAATCAAAACATGAAAAGCTGTCTTCTACATTTAAAATGTTTATTTTTATAAAGAAATAAAGTTTAAAAAAAAAAAAAAAAAAAAGAATCCAGTATAAAACATGTTTTACAATGTAACAATGTGAAGCTCTCGCTCATACCTGTAACTCTGATGCTCCCACTCACGACTCTGGAACTGCTGCCTTGATGTTGCAAAATTCAATGAGCTGTCAAGCATCCACCACCACTGACACATGTGACCCAATTATTATTTAATGAATGATTATTTCTGTAAAATATTACCGTGTAACACAATGGTACACTGACAAATATATAAATATAAATGTGACTGGTACATAGCCTTCTTCAAAAAGGATGGTTATACAAGAGAGTTAACAAACTGTGAAACAACTTTCTGTATACAGTAATTGTTTAAAGTGTTATGTCCTTGAGACTAAAGCAATGATTTACTTTTGTCTTTCAGTTTGATGAAGAATTTATGGCTCGACAAGAGGCTCAAGCTGAACTTCTGAAAAGGGAAGAAAAAATCAATGAACTTGAAGCAGAATTGCAGGCTTTTAGGTCCCAGGTAGTAGAACGTGTTTAAATGAGTTTATTGAATTCTGAAATATCTGTTGGTGAAACCTATTTGCCTATATACCTTGAAGGCTTAACATGGCCTTTACCTTTTATATACTGTATCGTTTATTTTATTAAACATGTTGCTATTTTTGTTTCTTGCCATAGGTTTAAAGTCTGCTAAACGCTTGGTTTTTATAATACTTAATTTGCCTTGGTTGTTCCAAATGCATCTCTGCCTTTGCTCTAGGATTGTGTTAATTAAACAGATTGCTTATTTTTAAAACCAGGTGTTGCTCTCAGTGTCAAACACTTTCCAAGTAATTAACCAAAGGAAATTGTTCCTTTAACCCTTTGCGGTCCATTGTCGGACTGGGTCCGACATTGCAATTATTCCTATCAGGTCCATTGTCGGACCCTGTCCGACATCATCCAAAAACGCAAAAGTTGTTTTTTCTCCGGAAAAACCCGAGAAAACCATTCAATGGCCGAGTGGGAGCGAAAGGAGCCGAGACAAGCCGATAAAAAAAAAAAAATGCTTATCTCATGAATAGTCATACTTGCCCCTGGCATCAGATAGGGGCGGTCATAAGGAAACAAGCTGGGTGTTACTGTATCAGCGCACAGAGACTATCACGGACATTTGCAGAGCTTTTTCGAGATGTTATAGCAATAAAATAATGACTTGGATTGCATTTTTGAGGAGTTTGGTGATAAAACGAGTCATCAGGAGATGATTGATCGGTATGTACGACTATTATTATTATTATTATTATTATTATTATTATTATTATTATTATTATTATTATTTATTTGTTAGCATATGTGAAAGCGATAGCAAACGAAAGGGTGGGGCGGGGCTGGAGATGCCTAGTGAGTGCTTTGTTGATATGCAGGGCCATTTAAACCCGTTTGACTGAGGAAAAAAATACTTTTAAACAGCGAGTCTAAAATTAACTGCGCGTGTGAAAATAAATTAGACCTGGTGAGCCTGACGCACAATTAATAAATGGACCGCAAAGGGTTAAGCAATGTATTCAACCTAACCCCAGGCATAGGCTATTCTGCAGTGAAAGATAACTCAAACCTCAATAAGAACTTTTTTGGACTCTTGACCGGAGGGTTGTGGGTTCAATCCCAGGTGGGGGACATTGCTGCTGTACCCTTGAGCAAGGTACTTTACCTAGATTGCTCCAGTAAAAACCCAACTGTATAAATGGGTAATTGTATATAAAAAATAATATGATATATGTATAATGTGAAATAATGTGATATCTTGTAACACTTGTAAGTCGCCCTGGATAAGGGCGTCTGCTAAGAAAATAATAATAATAATAATAATAATAATAATAATAATAATAATAATAATAATAATAATAATAATAGTATCTGGTAAAAGCAATGTATGTTTTATACCTCAAGAGGTAGTAGCAGCAAAGAGACCATGGCTGAACTTTTGTAACTCTTCAATCTGAAAACTGTTGCACAGATCAATAAGTGGTTTGCTCTGTAATACACAATTTGAGGAGATGTGTTGCCTTGGTTACAGAATTAGATTTCCATTTTTCCAAAAAAAAAAAAAAAAAGAAATACAAATTAAGTCATTATAAAACCATGTCACAAAAATAAAAGTGACGCACACAAACACACCTAATTAAAAATAACAAGTGACAGCTACAGTACTGCAGTGCCAGGTCTATTATGCATACTGAAGAATGTATTCAAATGTACACTGGCAAGGAAGATGATCTATAACTATCTGGACCTTAAGGCTGTTTCATTAAATGAACATAATAAACTTCACTGTATCTGCTTTGCATAATACTCCAATGCAACACCATGAAAATGATTTGAATGCAGGGGCATCTCTGACACCTAGTGTACAGGTGTTGCAGGGTACCATCTTCATCCATAGGGAAAATTGATCAGGACCATTCATGCCACTAACTCATGCTTGGCATTGGAATTACTGCTGGAGTAAGCAGAAGCAGGAAGTCACTCTTTAGTATACAAAAGAGCTGCTGTTGCATTGGATTCATCGCTTGATGTGTGTGCATTGGCAGTTCAAGGTTAAGGTATGGATGAATTATTATTGCAGAACTGGCATTGCCATATCTTTGCCATGCATGACCTATAGGTTCTCACTGCTGTCTGCACATCAGCATCACTGTGTTCCTGCTGATCAGTCTCAGGCTGTTTCAAGCCTCAGATCTCTGGCAGCTATTTATCATCACTGCTTTCCAAGTATCTTTCAGCAGCAGATGTGCGTTGACGAAAGGTTCTTCTGTTCATCAGCCATGAAAAAAACTCTTGTCAGTTGAACAAAAGCAGGACCATGTACTGCACACAACAAATACTGTGTGGAGAAAAACATGCTATTTCTGGAGGAAGTTTCCCTTTTGACCCAGAAAATATTAGTCTGCTTTCCTATCAATGACAATGCATACTTTTTTTTTCTTCTTTCTTATATTCTAAGATTATAATTAGTTTTGTTGAAAATGTGGTGCTCCTGGAAAGGGGTAGGGCAGGGTACTGTAATTTTGGCTTGATTTAAACACCTTATCAAAAAATCATCGGCTTACAAGGACAAATTGAAACATCCATCTTACTGAGTGATATTCTTCCTTATTCTCTGTAATTTTGTTGCACATCTTGTTTAGTGAATCGAGGTGGCCACAATTGTAACGTTTCTGTGATATTATTTTATTATCTTAGTCGATGTAAATACCCAATGCACAACAAACAATGCACACCTATTCCATAGTTCCATTTGCATTATGCATTATTAATAACATGCTTGTAGATGGTATATAAGCACTTATAATGGTCCTTATTGTGTTCTGTTTTGTTTAGTTGTTAATATCAGGTGTCATAAAGCCTATTATATCATTGTAAAATATTACAAAGTTATTGATAAGACCTTAAGTATATTTTTCTCTTAAATTACAATAAAATGACACCAACTGTCATGAAACTTAAAATGTTGCAATACAAAAATGAATATTTTTAAACATATAAAAATACAACCTATAGAATTGCTTCATATACTGACTGAAAACAAATAGTACCAGAATACACAGTAAAGCAATATAATTTGTAATGTCAGAGTGACAATCCTGTGGGTTTTTTTTTTTTTTTTTTTGCAGTTTGGAGCACTGCCAGTTGGAGTTCCGACTCTTCGATCTCTTCAAGGAAGGGTTTTATCTCGTCCCGCCACCTCCACCTCCACCTCCACCCCCTCTGCACCTGGGGAGGTCTCCTGCCACCTCCCTCCCCTCCCCTCTCCCAGGATGCGGACCACCACCCCCGCTCCATTTCTTCATGCATGTGGAGCGCCCACCCTTCGGGGCCCCTCCTCCACCTCCACTCGGGTTTGGGGGCAAACTTCTCCCCGCCCCCCAACACACTGCCTTTTGGAATGCGGCCTAAAAAGGAATTCAAGCCGGAAATCTCCATGAAGAGGCTCAACTGGTCTAAGGTATAACATGATGACTCCCTAAGACAGTAATCAATAATCAGATAGCAGGCCTCAAAAAAACAGCGTTCTTGTTCTGTAAACTATTAGTATTTGTATGATGAATTTTTTGTAAGTTTTAGATAAGCATTTCAGATATTCTGGATATTAAGTATGACTAATTTGGATTTATTATAAGGTGACTTAGTGTTGTGATTGAGAAGACGTGGGATTCAGTTAAAACATATCTTTTTTACTGTACTATTTGTACATTGTTATATTATCTCCTGATACGAATCATGATTTGCATCTGATTTGAGCTTTGTTGTGAACACAAAATAATTAGCAATGACAATGTGTCAGCAGCTACAGGATTTATTGGTGAGGCATGCATCAATTTCTGTAGTTTTTGGTGTACTAAAAACAGGTGTAGATAATAATAATAATAAAAAAATGGTTTTGTTGAATTTCCTTGAACATGAATCAATACAACGTTGTCTTACTCTGTATATAAGAAGAAGTTGTATACACTAAAATGCACAAGGGATATGGTACAGTTTTCGCATGATAGTTTAAAACTAGTTTTTATAATAAAATGGAGGTGGCAGGGTTGTTACCACGACAGCTAAAACTGGTGCCTGTAAACAAACTAGTAAACAAAAACATATATTCAAAATCAATTTTATTCCAAAATCAGTGTGTTTGTTGAGTCTGTATTTTAAGTTTGCCAATCAAGTACCACCCGCAAAGCTACTTTTTAATGCAATCATTTTAAAACCGAAAGCAACAAATGATCTAGAAACGCAGGTTGAAACATTAGGACTCAGAAATAGCTTTTTTTTTTTTTTGCAGATCAGACCCTGCGAGATGTCTGAAAGCTGCTTCTGGATAATGGCAAATGAAGACAGATATGAGAACCCTGACCTGCTGGCTAAGCTAGCACTTACATTTGGGTCTAAGAAACTCGGTAGGGTTCTTTTTTTTTCATTAAACATGGTTCTTTACAAGAGTACATGTGAATCATAACAAGAAAACTATTATACTGTGAGTATTTGCAGTATGAAAGCTTTCAGAAGAGTTGCTCATGCTGTGCATTGCATAGCTTTTAAGTATAGTTGGTCTTCAAATGTACATTTGACATTTTTATTTTTAGAGGACAACAATACAGTACATGTTGATCAAGTGTTGTTAAAAAGCCCATTTTATTCCAATGAATGAAACATGATGTTCATTTCGTTATTCAAACTGGTGTGGTAACTTCAATCACTGTATGTTGTTTCTGATCCCCAGTTTTCAGTAGTCAAAATAGTGCACTCCTGTTCAGCAGCTGTCCATTAGCCAGTAACATTCTCTTCTGACAGGTGTTTATGGTGTGTGGAGAAAACACAGCTTTGCATTAATAACCAGAATATTCCAGCAGTAGTTTCCACAAGAAACAGAAGACTTCTCGTAATTGCCTTCTATGGACGCTTGCATTTATGCTGCATTGTTTATGGAAATATTCACTAGATGGCACCACCTACTGTGTGTGTGATTTTATATATATATATATATATATATATATATATATATATACAGTACTGTGCAAAAGTTTTAGGCAGGTGTGAAAAAATGCTGTAAAGTAAGAATGCTTTCAAAAATAGACATGTTAATAGATTATATTTATCAATTAACTAAATGCAAAGTGAGTGAACAGAAGAAAAATCTAAATCAAATCCATATTTGGTGTGACAACCCTTTGCCTTCAAAACAGCATCAATTCTTCTAGGTACACTTGCACAAAGTCAGGGATTTTGTAGGCATATAGTCAGATGTATGATTAAACAATGATACCAAACAGGTGCTAATGATCATCAATTCAATATGTAGGTTGAATCACAATCATTAACTGAAACAGAAACAGCTGTGTAGGAGGAATAAAACTGGGTGAGGAACAGCCAAACTCAGCTAACAAGGTGAGGTTGCTGAAGACAGTTTACTGTCAAAAGTCATACACCATGGCAAGACTGAGCACAGCAACAAGGCACAAGGTAGTTATACTGCATCAGCAAGGTCTCTCCCAGGCAGAAATTTCAAGGCAGACATGGTTTCCAGATGTGCTGTCCAAGCTCTTTTGAAGAAGCACAAAGAAACGGGCAACGTTGAGGAACGTAGACGCAGTGGTCGGCCAAGGAAACTTACTGCAGCAGATGAAAGACACATCATGCTTACTTCCCTTCGTAATCGGAAGATGTCCAGCAGTGCCATCAGCTCAGAACTGGCAGAAAACAGTGGGACCCTGGTACACCCATCTACTGTCCGGAGAAGTCTGGTCAGAAGTGGCCTTCATGGAAGACTTGCGCCAAAAGCCATACCTCCGACGTGGAAACAAGGCCAAGCTGACTCAACTATGCACAAAAACACAGGAACTAGGGTGCAGAAAAATGGCAGCAGGTGCTCTGGACTGATGAGTCAAAATTTGAAATATTTGGCTGTAGCAGAAGGCAGTTTGTTCGCGAAGGACTGGAGAGCATACACGAATGAGTGTCTGCAGGCAACAGTGAAGCATGGTGGAGGTTCCTTGCAAGTTTGGGGCTGCATTTCTGCAAATGGAGTTGGGGATTTGGTCAGAATTTATGGTCTCCTCAATGCTGAGAAGTACAGGCAGATACTTATCCATCATGCAATACCATCAGGGAGGCATCTGATTGGACCCAGATTTATTCTGCAGCATGACAACGACCCCAAACATACAGCGAAAGTCATTAAGAACTATCTTTAGCGTAAAGAAGAACAAGGAGTCCTGGAAGTGATGGTATGGCCCCCACAGAGCCCTGATCTCAACATCATCGAGTCTGTCTGGGATTACATGAAGAGAGAGAAGCAACTGAGGCTGCCTAAATCCACAGAAGAACTGTGGTTAGTTCTCCAAGACGTTTGGGCCAACCTACCTGCCGAGTTCCTTCAAAACTGTGTGCAAGTGTACCTAGAAGAATTGATGCTTGATGCTGTTTTGAAGGCAAAGAGTGGTCACACCAAATATGGATTTGATTTAGATTTTTCTTCTGTTCACTCACTTTGCATTTAGTTAATTGATAAATATAATCTATTAACATGTCTATTTTTGAAAGCATTCTTACTTTACAGCATTTTTTCACACCTGCCTAAAACTTTTGCACAGTACTGTGTATATATATATATATATATAAAGTGCCAGCGGAGCTTTTCTTCAGTTCAGATACTGTATCAAAAGGGAGAGACAGAAACAGAAGTTAGCCTGAGAAGTTGTTTACAGTTTGAACAACACGTACTGTATTTACTGTAGAAATATTGCATGAATCACTAGTGTAGGGAATTGGGGGACATGCTGTAGGAGAGTTGTATCCGAGGCGCATTTATAATCGAGAACCTTATAGCGAGGGAGCACTGTATATTCACATACATACATACACCGGATTCTGCCGAGTCAACTCCCCGGGGGTTAGAGTTGATGTTAAGGCAAAAGTGAGGAGGGGCCTTGACTCAAGACAGGGGTGAAATAGCAAACAATATTACTGTAATATTTTTTAACATAGTTACATTAAAGAATCAATAAATGCAGTTAACATTTATTAAATGGTGAAATACAAAGTAAAGGGTTTGCCTGAAAAAAGTGTGCTGCATAAGTCCACTGTAATGTCATTTTAAATCTTCATAAAACACACATTAACCTTTAAAGCTGAAGTGTATTGTAAGTAAAGAAAGAAAGAAAAAGAAAGAAATGGATTGTAGCTTAACATGAAAGCATAATCAATTGGACTCAGAGTCTGTATTGTCAGATCCAAAACGAAAAGTGCTTACAATTTATTCAATCGATGCACAGAGCAACTACTGTACTGCACAGCTTGTTCTACTCACTTAAAGCTCAAGATTTGAAATCTCAGACATTATTTGTGCATGGTTATTTTTTAATTGTTCTGTGCGCATGATTATTCGAAACTGTGTTTGTTTTTGTTTTTTTAATCTATACAGGTCCTACAGGAATGTTTCGGCTCAAAGCCAAAACTGTATTTCATTTAGTGTTAGAAAAAAACAAAACAAACAAAAAAAATGGTTAAGGTAGTCGGACAAGCCTTCATATTTACCCTTTTACTCTCTGTGGGATGAAGTTTGATAGTAATATACATCCAGCTATAACATTTGTAATTAGATCTACAGCTGCCATTCAGTTTCAGTATATGAAATGTATGATAACACTTATTGACCAAACACAACAATTATGATCTGTTAATAAATGCCATATCTGTTTAGAATCCACACACACTGTTTAAGCTTGTAATAATGCATGTAAAGTGTACTGTTGCATTGAGTACCCTTTCACATGTTAAAAGAAGTTAGCATCTGCTTCCATATTTTAGACCACAGTTAATCTAAAAAGAACAGACAGTAGTTTCAACGAAATACCAAATCCATTAGCCATGTACGCCATGCACTTTATTTCTAAAAAGTGACTGTCATTTTTCCCCTGACCTAATTTGCCTTAATAGCTTGGTGACATTGCTGGAGCGTGTTCATTTTAATCACTTTTGCAATAAACAGTAAAAGGACAATGAAGGACAAGTACTGTAGCAAAGATGATATGGTGTGTGTTTTTTTTTTTTTTTTTGTACATATTAACCTTTTCTCCTGCTAGTCCCTGTACAATCACGCAGACATACACTCACCAATCCTTGTGAGGGTGGCATACAATTCTAAACATTAACACAAGGCTCTACCTGTTAATTCCTTTTCTTCACTAGGAGAGACATTTTGCCTAATTGCATCCTATTTTTTCCCAGCATCTCTGGGAGCTTGTATGAATTTGCAAATTGGCTGCCACCACTTTTATAATTGCTAATAATTCCTAAAACATTAAGGCTTGTAACTTTTTATAATTTTCAATTTTATGGAACTTCCTTGAGCAGAATCTATCCTACAAATTATTGAGCGGATCATAATCTGGGATATATGGAGACTGTTCAGCTGTCCGTGTGACACGTTTACATATTTTTAGAAAACTTATTGTCTGGTTAGGACGAAACTTAAGAAACAATAAGAAAGTTATTGAATGTGTATGGTGTCTGTCCAACTGTGTGTGTTACACTTCAATTTATTACATGTATCTAAAGAACTGCTTATCTAATTTATAATGAAACTTGAAGTATGCATTCTTTAACACAACTTATTGGCCGCAAATACTGTGTCACAGTTAGGTTTACATATATCTAATCAGTTAATATGATCAAACTTCGTGTCAGCATTCTGTTCTGTACTTAAGGACAAGCTATTGATGGTATCAGAATCTGGGAGCTGTTAAAGCACCTTTTCATATATATATATATATATATATATATATATATATATATATATATATATATATATATATATATATATATATATATATATATATATATATATATATATATATATATATATATATATATATATATATATATATATATATATGAATATGAAAACTGTTGTCCTATTTCTGGATTAATAGTGTTGCCATTCTTTTATAGTTTTATATTTTTATATTTATTTACACAGAATTATACTGAAATTCCAGCATTTTCTGTTAAATTGTGTTAACCAACTGCTAAATCACAATGTCGTCAGTTTACTACTCTCCTTAATGCATACTTAAATTATACGGTATTTTCTTATCAGTTTCTTTAAAAAAAAAAAAAAAATTATATACATATCATTGTTTATTATAATAATTGTTATAAAAAAAAATATATAGTAGTTATTAGAAAGATCATAGCCATTGCTTTGTTTTTTCATTTTGTTGTGCTGGCTTGCTGGTGTATTATAGAACACTTTTTGACAAATCCATGTTTTATATCAATATGTGATCAATCTGTAAGTATGAGCATTCAGTGTTTTAATGTAAATTAAACCATGTGAAAAACTCTATATATAAACACACGCCTGCAAATTATTATACATGACTATTTCTTTTGGCGACACTACAGAATTTGTCAGGTTGAAATTAATTGATAAGTTTTCAGTTCCAGATAGTGTATTTATTCACTGATGTATAAATATATACGTCTGCAGTAGGAGTCGAATTTCACTAATTAGAAGAATATTCTGTAACAGACGATGCTACTTTCGGTATGATTATTTTGTTACATCACACGTCACTGCCTCACATCAGCTGTGACAGAAAGAGGCACAAAGAGGGAGTTTTTTTTTTTTTTCTTTTTTCTGCACACACTTCTCTGCCTCTTACCAGGGGACGTCAGGAAGCAGTCGGTGCAGGACACAAACTAACTAGATGCTGATAAAAGCCTGGTGTATTAATACACAAATACAGGTAGAGGACAAAAAAATGGAAACACCTGGGTAAATGAGGGACACCAAGTATAGTAACATCCCAGCATGCTTAGGGTTGCCTATAATTATGGCTAGCATGGCGGCAAGAGGAGACGAGACCTGAGTGACTTTGAAAGAGGGGTGATTGTTGGGGCGCGTTTTGGCAGGAGCTTCAGTGACCAAGACAGCTCAATCTGCTGATGTTTCATGAGCAACGGTGTCTAAGGTGATGTCGGCATGGAACTCCGAGGGAAAGACATCATCAGCAAAGGGCAACAGTGGGCGGAAGCACATACACCAGGATTGTGATATCCATGCATTAATTTGAAGTGCAAGGCAAAACAGGCAAGCAACTGCAGATCAATTGACTGCAAATTTCAACCTGGGGTGCTAGCAGCCACTTTCATCAAAAACGGTCCTCCAAGAACTCCACAGAGCGGGATACCATAGTGGCCCAACGCCCTATTAAGTGACTTTACTTTGGTGTTTCCATTTTTTTCTCCACTACCTGTATATATTAATTATACACACCTTATTGTTCCTAGTCTATATTATTTATATAGACTGAATTGGCACTAGGCAATCTAATCAGCACTTGGTACAAAGTTCAGCACAGTGGAAATTTGATAGAATTATTAGATTCCTATATGGTATTTTAGAAGTGTGTTTGAAGTAGACCTTGAACTGTGGTTTACAATATGCCTGCTGGTTTAAAGTATCTTTCAGAGAGTATGTTGTTGTTGTTGTTGTTGTTGTTGTTGTTGTTTCCTTTTTTATGGTATAATTAAATGGAAATGGATGATCGCACATACTGTAGTTCTACATTGCACTGACAAATCTTAATGGGTTTTCAGGATATAAACATTTTTACTGCTACTTCCAGAAATCCGGAATTGAGCAAAATGAAAAGAAGTAAATCACAATTGACTTGAAAAGAGACACCATTTGGATATGACAGTATTGTATTTTGCAACCTGATCTCTTTGTCCTACATTATGACAAGCAGGGTGTTGCAGGGGTCAGCTGTGTGTGGATGTATTTATTACTATTCCATCTCTTTGTAGTGAAGTAGTTATCCAGTATGCCGATTAAACTGCTGCTCTCTGGTGGAGCACCAATATATTTCTCAAATGTTTACAACTTAATCATTAAAATAAATCATTTTAAAAATATCATGCACACAACAGTGAGGTTAAAAGTTTCCCCTGATCGTATTACATCTTCTTCTTGTAGTGTGCATGTTTGTTCATTAAAGCTTCACCTGTACAGTTGTTCACTGATTTCAAGTCATCCATCCTTTCAAATTTTTTTTTTGTCATAAATATGTTGCTTAAACAACAAAAAGCTCTTGCACGGTGTTGTGCAGTCTCTCCAATAGTGTGTCCTTGACATTGTCGTGAATTGGTTAGTGGTACTTGAGAAGCAAATTATCTGTAATAAAAAAAAGTGATTTTGTACAATATACAAACGTGCAGAGAGAGAGAGAGAGAGAGAGAGTAAATCAAACTAAAATCTAAAATAACTATATTATTTCTTCATATAGTTAATGTAAAAATAGCTGTCCTAATCTGTTATCATTAAAAACAACAAACCACATTATATAAAGACTGTTTTATGATTGCTACAATAAAGTAGGATCCTGAATGGTCAATTAAAAAAAAAGATTAACACTGAAGATTTTTGGTGTTGTATTGGTTAATCCATTCATCAAGAAACCCATGGTTGGTTTTCCATGTAAAGTGCATGTAAAACGACTTTAAATACGTTTCCCACTGCCTAGTATTGTAAGTTTTACCTTAATATCTTTAAAGTGTATTTCAGGTCTTCCCTGTCCCTTTCTTACCTAAGGGGTGGCCAATTTCTGAAAGAAACGTGTTGTCCAAGGGACAAAATGCTAGAAAAATCTACTTGTCCTTCTTAAAAATCTACTTGTCCTTCTTAAAAATCTACTTGTTCTTCTTAAAAATACTTCCCCCTCCCCGTCGCACAAAATACACACAATATAAGTAGAATATAACGTAAAGAATATAATATAAAGGATTGTGTTTAATTTAACAGTGAACACAATCAATCAGTTAGTGATTAACAGGGGCGGGTCTAGCCTTGTAGCTTGACTGGTTAACTAAATTCTTCAAGATACACAAAAGGCTCCCCTTGACCCGACCACACCGCAACAAATTTCTACCATACTTTAAGGAAATGTTTCTTTCAGTGCAGTTTGGAACAAATTTGCTAGTACATTTAAGTAACATACTAAGAGTACAACTATAATAAGCAATACATGAGAGTTATTCAAATTTAAAAAATAGCTTCTGCTTGTTTTTTCTACTCTTTCTTTATATGCTTAATTCAACTTCTGATGTACAGGTGTTTTAGTTTGTTGCATCACAGACACAAATTCACTGCCAACTATTACTGCTGCTTTGTGGAATTCTGATTTTCTTAATGTTCTACTGAAAATAGTTTAATTGCTGAACCCCAGATTTATAAAGAACATGTGTATAACCTGTCAAGTTTCTCTGATTTTTTTCTTTTTTACTGTTTTTCTACCAAAATGCACGCAATATTTACAGTAGGCTCCATCAAATATTGCAGACAAAAATGCTTTTTTTCTTTTTGTTTATTTTTATGATATATTTATTTTACTTAGTAGCACTATACTATACTTATAATTATAAAACGGATTGTTATAATGCTGCATACTGATTGGTCCATCAGTGTTCCAAGCCGTTACAATATCCAGCACAATGTCACGATTAGGAACTACTTAGGAACAAAGGCAAATCACTGCACCTGTGCTAACCACGTATCACTACTCCACCAAAATCAAAGAAAACACCTGTCACAGTTTTCTGTTTTAAACAAGACGCTGTTTTAGTATTTTATTTGTAGTACGTACCAGTCATTTTCTGTAACTTTGGTCGGATTCAGTTGTCAGATATTCTGTTTTATTTTGCTCCTTTTAGTTGAAAAAAAAAATGTAAATATGGTAAATAGCAAACTAGGTTAGTAACATTAAAATCGAAAACAGTAAACTTTTTTTTTTTTTTTTTTTAAACATGTTCCCAAGAAGTACACGCTTGACCACGAAGTGTTATAAATTACACAACACGATTTTATCAAAACCGCTAATACCTCAGGTTCATGTATTAAGAAAGCAGTAAACTTTAATTGCTCATTTACAAAAAACGTAAGTAATACCTTAAGTTTAAAAGATTATCATGTGTCTGGACAGAGGCTCTCATCCTCAGGCAGCCATTTCTGGGTTTCTTTGTAACCAACAGAAGATCAGCTTCTTCCACAGCTAGCCAATCAGAAGTAATAGGGGTGGGACGTAAACACTTTTTAAAATGTTTGTTTGTTTATGTGCTAGACTTCTGCAATTCAGTTTTCAGAAACTTGTGTGGCTCTCTACAAATATAACCAGAGTGCCTTTCTAGCAACAGAGCGAACATAGGAAAAATAAATAAATAAAAACGACTTGTCTGACGGGCAAAGTATGTCTGACGGGCAAAGTACGGCAAAACGTGTTGTCCGTCCTACAAATCTTGTTGCCCCGGGTGTCGGGCGATACGAATTGGCCACCCCTGTATCCTTCAGGTAAAATCCTTAATAAAAGATTCTGACTGGTGCTTCCAGGCAATGCATTTTCTTATGGCACCAGGAAAACCATTTTTCTTTCCCATCTAATGCCCCTCTATCGGCACTGTTTTGTAATAATACAGTAGATTCCCATTGCGGGCACGTGCTACTGATCATACTCTGTCAGATAGTTGGCTTCTGCAGAATGCAAGTAACTGAACCGTGTTAGAAGCTATTATGTGTTCCTAAACTGTGAGAAACACAATCACAATGAAAATACTTTGGCATTGCTTTGCCTATTCTAGTATGTTTGAGCATTGATTCTAAAAGATAAACATGCATGAGTAACATTTCATTGTTCAAAAAATACCCATTACTAGTCCTTTTTTTTTTTTAAACCCATTTTTTTTTTTTTACCTCTGGGCTGGATTTTCTTTTCTTAAGAGCGAGAACACGTACCCTGTTGTCAAATTGCTAACCATTCCAGGATCGTTTATGACCAAGGCCTACAAGCTGATGAAAATGAAGGGGCAAGTGGAAGTCATTTTAATGGATGTAATTTTCAAATGTCAAATGGCTTTTGATGCTCCATAAAATGTGTGTGTTCTGTCTTTTGATAATACTTTATGGTAATATTTCATCAAAGGCTGCCTTAACATATTCTTGATGGCACAGCTAGAGAGCAAATATAGGTTTCAGTCGTGTGGTATCTCGGGGAAAATGTTGTTTTAGTTTGCAATTATTTACCCAAAAACAATTATTTGACAACATTATATATTGGATAGCAAATTGAATGTAAAAAAAAATCAAAGTAGTCAGAAATACAGCAGTGAAAGGTTAAAATATACAGGCTTCAGAAGTGGATTCAATGGTTTCTTAAAGTAAAAAATAAAATAAAAAATGTAATGTAATGGATCCACTTTATGTACTTTACCTGCATTTCTTCCTTAATTTGTATCGGGGTCCTCATTCAAAATTAATGTTTTATTTCATTGGCTGGATGGATGGAATTGTATTTATTTTTTTTGCAGTCTGTTGCAAACTTAACCAGAAAGAGAACTTGTAGAAATAGAAAATTAAATACCCGTGACAGATGCACTTCCATTAGTCTCCAATAAGCAGACCACTTGGTTGAGTGCAGTGACGGTAGTTCAGAAATAATGCTATCAGGTTTTGGTTTTTTTTGGGTAAACATTTATAATGTAATCAGTGTGTTGTAACAGATGTCATCAATTAGGCTGTGGTAAATTTGGTTATCTGGAAATTGTATCATAATCTGTATTCCTCGGAGACAGAGTGTTCTGATAAAAGCTTAGTGACAATCCATTCTTGTACTAGCGTTTCCAGCTTGTTCCAGTATTGAGTTCAGTGCTGTTCTTAGGAAGGCTGGCTGTCCAGATGAGTAAACGGGCCTAGATCAGGGCTCCCAGTCATCCTCACAGTAAAACTATACTCTAGATATGAGGTCACTCCAATGGTGATTTTAGTAGAGGCTACAGTCTGAGAAATCCTGGTGCCCGACATTGTTCTACAGTACATGCTGTATTGTTGTGTTGATGGAAGAATGCTTGCATTATTGCTTGAGCATTTTCTGATGTGTGTTTTTATATGAAAAGTTAAATGTATTGACTTGTACCTAGCAAAGATGATTTACATTCCCTAATAGGCAGAACTTTATAGAGACAGCAGTGACTAGGTCGGTAGCAGATTCAGTTGTGTGGCTGGATAATGAACCAAAGTGGTTTAGCAACACAGGCATTGTAGGGTGAATTGGTGTTTTGGCGAAATTATAATTGATGGTAATTAATGAACATGTGTAATGGTTTAACTCAGTTAGCACTCTCTGGTACAAACGAGTTCAAGATCGCCAAGAAACAATTGCACAATAAAACACAAAAGTTTGTAAATTAAAATATGGTACACAAGTAGAGAAGGTTAATATAAAAATAGCATAAATCGCACATTAATCTTGGTAAGCAATTATCGTCATGTAATATCTCAGCTTCAGTGTAAATATCAATTACATGTGAATGCTAGAATACATGAATTATCTACAATTTGTCTTTCTATAAGAACTAATAACACTTAGCAGATGTAATTATATGAATATGCAAGTAGGATAAAGGTTTGAGTAAATATGAGTCAGTAAATAAATTAATATAAATTCAGTGAATTCTAATCAATAGGATATTACGAAATCGTAATCGATTCTTTATCAATCTGTTAAAAATGTATATTGTTTAATTAGAACCGCGGCAAAAAAATGGTGAGCACCAAATAAACCAAAAAAACACGGACAACAGCACAGTACGCAAAGTATTCTCCATTGTTGGGCATGATGGGAAAAAAGTTTTTCCAGACAGAACTACCGCGCTAGTAATCAGCAAGAGAGCAGAGGGTGTTTGGAAAAGTGCAATGTCCTCTTGTCTGGATGAAGCTGCAAGTGAACCAAGTAAACTTAACCAAGTGAATTAGCTTTAAAAGAAACTCAAGTTTGCTTGAATTTTTCTGGTATGAAACGAACTGAAGCAAACCTGAAAAACATTTTGTTTGCAAATGAACAACGATTCAAATCGCTTGCAAGTGAACTAGGTGTGAAAGTGCCCAAAAGAACAGGGGCCCAACTTTATCTCTCTGGTCGTCATAGAGACGGAGTAGCTGGCCTCTTTCGAGAAAGATGCTGGATTCTTTTTACCTGTGTTATGGTTCTACAGGTGTGTCTAAACCGAAGAGGTTCTATCAGTCAAGCCTCTGTTGCCTGGTGGGGTGAAAGTTTTAAATGTTATGTCAACTGTGCTGCCTCAGCAATATTTTGGTCTTTCAAAAAACAAAACAAAAAAAAACCAATACAAAGCGTTGAGGAACAAAGTAGAAATTTGCATATTGTGATGTTATCTAGTATATTAAAACACTTTTGAAAGGGTATACCAACAGAACAAAGGGGGGGGGGGGGGGGGGAATTACTTTGTTAAAAACTAGAAAATGCAATGTTAAACTGTGCTTGTAGCTAGCTGTTTTTGAATGCATTAACACCATTTAAAGGTTACAATCCAATTCAAAGAGTTGGAGCTTGCATACAGTAATTACACCATATCTTTATTAGGATGCATAAACATCTCTGTGGGACAATTTAGGTCAAAAGTATGCAAAATAGCTGAGATATTCGACGATATTCAACCTCTCCATAGTGGTATTATTTATTTAAACATGACAAGTCACCACAGGGAGTTTGAATTAATTAAAAATATTCTAGCACAGAACTAGACATTAATTGAACTCATCTGGATGTTAGCATGAGCTTGTTCACCTTGTAATGTTCTTGTTCTTTATTGGATTCATCAACAGATTTTTTTTAAGGAAAGGAAGATGTTGAGATTTTGCTTTAGATTTTGCGTTTTGATTAAACACAAGTTCAACAATCTGGTTATGTAGCAGTGACATGTTCTGACACGCACTGACTAACCTTGTACATTTTTTTTTTTTATGTCTCTTAGTCTGTATATTGTAAACAGAATCTATTATATATTTTGTCAGCTAGGCAGAAAAAATGTTGTCTTCATCAAAGTGGAAATCAAAAGTTGAATATTTGAAACCCATCAATCAAAGAACACAAATTGCTGACCATGACGTGCAGTAGGCATGACTGACACCAGTCCTGTGCTGGATAGAAGTGAAACCAATCCATATAAAGGTAGCACTGATCTACTGATCTCCCACCACATCATTAGACTTCAGTAACACATGGAAAGTAAATTGCAGAAGATGGAAGAATACTTTTAAAACTGTGAATATCCTAAAAAGTAATGTCCAGCAATTCATAAATACCCTGACAAATAATTAATCATTCCTATACAGTTGTTTTAGATTTCAGTTTTTGTTTTAGCAGTGTTGAGATTTGCTCAGGTAAAACTGCCTTCCAAGCTAATAATTCTGTCAAACTAAAATAAGACAATACATTTAGCAGAGTGGAATCTAATACCAAAGTCCATAGGGAAAGGTGATTTACAGTTCATGTGGTAAACCTGCTCTGCTATCACTGTATTGTTCACAGATTGTGCAGTACTATTTTTGCAAGGGGCTGGTGATCCACCATATTTTTTTTTTCTTCCTCCACTTCTCCTTAGGGTACAGAAAGGTATGCATTCATTTATCACAGATTTAACATATTAGTCAGCTTCAAGACTTTATTAAATTTAGTTCATTGTATCACATCCGAAATGATAGATATTTTCTATAGAACTGCAGGCATTTTCTTTGTCATTAGGCCGTTGTTCAGAACATTCAGTGGGGCTAGTGCCTTAATACATCCAGAATAATTGTCTACAAGTCATTCTTTGTTGTGAATCTGAAGCGGTAGATCCTTGTAAAGAACTCCCCAGGTTCTACTGTCTAGGGGTTTATTACAGGTTTGTTTAGAAGCCATTCATCAGCAGGTGGCAGGGAAATGTTCTTCTCAGGAGAAGCTTGCTGGAAACAGAGCACCGAGTCTGATGAAAGTCCTGATGGATCTGAATGCCCAAAGATAGCCATGTTGTTATAACGTATAAGTTGTTTACAATTACTATATGTGACCACTCCAGTGAAAACCCAGCTGAAACCAGTAAGAGCTAAATGGTAAAACAATGTAACAAGAGACCCAAGAGGACCCGTAGCTGTGCTGAGCTCCTATCAGTGGATTGTTGCACGTACATGTAGTGAAAAAATTAAGATTCAAAAACACTTTATATACCTCCAATACAATCATACAAGCACGAGATATAAACCGACTTTGGACAAGGCCTCAGTACAGCTCAGTGCATATGACTCCACTCCCATTTATCTGTCTTCTGTCCAATGATAGGGGTTTCTACTCTATCATTGCACATTCCTTTTTTTCCACTCTGTCATTCCAAACCTTTTTAAAAACGTGTTAGTATGATTAAATACTACTTATTTACAGTATGACACTTTAGCATTAAAGTATATAATCATATTTTTTTTATCAGTGTTTAACACACAGCAGTTCTTTATGCAAATTTAATCTAAAACAATTTAACAAACATAATTATGTTTACCTGTTACAAGTTTATCTTTCTGGCTGGTGAAACAGATTGCAGTAGTCAACGTTATTTTTATTAATGCAGTCATGTACCATTGTGATAAGCATAGGGCACAGTTATGTAGTTATTATACATATACAGTACTGTGCAAAAGTTTTAGGCAGGTGTGAAAAAATGCTGTAAAGTAAGAATGCTTTCAAAAATAGACATGTTAATAGTTTATATTTATCAATTAACAAAATGCAAAGTGAGTGAACAGAAGAAAAATCTACATCAAATCAATATTTGGTGTGACCACCCTTTGCCTTCAAAACAGCATCAATTCTTCTAGGTACACTTGCACACAGTTTTTGAAGGAACTCGGCAGGTAGGTTGGCCCAAACATCTTGGAGAACTAACCACAGTTCTTCTGTGGATTTAGGCAGCCTCAGTTGCTTCTCTCTCTCATGTAATCCCAGACAGACTCGATGATGTTGAGATCAGGGCTCTGTGGGGCCATACCATCACTTCCAGGACTCCTTGTTCTTCTTTACGCTGAAGATAGTTCTTAATGACTTTCGCTGTATGTTTGGGGTCGTTGTCATGCTGCAGAACAAATTTGGGGCCAATCAGATGCCTCCCTGATGGTATTGCATGATGGATAAGTATCTGCCTGTACTTCTCAGCATTGAGGAGACCATTAATTCTGACCAAATCCCCAACTCCATTTGCAGAAATGCAGCCCCAAACTTGCAAGGAACCTCCACCATGCTTCACTGTTGCCTGCAGACACTCATTCGTACGCTCTCCAGCCCTTCGCTGAACAAACTGCCTTCTGCTACAGCCAAATATTTCAAATTTTGACTCATCAGTCCAGAGCACCTGCTGCCATTTTTCTGCACCCCAGTTCCTGTGTTTTCGTGCATAGTTGAGTCGCTTGGCCTTGTTTCCACGCCGGAGGTATGGCTTTTGGCCGCAAGTCTTCCATGAAGGCCACTTCTGACCAGACTTCTCCGACAGTAGATGGGTGTACCAGGGTCCCACTGTTTTCTGCCAGTTCTGAGCTGATGGCACTGCTGGACATCTTCCGATTGCGAAGGGAAGTAAGCATGATGTGTCTTTCATCTGCTGCAGTAAGTTTCCTTGGCCGACCACTGCTTCTACGGTCCTCAACGTTGCCCGTTTCTTTGTGCTTCTTCAAAAGAGCTTGGACAGCACATCTGGAAACCCCTGTCTGCCTTGAAATTTCGGCCTGGGAGAGACCTTGCTGATGCAGTATAACTACCTTGTGTCTTGTTGCTGTGCTCAGTCTTGCCATGGTGTATGACCTTTGACAGTAAACTGTCTTCAGCAACCTCACCTTGTTAGCTGAGTTTGGCTGTTCCTCACCCAGTTTTATTCCTCCTACACAGCTGTTTCTGTTTCAGTTAATGATTGTGTTTCAACCTACATATTGAATTGATGATCATTAGCACCTGTTTGGTATAATTGTTTAATCATACACCTGACTATATGCCTACAAAATCCCTGACTTTGTGCAAGTGTACCTAGAAGAATTGATGCTGTTTTGAAGGCAAAGGGTGGTCACACCAAATATGGATTTGATTTAGATTTTTCTTCTGTTCACTCACTTTGCATTTAGTTAATTGATAAATATAATCTATTAACATGTCTATTTTTGAAAGCATTCTTACTTTACAGCATTTTTTCACACCTGCCTAAAACTTTTGCACAGTACTGTATGTTATACACACACACACACACACACACACACACACACATACTACAAATTAATACAATAAAGCAACCCGTTGAGGAGACCTTAGTTCAAGTCATTTCATAGATGTACTGTAGTTAGCCTATCAGATTGGGGGAAATAAATGTTGTGTCTTTCTGAAAAAGGCTCTAAAACAGGCACCGACCAGTATTTAGGTTCTCATTGATCTTTATGCTGAGGAATATAAGCCAAACTCTGGCTGCATTTATATTTAATATCGGTGCAATCAATCAACAATAAGTGTGTTTCAGGATACAGGAAGGGCAAACGCTATTAAGAGCCTGTCTGGTTAAGCCAATTTTCTTTACTAAATGTCTAAATACTATCTTCTTTTTATGTTTCTTGTAATAAAAAGCCTGATCTACTGCTCAGTTTATCTTTGTGTTTCTATTTAATACAGTATATAAAACTAGACTTACTATTTCTATGTTTAATCTAAAATGCTATATATATATATATAATCCGGGCCCATTTTTATTTATTCAATTAGGTATCCTAGGATAGACTTTCTATAAAGTTACTTAGTGCTGAAAAAGGTAAATTGCTAATTTTAAATCCAGAAAATGTCACAGGTACAAGGGTATTGCATTCTATATCAACCTCAGTATGGACAACATTTAATCAAAATTCATAGAGATCTCCTGGTTTCCTTACTAATGAAGTTCTGCACACTTTCCAATTTGTTAGTAATAGCTTTGCTTTACTTTCTTTAAAAAAAAGGTATGCTAATGAAATGAAATATAATCGTGATCTAGTCTTCTGTCTCATTTTTAAAGGGTTGCAACCCTTTAGCATACAGTGTACACACTAACAACCCTCATACCAGATTTACAGCATATGAAATCAGACTGCAGAATAATACATTACTATGTTACTGCTTTTCTGAGACTGTGTAGAGTCACAAATCCCTTTTGCCTGGTGCAGTTGAGCTTAGCGTTGTCATAGGACCTGGATGTCCAGTTCAGGACCTATAAGTGGTGAGACGATTCATCGTGTATTGATGCATCGCGATACTTCACAACACGATACACCTTCATGTATCGCGATACAAGCTTCAAATGAGTAGCTTAGAACTGACAAAAGAAAGAACGATTCCTGTTTCCTATAAAGCTGTTTATTATAGATGACAAAACAGTTTTTTTTATATTTGCTCACCCTTCAGTGCGCCCTAATAATGTTTTTATTTGGTTGAATGATCATTAAACTTTGATTTGGTTGAATATGTTCCTTTCTTTTCTGTTAATCCTGATGAAAATGACTTTTTTAATACTAATTGTATCATGAATTTTAATCTAATAAATGATTTCTAACCACATTTAAAAAGAGCACAGATCGCAACTTGAAAAACTTCATATTTAGATTTTTCTAAAGAAACACATGAACTAAGTTTGTACTTTTAATAGGAGATTTGGTAAATTCAGCTAAAATGGATATCCCAGGAACTTTACTGCTTTGTCTTTAAATTTAAACTAATGGTTTACTACTTTGTGGGAAATAAATATCATTTATTTTGAACTGAATCAGTCTATGGAATTGAAATTGTAATTATTTTCAAGTCTGTCAAGTAGAGATGAGTTTTTCATTAGTAACGCGATACGTATCGTGGTGTGACCTTGGTGTATCGTCTCACCCCTAGGACCTATGGTGTACGCCTGTATGGTGATTCTTTAATATGCGTGGCATTTCCTAGAGTTGGCAGATGGGCCACGCAAAAACCAGACACATACAAACGCTATAGAATGATCTACTGTAGTACTGTAAATGTTGCGTTTCAAATTGTGTATAAATGAAATTGGAAAACAAATCTATTCACTAAACCCATCAAAGCAGGGCCATCAGGACTAACATGCTACAATATATCTGCAGCACCCCATACCCCATAGACTTTGCTTTCTTGATTTTCTTTTTTACTGTAATTATGTGCTAATATGTAGCTTCCTCTGCTAGGATATAATTAGGCCGTCTGATTTTCGGGTTTTACCCGATTTTAACCTGATTTCTTAATCCAAAGAAAATATATATTTCAGTAGAACAAACATGATCAAGGCCAAGTACCCATCATAATGGGGTGCAGGGGCAAATTGCTGGTTATTAATCTTTAAAAGCTCAATGATCTGTTTGAAAAATTGGGGTATAGTGACATTTATTTGAGTTGATACTGCAATTGGCAGTAGTAATAGTAGCTCTTACGAAGTTGTTTACTGAGCAATTTAAAACTGACCAGAAAGGAAACAAATGTGAATGTTGACATTTTTTAGTCAATCCTAACGAGTTGGCTTCAATAAAAAAAAAAAAAGGTAAAATGAGCAACTTATTACAATACAGTTCAGAGCGTTTGACATGTCACATTAAATGAATGGTGGTTCCAGTGCAGCGGTCACTTTCTAGCATTGTTATGGCATGCAGGGGCATGTACTTGGATAGTCTATAGTCAAATATTTGCGACCTTTTCATAATTAGCACTCAAGGGACCCTCTTAAAGTGACCGTTATATCCAGGTGATTTGATATGGAAAATATGTAACATAGTGGAATTCATCAAAGTAGCTGCTATAGACTGGTTAGAAACAGTGATCTTTCATACAGGTTTACTGCAAAATATAATACATGATTTTAGCAATAATACTGTATGAGGTTATGCAATTTTTATGGCTTCAGAAGTCAACTGCTAATTTATTGACTTGGTATAGGCATTGTCAAACATGGTATGGCTCATGTGCCTGTAAAAATCATTATACCTGGTATTTTAACACAATCAGTGTGAACTGTGCACCTTAGCTGTTTATGGGCTCAATGCACACTGCCCATATATTCTTGGTAGTGCTGTTGAATATCCCCTGCTTGTAAGAAGATAACAATAAAACTAAATGCAGAAAAACATTTTGCTGCAGGCACTTGTCAAATGCTTTGCACACAGCAAGCAAAAAGCTTTCTTTTTTACTTTGATCTACGTTTTTTACAAATGTATCATTTGCATTACCACCTGAGTATTAACATTACGTGAAGTAAACAGCTACAGAGACGAGTGTAGCCCGACGAGATTCAAGACCTTGTTTGCAGTATGTACAGTCAACACTAACGAAGAAAGCTCTGATTCTGCATGCTCTTTAGATATAATATGACAGACTCTAGATTAAATCCCTTATTGTGAGTGCTTTATCCCATCTATTTTGAAATATTTAAATCTATAGATAGCTTTTCCAAATTGCCTTTTGTTGATCCAGATGTTAATATTAAAGCACATTAAACCACAGATTAGGCACATATACTGTATTTGCACATTGTGCAGTTGTGCAGCACCTGCAAAGTGGCTGGTAATTGGCAACATTCTATTGGCTTTTGTATACAATTTGTGGTCTACAGAAGAAATTGGATTGTGCTACTTTAAAGGTTCAATCTTTTCCGTTGTATGGCTGCTTTTGTGTTTAATTACTGTTTTTTTTGTCTGTTTTTCTTTTAATTTCTCCATATTACCCACTGTAATTCTATTTTCGAAGCTTACAAAACTACACTTCACTTGTGGCAGTATTAATAAATGTGTGTATTTTTGTTTGTTTTGTTTTTGTGTGTGGATTTATTTTAATCTTATTTAAATAATTACATAATATTGAATGACCTGGTGGCATGGCACATTTACCAGAGGCACACACATTTTATTGATTTTGTTAAATTGCCTTTTTGTTTCTGAAAAGCACCTTTTGTTGTACATTAGGAAAAAATAGAAGGAGCTTCATTTGATGAAGCAGTTACTATAAATCATACAGTATACCAGTAGACCGGGACTATGCTTGGTGACAGAGGCACTTTGTATTATTTAGTGACATTCTGTGACAGGAAAGAGCCTTGAAGTTTGAACACTCTAGAAGTATTCAGAGGGGGGTGGGTTCTTTTTCATCTGAGATAACAACACGATTCAAAACCTTGTCTGTTTAGCCATCATTATGTACAGTACTGTATAATACATCTATAAGAACTGCATTGTGTCAAACTGCTTGGTTGCCCCGATATTGATCCTAATTGACTTGGAATACCAGCAAATACGTCATCATAGTATTATTTACTATCCCAGTCATAGTCTGTTTAAACAGCAAGCCCAAAAAGGTTTGTAGGCTATGCTGAGGTTTTTAATATATACAGTGTGGCTATGGCCATATAATGGCAGGTAAATTGACATCTTTAAATTACCAGGGTGGAGCTCAAATAAACAACTTGTTGTCCTGCAGGTCAGTTCCTAGGCAGGGCTGAAACAGCAGTCATCTGCCCTGACCCCTCGGCTAAACATGGGTTCCTTAAATGTGAAATTCTAGGATATAGAGATGCAGAATTCTCAAAAAAAATAAAAAAAAATAAAATAAAAAAGCATTTCCCTGAATGATGCTATGCCAGCAGCAGCAACTGAGTGCCAGCTGTTCTGAGGAGCTTCGTCTCTTTAATCTGTGGACCTCTTCAGGCCTCTTGCACTGGATTGCCCATTCTGAGTGCTATCTTGCAGGGCTCCTTTAATTGCAGTGTCTGCGTGCTGCCACCTTCTTGGGTCAACCTTAAGACCTCACATGTTTTCTTATTTAGAACCAGCAGATACGTAGCAGAGACAGTGTTCTTTTTGTAGCTGGTGACTGATTTCAGTCAGTACAATCCCATTAAGAGTCTTGGTCAAACTAGCTTAGTTCAGCAGAACACCCTGTACGCATTTGTGTCAACACTTGGTTATCTGTTTTACTGCAGGTAAAGACTGCAACATGTTAAACAATCCATACATTTTTTAACACTAGCATGGCCAGTACCACAAATATAATCTTGTAGCAACTGTTACTTAATGTATTTCTGTAGCTTACAGCAAATGGGTGTCATTCGTGCAGTGGAGCATATTCTGAGAACAATGAGCTGATCCTGCAGCAGCTTTACAGTTTGCTGTTCAGGTGAGTGTCGGGCCTTTAAAGACATTTAGCGATCACTAAATGATATGCCGTCGGTCCTTATGTTTCTCCTTGACATCAGTGAAGATGTGTACTTAAAAAATAGGTGCAAGACAGTAGCTAATTGTTGTCTGACAGGATTCCAGCATTTGCTTTTATTATGCAAATTCACTTGAAGCAACAATGTATGTCCCATATATGCAGTAATATGCAGAACATGTTTTATATAGGTGCTGTGCAGGAGGGAGTGGACAAACCAACACACTTTTCAAAATCTGCATTATTATATATTATATGTACACAGGTTGCACCCAAACCTTGTGGTATAATCGAATTACATGTACAAAATGTATTTGATGGTTTGCAGTGCAGAGGTGAGAAAGGAATTGCTGTCTTCCTCAACCCTCTTTCTTCACAACAAAGTAGAAAAACAAATCTCACATTGGAAGCTCACCAATTATTTTCTCCCCACAGGAAGCTCTCCAGTTCAATTCACCTGACTTGTAATATTATCATCTACAGTACATATCCATCACTCATGTATAATACCAATATACACTTCTTATTTTTCATATATGCATTTAATTAATTGAGTTCACCCAAAAACCTGTTCATAAACCATTTGTTTAGCTTTCTGACTATCAAGAAATGGAAAAATAAATACCAGTGCAATGCTGATATACGATGCAACAAAAGCACAATTTCAATCTCCATGAAAGGGGTGATTTGTTTTGCCTCTTGCTTTTTCATTCTAACTATGGTTATTACATCTCATATCATTAAAAATGATAATAGGATTCAATTAATTACATGTGCACAAGTGTGCTCTGTTTTAAATTAGAAAACCATTTATTTATAATAATAAAGTATGTGTGAATGTAAGCTGCCTGCCATTCCCAGAAGATTTTTAGGAAGCTTTTTGTTCTGAATAGGTTGTAGTAATTAATGAGTTTACAGATGACATAACTGTTCATGTTGTAGCATTCAATCCCTGAATTTTACAAAAGCCACAGGAAGAGATGAGACAGCATTTCAAGCCATTCACAAAGGTCTCAAAAGTTTAACAATATTAAAGCAAGCAAATACACTAAACTAAAATACACTGATGAATGCAGGATTCCTATTTAAGGATAGACTAGTGATGTCAACAGCAGGTCACGCTATGTACTTTATAAGGGTGAAGTGAGTGTGTGCGTGTGTCAATGATGCAAAACGGGAGTTCTGTCAATAAAGACAACATAAAAGCGACTAATGTCAGTCACACAAAAGTGGATCACCATGACCTCCATTCTCCAGATGTGCATGTAAAATGTAACTGTGACATAAAATACTGTACAGGTATTCCCCTGTGTATTCCTGTTCTTCTCAGTAAATGTTGGTAAAGAATGCCATAATCAAGATTTGCACACAATAGTATAAGCCGTTCTCTATATAGTGAACACATGGGTCCAACACATCATTTTAATGATATAAACAGTGTCAAGTAAATACTACCTACCACTCTTAAACTCTGTATTGATCTCCCTGTGTGACTTTCTTAAAACAATGTATGTATTTATTATGTATGTATGTATGTATTTATATTTTATATGACCATTAGCATTCTAAATAATTATAAAAATAGGCCTGATTTTTAGGAATCTCTCTTTTTAGATTATTAAAATAGGCATAATTTAACAAAATAAGTAGATTTATATACAAAAAAACTTTTTTTGAATGCTTGAATGCTTTAAGCATTTAAAATTCCAAGCACACTTCTTATTGCTTCCCATTGCATTATTCTGATGGTTTCACACAGCATAACACACATCAGAAAGGTTGTATTAGTTTATTCACATGAGATTGCATCTCATATCTCTTATGAACCACTTTCCCCACAAAATTTATAACAAATACAAAGGAGAGGTTTCTCAAGTGCAGTTATTGTAGTACAGTATTTACAGTGTACACTATGGTACACTATAGTACACTGGGTGGAGTGGTACTGTAATTCAGATGCACCTAGCAATGACGGGCTCAGTAGCTGCAAGGAGTGCACATAGACAACTGAGGATTATTGCCACACTAGCTTGCCTGTACACCTCAACCCTGGAAATACTAGAGAAACCTATCTGTTATGCCCAGCTTCCCTGCTCATAAACACAAATCTCCTATCCTTTCGGATGTTCACTACTTAACTTTACAATGCATAAGACTCTCCAGGAGGTGCAACACGCGTATTCCTTCTGTTTCATATTCTGAAAGCATATCCTTGAACAACTCTGCATTCAAACAATATATTATTGGATTACAAATTACAATAGACTGATAATTGCACTGAGACCACCTAAACTCATTTTATTTAGGTTTCAAATAACCCTTTGACGGAACAAAAATTGTAAATCATTCTGTCCTCAATTGACCATTTTAATGCCAGTTCCATGAGGGAACTGTGATAAAAGACAAACCCTGAAGCTCTTTTGTTACTGTTACATTTATAACATTTTTCTGGCATTTTCTGTCTTATGTCGTAACTTCTGAATGTTCATAATATATATAGAGAGATTATTTTACCTGGCAGATCTTTACTTTCATTGTCAATAGACTGTGCTTCAAAGCAGATTAATTTCGAACCCTGTTTATGGCCTCTTTGCTACTGTCTTCAGATAGAACTGAGCTCAGTCTCAATTTACATCCTCTCTGTTGTTGTTTCTTACCTTTACCGGTTTTTATTAAGGGGCTACAGGCTGCTCAGATCAGTCAGAACAATAACTGGCATTTCTTGACTAAACTCTGTTTGTTTTCTACCATTACCGGTAATGAAAGGGCTACATACAGGCAGTCTTGAGTGGATGTTGTTTATTCATTGCAGATTGTGACAGCTTACACTGGGGTGTATTTAAATAGTATTGTTATTTCATGGAATTGCAGAAAATGGCAGAAATGTGTGAAAAATTAGAGCAGTCAATAACTCAAACATTTTAGAAATGGTTATACATTTTTTTCATGTAAACCATTATTTTGTTCGACATTGTAGGCCTAAGAGCAAATATATTTAAGTTGATATACATTATGTATCAACAAATGGAAAATAATCACTAGTGCCTCAATAGTGTATGAATAATGGCCTATAGAATTTGATTTACCTTTTCTGTCTGTAAAAACATATACATTTGCTGTTGTTTTTAATCTCTTGTCACACACTTAAAGATTTTAGGATGCAAAAAACAAAAAAAAAATCGTTGGTCGTGCCTGGATTATTTTTTACAATCACTGTGCTTCGATGTCTTTGGCTGCCCTGCTGTTCTAAACAGGGCCGGCGTAACCATATAGGCAGAACAGGCGGCCTCCTAGGGCAGCAAATTGAAGGGGGCAGCAAAAACGGTACATAATTACATTTTATACTTCACATTTCTTTAATCGTAAAATGTTCAACATCTTAGATCACTGTTTCTTGTTCTGCAAAACTTATTTCTGATGTTACAGAACGATATCATGAGCAGTGGTGTAGTCCTAAATCTGGAAGTACAGGAACGCTGGGGGGACAGGGTGATCATGCCGGTGCTCTGTCACGCGAAATCTGGTCTCCCCTGGGAACAGGCTTTTGGTTGTTGAGCCCGCTGCTAAGCAAAGGACGCATTGAAGTTCCTTGCGTATTCAAATGGGGTGGAGCATGATTGGATTTCATTTAATTACCCTGACAATGATTCTTAAAGGACGTTGCTAATACAGGATAATCAAAATGTTTTACCGATTTTTTTATATCTTTTTATTATTATTATTTGTTTATTTAGCAGACGCCTTTATCCAAGGCGACTTACAGAGACTAGGGTGTGTGAACTATGCATCAGCTGTAGAGTCACTTACAACTACGTCTCACCCGAAAGACGGAGCACAAGGAGGTTGAGTGACTTGCTCAGAGTCACACAGTGAGTCAGTGGTTGAGATGGGATTTGAACCGGGGACCTCCTGGTTACAAGTCCTTTTCTTTAACCACTGGACCACACAGCCTCCTCTGAAATGACTGTCCTGGAAATCGCTAGATTTGTAGCTAGTTGCTTTTGGCAACAAATCTCGCAAAGGCAGCCCTTAAAGTCACTAGATTTGGCGAGAAATTTGCTAAATTGGCAACACTGCTTGAAGGCGCAGAAAAAAATATCTGATTTCCACATGGCTGCTTATTGCCTTGACACAACAAGGAAAGGAGATTGCTTCATCATTGCCCAGGCACTGAAATCAGAGCGGTTGTGTGCCATTTAAGCATTTTCAAAACACATCGGTAACGATTATTTAGTTCTTTACAGTTAATTGTTAATCAAGGATCTGCCGATAGAAAAAAGTACCGGAGGATTTGCTGTGCACAATTATATGATCACTAACCTACACGTTGGATACCAGTTCTATAGTACTTAAGGAATGCAATACGGTACTGTACAAATAAGGTACAATGAAAATGTGTTTGAAGTAACCTGTGTATCCTGTATCAATTGTTATTCATAACTCTAAGCTCATGCATGGTGGTAGAGTCCATTGATCATAAATATTGTCATTGTAGAGCTGACAGTAGTCACTACTGTTTGTGAGAGTGATGTGTATATAGTTTTGTGATGTAAAAAAAAAAAAAAAACCATAACCTGTACAATAATGTGTTTATATATATATATATATATATATATATATATATATATATATATATATATATATATATATATATATATATATATATATACATTTTAAAAAGAGTGAAAAGGGAGGGTGGCAAAATTTCATTTGTCTAGGGCGGCAAAATCCTTGCGCCGGCCCTGGGTCTAGGTGGGGCTGCAGGCTCCCTTTAGCAGGGTTTGAAATCGCTTGCTCCTGATCAGCAGCCAGTCTGCGTTGTGTTTGCCAGCCAAGCATCTGCAATCACCTCTGATTTGTCTCTGTCCCCGAAGGGCAGCTACTAACCCCATCAGAGAGAAAATGACCAGCTTGTTGAGTTCACTGTCTGCTTGGTCAATTATGCTTTTAATGTCTTTTTAATTCGATTTCCCTTCTTCAAACAGACAAGTCACTAACTCATTTACAGCACTCTGAGAAGTGACTGTTCTGCTTGCTTGTCACGATACATAAGGCACATATGGCCCAGAATTTCTGCACCTCCCAAACTAACACTTTCTTTATTTCATTGTTCTTCTCGCTGCTTTGTTTTTCTTTCTTTTTATGACTGCAGTAGAGCCCAAAGGTCAGTGATTTTTTTGGTTTGTATTCATTTGTTAATGACCATCCCTTTCTCTATTAATTACCATGCTTAATTTGAGTGTATTACTGTAATGTTCACAATAGTATTTACAAAGCCACGTACTTGGTTTTGTTTGTGCCTGTTTGTTTGCTGTTTGCAACTACGCAATTGTATTGAGCAGTTTTCGATTAATTGATTTGAAGATGATTAATCGATCAATTAATCAATCAAAATAAAAGCCATGGCGATCTAAAATTGATTTCATTGTTGCATCTGTAATGTGTGTTATATTTTCATTTTGGAATATTTAAGTATAAGTGTTGCTGATATCTGGTACCTAATCACTGCAAGGGTTGTCTCCAAGGTCCATCTGCGATCAGACCAATTGACTTGCAGCAAAGGTACCAGTATACAGCAGTATATCTACAGCATTACATTTCAAGTAGTTACAAAACTAATGTAAAACAACAAGTGAAGAACCAAAAAATTCTCACACAAAAAAGGGGGACTAGTAACAATAAACTAATAAAACTAAAATGGATTTTGAACACTGGTTAGCAATTGATTTAAAACATGGTTAAGATCTGTGACTACCTAGTTTGGCTTTAAAAATGAAGCCGATTTGAAACAAAGGACTAGATTGCCTGAACTTTGGACGGAGGTCCTTAGGAAGGCCATTGTGCAGTCCACCAGCCACTGACCATCTTAAAGTGATTTTTCAGCAGTAGACAGGTGATATTTATATCAACATTAAGCATGCGGAAGAGGGTTGGACAGAATATTAGAAACACTTTGGACAGTCAGGAAGAGACTGACACATCTTTTAAGGTGTTCAAATTGCCCTTAATACCTCTAATTATTTCAGGGGAGTTTAGCAAGGAAAGAGGTCTGGGATGTCATTTACATAAGCAAATGATCAGAAGGGCAGTCTATTTACATGCTGCATGCTATCGGTGTTGCCATGCATGACGTAATACTAAAGACTGACAGCTCACCTAATTACGGATCTGATAAATAAAGCACTTGCTTTCACATATACTATTAATTACTTTTATTAAGAGTAAATGCTTTAATAACACTTTGGGGATTTGATTTCTAAATTATTTAGATAAAACTGTGTTGTGTTAAAACAGTTATATAAAGGAGTAGCTCTTATGCACATGCATTTTAAATGAAAAAGATGAGTAGACCATATTAAAAGCAAAAAAAGAGTGTAGTGACAGTGCATTTGAAACCAAGGTGCACTAATGAGGGTCACCCAGACTCTCTGTAACCTGTTTAAGAGCAGCATGCATAACATTTATTAGATTGGTCAGCGAGTTGCACACATGAAAGAAATAATCAGGCACATGTTTACAGTAATACCTTAAAGTATTTACATGATTTGATTGAGCATTTGAACGGATTTTGAGTGTGCATAGGAGCAAAATGAAAAGGCTGCAATATCCAAGTAATTAAGAACTCGCAAATAATTACTGAACTATTGAGAAAGTAATTTTGGTATGGTAAGTGATTGTTTTCTACTACATCTCCTGGAGAAGTTGTGACTGTAAGCTGTGAATAACATGGTTATTAGCAAATAGAAAACTAGTTTGAAAAATAATCCTCTTGTCTTGTTTCAATGACTGTGTTAGGGAAGCTGTGTTGGAACAACACCTACCAGAGCGGAGAGGGAGGGGATTCTGTTTGGCCTTTCACATAAAGAAACAAACCTTTCACCTCTTTGTAATTATAATCCCTCGTTAAAGTCCTTGTTTGTGTGTCTTAAACAGAGGTTGAATAGAGATGCTTTTTAAGGTGGCGGTAGAGCCAGCTAGAATTATTTGTGTGTGGTTTTTACCTAGCTGTGGACTTGTGCTAATTGCTTTTACATGCAATTTAGTACAAGTTCCAGTTAGTGTGGTTTCAGACTCAACGCCATAGCTTTTATTTTCAATAAAGATTTTATCCAGTGCCTCCTAAGACCACAATTACTACTCCAGAATTCATAAGGTGACCTTGGTTATATTCGAGTGGATTGTGCTGTAAGCAGTCTTGTGAAAGTTATTCCCAGATCAGCAAGCAGTAGCACATATACATAGATCCCATTCCTAGAAAATGTGCATAAATGATTGTTTTCTGTTGCCAATTACCTCTTTGCAAACATTCTTTTCAATGTCATTGTATAGCTAGTGCCACCCTCCCTCTTTACCACTGTGTTAGCCTAGTTCATAAGTGGAAGGTAATTTTGCTCTGCGCAAATCTCTAGCCTAAATGAATTCTTCTATGCTCTGTGTATGGGACCCTTACTAAGAATATCTAATCAACATTTCAAATTTGTGAGTGCACATTTATACAGTTTAAAGAATGTTATCAAAAGTAGTGAAAGTTTGCCGCCTTTATTTTAAGCGCGCATTAAAAGTCAGACGGCTCTTGTCATATTTTTTACTGGAATTGTATCTATCATTCCAATATAACCAAGTGTTCTTTTTTTAATCAGAGGGTTTGTTTTGGGGGAAAAAGTGACAATTTAGAAGATAAAAACATAAATTCCAGAACGAGGATAGGCCATTAAGCCCACCTATGCTTGCTTGCTTGCTTTGGTGCCAGCACGGTCCGTTCGCACTCAGGAGAGGAAAATACAAAAAAAACCCTAACCAGGTTAGAAGGGGAAATGAAACCTCTGGGAATCCGTGGCTAGATGGACCTAAAGGTCCTATTGTGGTCACAGAGAGGGTTATACAATATTGTTCATGACAGCATCCAGTCTTACCTCTAATAATAAAGAAGATGTGATTATTTGCAATATTTATGAACCAGTGGTTATTGGCAAAGGTGTGAAGCTGGTGCAAATTGACACACTGTACCAATGAATGGTTTAACAGAAGTTTTGAATAGGGGCATCTTTTTATTGCTTATTATGAACCTTTATAAATTCTATTGTTATCAGAGTGCAACTAAACTGATAACTGGACAGCGAGATTTTAGGACATCTTAGTATGCACACAAGTGTGTACCACTTAACCATGACATTTAATTTCACCTAGGGAAGCTCAGTAATGGAATTGTTTATTAGGTGGCACTACAAAGATGGATTTGTAACTCAGGTTTCAAAGCTTCCCTTACTCTCCAGGTAGCCTTTAAATTGGATGCTGTTGAATGGGGTTAGGTTTTATTTCCCTTTGGCTTACTGGATATGGTGCTGCATCTGTAATGTTGCATCAAGGAGTAACATAAAATCCACAAATTCTGGCCGTCGGCTTGCCTTCTTGAAAAGAATCCCTAAATGGTATTGTTGGCCAGTGTAACCCAACAGGGTCATTAGGAGAGCTGAAATATGAGGATGATGCTCTGCTTCCAAATGAAATTTAGATGATATTTTAAACTAATTGTAATGCATTGACTTGCCTCGTCATCAGTTTGAAGGCTCACCTATGTTCTGAGCCTGCCCAACTGTTGTCTGGATCAATTAGGGGGAAGATCTAGTTCCAGTATCATGCTTGCAAGAGAGATGAATAAACTTTAATGAAGGTGCATGAATGCTTGTTGAATAAGGTTAAGCAGATGCAGTTTTTCCCCTCAGTGTTCTCTTCTCTGTTCTTTCAGACTTGGGTAATGTGCTTTAATAAGACCATGCAAACATTTGGCATGACTGACAGCCTTTAATTTAGAAGGGGGGTTGATTCAGGCTGAAGTGCCTTTTTTATTTTAATTGAGACACACATGCTGATAAGAAAGAGCTACCGATTAACCATGCTGTATTGTTAACTTGCAGCTGCTCCATTGTTTGAGCATTTCTTTTTTTGTATCTTTCTACCTTTTTAAAAATGCTGAGGACATCTTGAGTTGGCTGCTCAAAGAGAAATCTTGCCACTGCACCTGTTTTCGGCCGTTTGATTAGATTGTATAACCTACTCCTTTTTATAATGGTGCATCGTTTAGCTGTGTAAGAGAGCTTTGTTACAAAATCAATAGTGTCCTGCTTTCACATGTTTTCACCTGTAATCCACATTTCATACAAATTGCCATCCCGCGCCTGTGGGTCTCCCCATCACTCAATCCAGCTTGGCATTAATCGGAGCAAACTGCCGTGTGTATGGCGGCTTGCAATATTTTTTGTACGTTTCTTATTTATTTATTTATTTATTTTTTGCAAACTTTTAGTCATGTTAACAATGTAGGAACATGGGTTCTGTTTATACTACCGTTTGTATGCTTGGGGCTTTCCAATTCCTTTCAGAAGTTCCTCATCCACGTTGCTTAGACCTTTGTGTGTGTACTGTACTGGTAGTAAATAATAAATAGGTCTGCATCCTATAACCTACACGCTTGTACATTTAACTGGAGTTATAACAGAAATCTACAATAAGCATCTTAGAAAGGAATGATTCATTTTCATTTGCCATTTCATTTTGGGCATCTGGGCACAGGTGGTGCCCAGTTGAATGGTGTGACATTCCCTTTTATTTTGTACAGTAACATTTTTCTTGATGAATAATTATAAAAATTATGCGTAGTAAGCATGTGTTTTAGTCAGTAATATTTCTGTCCCTATATTAATGGATGATGCTTATTACAGTGATGGGATGGGAATGCATTTCCTCTTTCGATATGGAACTATGATTATTTTTACAAAAGATTAAGTAAATGCAAATAGGGCTTATTTATTAACCATATCATTAAGATATGAATGCTACCTCATTTTTATATTTATTATGAAATAAAATAGCTTTTCAGAATTTACTTGATAAAGTGGAATCCATCCATAATTTGTTGATTTTCTTTATTGTAATAAACAATATCAGTAACATCATGAGATAATTGAGATCACTGAAGTGCTTGGATAATGGACTTGGTGTGCAGCATCAATTTAATTTTACCCAAGGTAAGCGTCTTGAGTTAATGATGCAATTTTCTTTTAAAAAGTCCCTTTGTTGTATGTAGAATAATAATACTTGACTATACCGTCGCTTAATAACACACAGCCTGTATATACCATGCTGAAATGATTGCAGACTTAAAGAAGAGCAGAAATATAATAGGATTTGTATCATTTAGTGTTGTCCTTTTGGTTGCTCCACTTTTCATACTGATGCATTAATACACTTTGAATACATAATAGAGGAATATAATCTAACAAGAGTATATATATGTATATATATATATATATATATATATATATATATATATATATATATATATATATAATATACACTACCGTTCAAAAGTTTGGGGTCACTTAGAAGTGTCCTTGTTTTCGAAAGAAAAGCAAATTTTTTGTCCATTAAAATAACATCAAATTGATCAGAAATACAGTGTAGACATTGTTAATGTTGTAAATGACTATTGTAGCTGGAAACGGCTGATTTATAATGGAATATCTACATAGGCGTACAGAGGCCCATTATCAGCAACCATCAGTCCTGTGTTCCAATGGCACGTTGTGTTTGCTAATCCAAGTTTATCATTTTAAAAGGCTAATTGATCATTAGAAAACCCTTTTGCAATTATGTTAGCACAGCTGAAAACTGTTGTGCTGATTAAAGAAGCAATAAAACTGGCGCCTTTAGACTAGTTGAGTATCTGGAGCATCAGCAATTGTGGGTTCGATTACAGGCTCAAAATGGCCAGAAACAAAGAACTTTCTTCTGAAACTCGTCAGTCTATTCTTGTTCTGAGAAATGAAGGCTATTCCATGCGAGAAATTGCCAAGAAACTGAAGATCTCGTGACAACGCTGTGTACTACTCCTTCACAGAACAGCGCAAACTGGCTCTAACCAGAATAGAAAGAGGAGTGGAGGCCCCGTGCACAACTGAGCAAGAGGACAAATACATTAGAGTGTCTAGTTTGAGAAACAGGCGCCTCACAGGTCCTCAACTGGCAGCTTCATTAAATAGTACCCGCGAAAACACCAGTCTCAACGTCAACAGTGAAGAGGCGACTCCGGGATGCTGGCCTTCTAGGCAGAGTTGCATAGAAAAAGCCATATCTCAGACTGGCCAATAAAAAGAAAAGATTAAGATGGGCAAAAGAACACAGACACTGCACAGAGGAAGATTGGAAAAAAGTGTTATGGACAGACAAATCTAAGTTTGAGGTGTTCGGATCACAAAGAAGAACATTCGTGAGACGCAGACCAAATGAAAAGATGCCGGAGGAGTGCTTGACGCCATCTGTCAAGCATGGTGGAGGCAGTGTGATGGTCTGGGGGTGCTTTGGTGGTGGTAAAGTGGGAGATTTGTACAGGGTAAAAGGGATCTTGAAGAAGGAAGGCTATCACTCCATTTTGCAACGCCATGCCATACCCTGTGGACGGCGCTTGATTGGAGCCGATTTCCTCCTACAACAGGACAATGACCCAAAGCGCAGCTCCAAACTATGCAAGAACTATTTAGGGAAGAAGCAGTCAGCTGATATTCTGTCTATAATGGAGTGGCCAGCACAGTCACCGGATCTCAACCCTATTGAGCTGTTGTGGGAGCAGCTTGACCGTATGGTATGTAAGAAGTGCCCATCAAGCCAATCCAACTTGTGGGAGGTGCTTCAGGAAGCATGGGGTGAAATCTTTTCAGATTACCTCAACAAATTGACAGCTAGAATGCCAAAGGTCTGCAAGGCTGTAATTGCTGCAAATGGAGGATTCTTTGACGAAAGCAAAGTTTGAAGGACACAATTATTATTTCAATTAAAAATCATTATTTCTAACCTTGTCAATGACTATTTCTTATTCATTTTGCTATATTTCCTATTCAAACTCATTTCATGTATGTTTTCATGGAAAACAAGGAAATTTCTAAGTGACCCCAAACTTTTGAACGGTAGTGTATATAGAGAGAGAGAGAGAGAGAGAGAGAGAGAGAGAGAGAGAGAGAGAGAGATAGATAGATAGATAGATAGATAGATATATATATATATATATATATATATATATATATATATATATATATATATATATATATATATATATATATATATATATATATATATACACACACACATATATTTCTGATCCTTGCTGGTCATTGTAGAACAAGCAGTCTGCATATGCTGGTCAGAGCAAATGTTCCACTGTTTGATCAATATCATTATTATTTTATTTCTTAGCAGACGCCCTTATCCAGGGCAACTTACATTGTTTTTTTCTAGCAAGAAGGGTGAGATGTAGCAAGCAACATAGTTTACAACATAGCTACCCTAACCCTGATAATCCTTCAAAAAGAAAATAATTAAACACCAAAGAACTAAGGAGGCTGTGTGGTCCAGTGGTTAAAGAAACAGGCTTATAACCAGGAGGTCCCTGGTTCAAATCCCACCTCAGCTCACTCATTGTGTGACCCTGAGCAAGTCACTTAACCTCCTTGTGCTCTGTCTTTTCGGGTGAGACGTAGTTGTAAGTGACACTGCAACTGATAGTTCACACACCCTAGTCTCTGTAAGTCGCCTTGGATAAAGGTGTCTTCTAAAATAAACAAATAATAATAACTTTGCCTGAATCGGTTAATAGACTGTAATCAAACTTATAGTAGTACAGCCTGTGTACAAATGGATTCAAGGCACCTTGCCAGGCAATCTTTACATACAGTACACATGTTATAGCTTTTAGCACTACTAGAAGGATTACTCAACACAATTCAATCCTTCAATGCATTAGTCCTAAGAAAGCTGTCCATTAATATGTGGAGCTAGTGCATAATTTTGTCCAATTTTAGTCAATCCAGAAAAATGTGGACAAGTTTCCTGGGAAACAAAATGATAACAAATCTGAGAGCCCTAAAGATGTTTCTCCAGACCTAATTCATTTAACTAATTTAATCAGCCATAAAGGTCATTATATATCATGTACAGTATTTACTACTGTACATCCAATATACTAATTACTGTAATGTACTCAAAACAATGCAGTTATGAAAAACAATGAAGATCAAAACTCCAGTACCTATTAGAATGGAAGAAACTTGAAGAGCTACAGTAGCACACATGCAATTCCTAAACATTTCATTTAGTAATACACCAGAACTCGGGTCATTATGCAGGGGGCACTAATTATCTATGTATAGCAGATGTTTTGTTATTACTGAATGTGATGTTTGTGCATAATAGTTACCAGTCAATGTCCTTGATTGTTACGTTCAGCCAGCCTAAGCAGACTTTGTAACTTACAATGTGGAAGTTTAAAGCCTTTTTGTTTACTGTTCCCTTTTGAATTCAAAATTGTGTTTTTTGCTTAGTGTCTGGAAATTGATTTTTCTCAAATGTTGTACTGGATTTGTTTCCAAATGCTTTAAACTATACAGTTGACAAAAGGCACAACAAAAGAATGTACCACAAAAAGTAAGTATGCAGGGTAAATGAGAACAACTGAAAAGATTATAAAATATATACAGTCAGCACCTCGTTATACAACACTCAGATACACATCAGTCGAGTTTTACCATCCTTGTATTAAGAATAAAATCAATCCCCATTTTTAATCTTTTGCTCAATTGCATTGCCTTTTACGTTTTACACAGTTCTGTTCATGGATAACATTTTGATTTAATTTTGCTGTTGGGCCATTAATGGGGAATTTTACATACTGCTACAATACGTACCACATTTAAAAGTATGTACTGTGTTACAGTCCACGTGTCCACAGTAGTCTCTTTTGGCAAGTGATACTTTCGTAATCGTACTGTTCTGAATTAAAATACTAATAATGTTGAAAATATAGTACTGTACCAGCAAAACCATATATCTTTTTCGTGTTTCCTGAAAAACGAGCAAGGTTTGGAACAGGCCAAAATGAAATAATCAGATATGTGTCGCACTCTTTTAACCATCACTGAAGTCAAAATTCTATATCAGTTGTGTATTCTGAAAAAGGGTTGAAGTCCACTGTTGAGGCTCACAGCATGCTGCTTGAGCAAACGGGTATGGCACACAAACAACTTTAGAGCGTTATGTCTCTGCAACTCCTATTTGCATTTTAGAGCTTTATGCCTCTGTGCAAACCCTAATTGCATTTTAGAGCTTTATGTCTCTGCAAGCCCTAATTGCATTTTAGAGTTTGTCTCTGCAAGCCCTAATTGCATTTTAGAGCTTTATGCCTCTGTGCAAGCCCTAATTGCATTTTAGAGTTTGTCTCTGCAAGCCCTAATTGCATTTTAGAGTTTGTCTCTGCAAGCCCTAATTGCATTTTAGAGCTTTATGCCTCTGTGCAACTTATAATTGCATTTTAGAGCTTTGTCTGTACAAGCCCTAATTGCATTTTAGAGTTTGTCTCTGCAACTCCTAATTGCACTTTAGAGCTTTATGTCTCTGTGCAACTTATAATTGCATTTTAGAGCTTTGTCTGTACAAGCCTTAATTGCATTTTAGAGCTTTGTCTCTGTGCAAGCTCTAATTGCATTTTAGAGCTTTGTCTCTGTGCAAGCTCTAATTGTAGTGACTTCTCTGAACATGTGTAGGATAATAGATTGCTCTGCACTGAGAATGCTTTGAGAATTCCAATCAAGGCACCTATTATGAATTCATAAACCTGAGAGTGAATAATCACACATCTTAAATGGTCATTGACACAATTCATTCCCACTCTTTTATTGTAAGAGATGAATCACTCTCTTTGTTTCACATGCCTCCAGATTTCAATCTTTCAGGTTTTACACCTCTGATTCAAATTTAAAATAGGCAAAAATAGTAGTCATACCATCAGGATCCATACTCCCTTGAGAGGAATGAATTGAAAAGAATAATGAAAAGGTTGGGTGGCTCACTTTTTTTTTTTTGCTACTGAATAGAACTGACCATTTATCTTTAAATTGTTGTGCTGCTATACCAAGTCTGATAACGTTTTATATCAATACCAGATAAAGAAAATAGTAACTTGTGTCCTGATTCACCAATTCAGTAAAGAGGGAGGAATAGAATATGCTGCAGTGATTGCTGAAGATAATGCAATTGTTGTGATTAATGTTTATAGTGAAATATCTGTGAACCGCTTCATTCGATTTTTGTGCATCCATGATTGCAAGCAAATAAACATACATTCTGTGGTTTGAGTTTTATGGAAACCACACACGTGTAACAGAGAAAAATGTGCAGAATATTTGATAAGCAGCTAGCTGAAAAGAATAAATGATTTTAACCATTGTCAAAAGAGTAAAGCAACAAAGTTCTTGTGTATGGATCAAAGAAACATTTACTTGACCTGCTTCTGGTATTTCTAGTTTAATGCCAAAGCAGATGCAAAATTCTGACCATTCACTTTAGGTAATTATCTATCTCTCTATCCTATATTTTTTTTAACCTAATGATATGCAGTACTGAAATTGTATCATGCATACTGATATGACAGAATTAGAAATCTGCTGTGTTTTATGTATTGTAAAAACACACAGCAAAACCTATTTAATGCAGTGATGTCACTGGGACTGTTGTAGTTTCTCCCTAAGCACTAAAGTACATTCAGTGAAAAACCCTGACTGCTAACAACAAACATACCATTGCATTACTCCCACACTTCCACTAACGAGACTTTCACACAGATCTAGTACCACCATTAAAGAGCTTTGAAAATGATATGGGAAGCATTTCTGTGGAGGGGAGCGATCTTCTAAACCAGTCCTGACCCACCTGAAATATAATGTACAGCGGAATCGTGATTTGGGGGACTACACTACCCTTTGCTATGAATAGTTGCTTTAACATAACAGGTACAATATGACAGAACTGAATCACCCAACCCCCCCCAAAAATAACACATTTACAAACTAGGCATTGTTATATCAATGGAGGTTGTGAGAAACCCTGACTTTTCACTTGTTTATTGTTTTATATTATCACACAAAAATGTGGATGCAGATAATATCACTAACAAACATACACACCAATTTCGGTGAGAATACGATGTTTTTTATATACCATATTGTAGTTTTAAATACATTTTTACGAAAGCTGTCACCTTTTAGATAATGTATGCTGTAGCTGTGTTGCCAAAGGGCAAGTTTAAATGCAAATTAAATAAAGCTATTTTTCCAGGTTATCTGCTCACCTATAGTATAGTGGTCAGGGACAGTGATTATAGTTGAATCATTGATGCTGCTCCCAAATTTTGACTTTTATTTCTTATAAAAAATGTGATTTGGAGTATTAGTTACACAAGAAATTGAATTAAAAGTGACTACAGCGTATAAAAATACTGAGTGAGCAGAATCTAGGGTAACAGTAGTATTCATGGTCATAGTACAGCCACATCACCAGGAATCTCTTTAGGCTATTCTCATTGGCTGTGGACAGACGTACCAGAAGGTTCCCTTTCAAGTACAAAATGTAACAATTACCGAATGTCGATTTACCTCCTAAAGACCCGAATCCTGAATATTGTATACCAAAGCTGCTCCTTTTCCTTCCCCCGAGGGATCAAAAGGACTGTGCTCACAGGTCTCGGCGATATTTTTCTTCAAGCCTGCTGCAATCATGGACGCAGCGATCTTGAAGGTTAATGGTTGTGTGACAGGCTCAAAGCAGCAGCTTTGGTATACAGTATTCAGGATTTGGTCTTTTAGGCGGTAAATGCCAATTCGGTAATGGTTAAATTTCTATTTCAGGGAACCAGGGTTATGATAATAACCTAACATTTTTGTTTGTTTATTTGTTTTAAAAGAACAGTAACAATGATCGCAGATCACGTATATATTAATGTGCATTAAAATGCATTAGATTCCTCGTAGATTTTGTTTTAAAAAAACGTTGTATTTATTGAAACAAAACAAGAAACAAAGTGTGTCTTCACCAGGTGTTGCAGCCATTGTCAATTAAAAAACCCAGCATTATCATAAAGGACACCAGTCAATCCAATAGTTAATCAGTAATTGGATAATACCCATAGACATTATTTAAAGTTACAGATGACAATTTTCACCTGTCATAGCATTCATTAATTGCTCTACGAGCATCGAGCAGAGTATACATGGTTTATATGTCATTGCTGTTAACTGTTTTTTAACTGACATTAATATATAAAGTGCCTTATGGTCGGCACCTCTTTTTGGAAAAAGCTTTGCTGTGCATGAATGCCTTCAAGATATATGTAATTGATAAGTAGACTGAGATTACAGTATGTATAATAATGCCTCTTTAGTGAAGGTAGCAGCATGGATACTTCTTATTCCATGGCTGTCATTACATAGTTTCAAGCATAGCTTATATATCTGTTTATCTGTCAAGAGAGATTCATTACAGTGTTTAAAATGGATTAGAATACATATATTTGCTCTGCTTGTACCATGAAATGCATTTGCTTTTATGATACTGTGGACATCAATGTAAATACACAGTTTAATGAGGTGGTGACATTTTTCTAAACAATATTAAATAGAGGATTTGAGGATTAGCATATTAAGTTTAGCGGTGTATGTCCAAATGAAGCAGGCTGGGTTATGTTTTTTTGTTAATAATCCTAAATCTTGCTATAACCTCAACATTGTTATCTCATACATTGGAATTTAGGTTTGACACTATGTAAAGTGTTTCTCTGTGGGGATAATAATCGTAATCTATACCAGCAGCCAATACATCACAAAGTCCTGTGCAGTATTGCAATGCCTTGGGAGAACTGAAAGCCTTGAATGGTTTTGCTTAAGCTTCAGTGTGGTTTTGGTAGGATTAGTTTAGAACACTGAATGAAAATTGGCTCTGGAATCCCAGGTAAAACAATGGCAAGTCATTTTATAGCTTTGTTGGGTCTAATACTTGGATGTTGAGTTAACTAGTTTTATTGTGAAAGAGCCATGTCAACCAGTTTTGTATTTCTCTGAAAAATGAAATAAAGTTAATTGCAGAAAAAAAAGCCTTCTAACTATCTGCCTTACTTGTACAGGTTTGTAGTGCTTTATAATGCCTCTCTGATTTACCAGCCTAACACTGTGCTCTACAGCACTTTCCAAATCTTTTACCGTACTTCAAATTTTCTAGGTATTAAACACTTTCATACTGTTTGGGACCCATGTTATTATAGTTTATGCCACTAAGTTAGTAATATATACTGTATATGGACTGGAGAGGAGGCCATTGTCCCCTGGAGGTAACTATAGTTCTTCCTGAGGGGCCTTTAGTTTCCTCACTATGAGCTGAGGTCTGCTGTCCATATATATATATATATATATATATATATATATATATATATATATATATATATATATATGGACTGGCGTGGAGGGCTGTAGTGGAAAATTATTGCCCGAGGAAGACTATTGTTACCTACAGGGGGCTGGAATACCGAAAGCTACAGGCTGAGGGCATTGCATCCTAGTAATAGTCTTTCCGAGGGACATTTAATTTTCCACTATTAGCTGAGTCTGCAGTACATATTTAATATATGAGTCAGTCAAAATTATAAGAGAGGCAAGGTTGTTTTGGAAATATGACTTTATATACTGTAAATCCATAAAATATTTGCCAGCCTTTTATTATGCATTTCGCATATGGGGGAAAAAAAAAAAAATCTGTAAACATATTTGCCATGAATATCTTAGTGCTGTACATATGAAGTAATATACTACTACCAGTGCAACAGGGCACTAACATTTCTGGAACAAAATAGGTTTTATGAGTGTGATTTGCCAAATATTTTGGTCGCAAATATTTATGGCTTTACAGTATTTTGTTTAAATATAGCTGAGAGAGAGAGAGAGAGAGAGAGAGAGATTAGTAGCAATAAAACAAATTAAGAGTTTCACACCCTCCCTTTCTCTCTTCGCTGAAGTGACAGACGTGGTCTAGTGTGGGAAATTCGATAGGCTGAAAATGTGTCACACTATAGAAGTACAAAGTCCAAGTCAGACATGGATTAGCTCAATCAGCTTAATGTTGCTCTAATACCATCCGCTTAACACAGAGACCTCGGCAGTTTTGCAGAATTCAGGTACCTGTACTCTGAGGATCAAGAAGGATTTTTGCAGATTATCTTGCCAACCCACACAGACTCTTATTTTCTTTTAGTTTGTCAAAAACAAACAAAGTGTAAAAGTACAAAATAACAAGAAGGAAATAATGTAGGCTATTAGTTCTTTTTATAATGATGCTAATGATAATGAACTATTAGTTCAATAGTTCATTATCATTAGCATCATTATAAAAAGCTGGTGACCAGGCAGATTTGTTTGTTTATATCCATTTTAATGAACTAGGCAGATGAAACATAACCTGCTTTGTTTGTCATACCTCCCATACACATCATCAGTATTAAGCAGGCTTTTATTAACACCTGTCAAGACCAGTGGCGCTTAACAGCGGCATGGTTTTAAAAGAATGATGTGCCAGTTTAACCTGATACACATACTAGACTGGAAATAAAACAGCAGCTGCAGCAGCTTCCATTTGTTTTCTGTTTCACTCCCAGACAGTTAAGTTAGTTGCCAAATAATGTAAATTAAAAACAATATTTTCTTATTAGTACAGATTTGTTTATGTGTCATGCTCTAAATGATATAAGACAAAAGTAGGGACTGTGAAGTCCAGAGCTGCCAAGACCCAGAAGTGTGAAGTATTTAACTGTGAAGTAATATGACATCACATGCATGTGTTGTACAAGTCCCTTATTAGTAGACTGCACTAACTGAAAACAAATTGTATTCATTAACACTATTGTATCAATGCAATACCTAGTACTGTATGTTCAGTCAAACAGGCATAGTTGTTAATCAGTTTATTTTTTTTACCATATAAACGCTAATCACTTGCATTGTTTCTGTTGTAGTAAGGAACAACACGCTTAATATTGCGTTTTGACCTCTTTATACAGTGGAATCATTGAAGGTCTGCATCGCGCCTTAGTCAAGGTTCAACACTGACACGAATCCACTCAAACATGTTTGTAATCTCCCACTGCATTTTTGTAAATAAAACTATTCATCTTTTAAAATAATAATCTTGACAGACAAGAGTCTACACTGTGACAATGTCTTTAATTTATGTATGATCACCTGGTTGTGTGTCAACCGACAAGACTACCAGGAAGAACTCCAAACAAAAGCATTTGAAAATACAATTATCTAGTAAGAATAGTGTTAATTTGCAGTTCAGCACTAGGGGGCCCTCTAGAGTATTCTTTAGCAGACTGGGTCTGATCTTAGATGTCTCATTTACAGTAGATCATATTTTTTCTCACCTGCACTTCTCTCTATTTTATCCCTCTTGCACTTTCAGTCTGAGTAGACATACAGTACTGTGCAAGAGTTTTAGGCAGGTGTGAAAAAATGCTGTAAAGTAAGAATGCTTTCAAAAATAGACATGTTAATAGATTATATTTATCAATGAACTAAATGCAAAGTGAGTGAACAGAAGAAAAATCTAAATCAAGTCCATATTTGGTGTGACCACCCTTTGCCTTCAAAACAGCATCAATTCTTCTAGGTACACTTGCACAAAGTCAGGGATTTTGTAGGCATATAGTCAGGTGTATGATTAAACAATTATACCAAACAGGTGCTAATGATCATCAATTCAATATGTAGGTTGAAACACAATCATTAACTGAAACAGAAACAGCTGTGTAGGAGGAATAAAACTGGGTGAGGAACAGCCAAACTCAGCTAACAAGGTGAGGTTGCTGAAGACAGTTTACTGTCAAAAGTCATACACCATGGCAAGACTGAGCACAGCAACAAGACACAAGGTAGTTATACTGCATCAGCAAGGTCTCTCCCAGGCAGAAATTTCAAGGCAGACAGGGGTTTCCAGATGTGCTGTTCAAGCTCTTTTGAAGAAGCACAAAGAAACAGGTAACGTTGAGGACCGTAGACGCAGTGGTCGGCCAAGGAAACTTACTGCAGCAGATGAAGGACACATCGTGCTTACTTGCCTTCGCAATCGGAAGATGTCCAGCAGTGCCATCAGCTCAGAACTGGCAGAAAACAGTGGGACCCTGGTACACCCATCTACTGTCCGGAGAAGTCTGGTCAGAAGTGGCCTTCATGGAAGACTTGCGGCCAAAAAGCCATACCTCCGACGTGGAAGCAAGGCCAAGCGACTCAACTATGCACGAAAACACAGGAACTAGGGTGCAGAAAAATGGCAGCAGGTGCTCTGGACTGATGAGTCAAAATTTGAAATATTTGGCTGTAGCAGAAGGCAGTTTGTTCGCCGAAGGGCTGGAGAGCGTACACGAATGAGTGTCTGCAGGCAACAGTGAAGCATGTTGGAGGTTCCTTGCAAGTTTGGGGCTGCATTTCTGCAAATGGAGTTGGGGATTTGGTCAGAATTAATGGTCTCCTCAATGGTGAGAAGTACAGGCAGATACTTTATCCATCATGCAATACCATCAGGGAGGCATGTGATTGGCCCCAAATTTATTCTGCAGCATGACAATGACCCCAAACATACAGCAAAAGTCATTAAGAACTATCTTCAGCGTAAAGAAGAACAAGGAATCCTGGAAGTGATGGTATGGCCCCCACAGAGCCCTGATCTCAACATCATCGAGTCTGTCTGGGATTACATGAAGAGAGAGAAGCAACTGAGGCTGCCTAAATCCACAGAAGAACTGTGGTTAGTTCTCCAAGATGTTTGGGCCAACCTACCTGCCGAGTTCCTTCAAAAACTGTGTGCAAGTGTACCTAGAAGAATTGATGCTTGATGCTGTTTTGAAGGCAAAGGGTGGTCACACCAAATATGGATTTGATTTAGATTTTTCTTCTGTTCACTCACTTTGCATTTAGTTAATTGATAAATATAATCTATTAACATGTCTTTTTGAAAGCATTCTTACTTTACAGCATTTTTTCACACCTGCCTAAAACTTTTGCACAGTACTGTATGTCTAGCCAATAAATAATGAGTCCTGGTTCTGTACTTCAAATAAGAGCTGCTTGCTTCTTCTACACAGAATCCTCATAGAAAATGATGATGTAGTGTGATTGAAGGTAAACCTCTTTCATTTTCATTTAACCTTTATTTTACCAGATAAGAAGATTAAGAACAAATTCTCATTTACAACAACAATCTGGTCAAGAGGCAAACATCACAGCAGCACAAAGCAAACTAATACAACATAGAAAAATAAAAAAAAATACATATCACATTAACAAGTACATACACATGCATCAGACAATAGTGAATTCAGATTCCGATTAAAAACATCCTCCGAAACAAAACTGTAGTTTCCAGCTGCAAACTGAAATGAATTACACCCAAAACAGTGGACACTGGGAACAACCAATCTAATGAATTAATTTGATCTCAAAATGTAAACTGAAGCAGAGAACTGTAATAGGTTGTGCAGATATAATGGAGTTTTCCCAGTCAGAGTTCTATAAACTAACCTAAGCCAATGATCCAATCGCCCAGTGTGCACTTAATACATGTATTATACATTCAGTACCCTAAACTAAGAATGGGTCACGGTTCTAGAGAGGGGTGCTAAACTAGATAAAACCAAGTGGGTTTGAATTCTGTTTCAGCACTCTTGCAGCTGTGATTGTAAAAATAGCATCTAGCTGCATATGAACTCGAGAAGGGAATGGAAATGAGATTAAATGTCCTTGCAAGTTTTATGGACAATATTCCTGTTTGCATTCCTGTGCAGTCTTCCTGGTTTGTACTGCACCGCAACAGAATTTAGCTACATATCTGCAATATATATGTAGCACTCAAATAGCTATAACAAGTACAGGCAAGAACAGATTACACATATCTTGTTTGGATTGCAACTAGATATGTTGTACACTTATATTACAACCCCTTTTAAATATTTTACACCAAAATACAATTTACAGTTTTTTTTTTTTTTTTTGTTCAGTTCAGGCACACTTTTGAGTCCCTAATGTAATCTAGCAAGTAGTTTACTTTTGCTATGTTGATAAGGGATGCTGCAGATTGCCTTTTGCCTTGTTTTTATCTGAACACTTCGACTCATTCTTGAGCTAAACGCATTTCATGGAGATGTGTACAGGGCTGTCTTTCCTGTTTCCCTTGTAATCTGACAGCTGTTGAGAGTCTGCTCTAATATTGCAGTTCAATGCCCCACAAGATTGTGCAGTTAAAGAGGCAAGACTGACTGGGTATTGTATTATGTAGCTTGCCTGGGTTGGAGGTTGAACATTTCTTTCAACCCTTTATTTTTTTGGTTGGTGAATGTATATTAGGTAACAGCAGCTTATTTACATGTTCACAGATACAGACCGTATTGTCACCTAATGATGTAGGCTATGCACTGGCTTCACAGTTGTAATCACTTACACTCCTTGTGATGCTTGTAGTGATAAATATGTTAAGTGCATGTTGTGATTGATTAACTAATGAACCTGAGCCTCAGGCAATTAATTAATGGGATTCTGCATAATGAAGGCTTGAGATCTTTGCTGAAGAGCACAAACTGATTTCATTAGCTCATAAGCACCTGGCCAAATACTGTGCTTATGAATGTGAAAACAATCCTAAACACAGTATGTAATAAATGCTGTTGCTAATGTGATTTAGTGTCTGACAGAAGAATGGGTAATTGAGAAAATGTTTTAAAAGCAGTTAACCTGCAAGTTAGTTTATTGCATTCAAAGCCTACCTCTACATTACACATACTTGAGTCACTGTATTATTAGTTTTTTGTGCCCTGAAAAATACAGTACATGAAAGTCCCATTAAAACATGCTAACCTCCGGACCGCATTCCCTTTCATTTTTATTGTATGTAGTCATTTTAATAAGTGGGCCGATCAACTCTCCCCCAGGGGTAAACTTCATCTCGATTTAAAGAGGCCTGCCACAGTTTAGATCTATAAAATAGAACTCTATATATCAATAACACGAAAACGTCAATGCTAGATGATTATATCCCAGCACAACGCAGACAGATTTAAAAACACACAAAGGAATAGAAATACATATTTTTTATCCCAGCAGATGCCTAAAGCAGATGGTCTGGGCCCTAAACTAACAACACTGGTTTATAATTGTTGGTAATTCCCTCGGAGTTGGATATTCTTGCTGAAATGCGAATGGTTTATTTATTAGAGAGAAACACAACCACTGAGCTGGACCATCTTGTACACCGGGGGGGACGGACGACAAGCAGTCATATGCATGAAACAACAAGTGCGCAGAGAAGAGCAGCATATATGGGGTGTGAGAGAAGGTCATGGTTCATACGCACGAATGTAGCCAGTACAAATTTTAAATTAAAATGTATTTATTTAACCAGGATAGAACCCTTGAGGTGTATATCTATCTAATTTTCAAGAGAGTCCTGGCAGGAGAAGACGGCACGGAGTAACATTATAAAATCAATGGCAAAAAGAGACAAATCATTTAAACAGGACAAAAACACTTAACAATCATAAAAACAGCAATACAAAATAAAAGCATAAAAATAAAAACTATTCCAATTCACATGATCCTGGTCATAGTAAGTATTCACAGAATTTGCAACCCTGGTCAGATTTTAAATACATATTTAGGAGAGATTTAAAAAGGTATTGTGAAGAGGCTGTTTTTCTGTTCGAAGGCAATGTATTTCAGAGATGAAATGCTTGATATACAACGGCACGCTGGCCCATGGAATTTTAAAAGGAGGCACATCATTTGATCTTGCTGCATAGGTAGAGTTGCATGTCTAACAGAGAAGTAAGATAACTTGGAGCATTTCTAGTGTACACCTTCTAAACTGAACACAAACGATGACAGAGCCTTCTATTCTCCACACTGAGCCACCCTAAAGTTTCATAGAGAGTACAGTGGTGCTGGTTGTAATCTGCATTCAGCAGAAGTCTGCACCTCTGTTATAGATGGGAACCAACTTTGTCAGAAATGTATGGGATATGCTCACTTATACTGAGTCTGCATTGTCTATTAAAGGTAATATCGTTCGAGTTACTAATCAAAAGCAGCAGTGACAATATTATATTTTATGTGACGGACAAACTGGAGGGTTTACATTTTAATACTATAGTTGCAGTCTGCTTCTTTCACAAAATGCAGAGAAATGGACAAATAAATGAAGCTAAGGGTCTGAATATTGAACCCTGAACGGCAATTGGTATTACGTCTTCTTAGGACAAAACTTAAAGTTTGTAAAAAAATATTTAAAAAAAAAATAGTTAAAAAAAAAAAAATCTTCCTAAGATTGTTCTTAAGTTAAATTCTTCCATTTTTCTTACAATCTTCCTAAATTTCTTCATAAGAACTTATTAAATGTTGTCTTAAGTAAAAAAAAAAATATATATATATATCTATTTATTTATTTATTTATTTATTCATTCATTCATTCATTCATTCATTCATTCATACCCATATACGTATGTGACCTGTGAGGGCGCTGTGTAAAGGGAACAGAGTGCCCTGGACTGGATGGCCAGACAATTCATTCCAGACAGCATTCTGTAATATCTTGCACACATTGACAAAGGTATACAAAGCTATTGGAATGCTACTAGCTGATACTTTTTCATACATAGTTAAGGATCTCTGTGAGGGGAGCTTGCAACTTCATATTCTCAGTGTTCAAGCTTAAAACGGATCTTGATTTAAATCTGTATTCTAGCTCATAAAATGAAAGATAGACATGCATTTCAAGGATAACTGTTGTCTTTCGTCTTGTCAATGTCTTTCGTCCAATGTTATTTTTCTTTACTTTGCAGTTTTATTGCTTCACAAACAGGGACACCTGGTAGGTTTCAGAAACAGCACAATATCCCATGGTGGTGTAATGGTACTATTTCCGGGTGATCAGTGACACACACATAGTGAAAAGAGCCCATGCAAGTTAAATTTAGTTGGAGGGCGTGTGCCATTTTGTTTTCTTGAGTAGGTTCAAAGTTTTAATATGTGTTACTATCTTTTCATATGTCATAGTTGTTGATTGACTCTACAGGATTATTTATTGAGATAACTAATAGTGTAATTAAGAGCTGCTGTTTCCATTGGAATGCACAGCTCTGCAGGAATTCTGTAGCTTCGTCTGCCGGACTGCTGTTGCCTCACCTCCAAGGTGATTTGATCTGACATTTATCATTTCGTCACAATGATTAAAATCCACATTTGGCTGCCTTGTCATTCAGTACTTATCCCTTTGTTGTTTTTGTCCAGCGTTTACGACTTAAATATATTCCTTGCAATATAACCTTCACAGAAGAAATTCCATTATTGCACGTAACTGGCTATCCATCTTTAGTCATCACTGTAATTTGTTCTGCCGTCAAGACCAGTAAAACTTCAGGCCTTGACCTTTAATATTTCTGGTATATCTTCTACAATGTGAAATGGAGGTTCTTTAATAACACAGCAATGAAAATGCAGTATTTGGACATCTGCTCTATTTTTGCAATTATATGACTCTATAACTATTGCTTTTTAATCTGTTTTAGCTACAAGTAAAGTAGCTTGTAAGGTCCCATTCCACATTTCAGTTCACATTTCAAGAAAAATTAGAGATATAAGGGATTAAAAAACACACCTCTGGCAAAAGTCTGTTTCATCTTTTCTTTTTTTTTTTTTTTTTAAGACCCTTATCTTTTATCTTTTTGATCATCAGGGTTTGATCATGCAGATGTATTGGCTGAGCAAGCCAATTTGTTGTAATTATCTTGAGCGATTTTAATTTTTCCATAAAAACCAATGAGTTTGCCAGCTGAATACAATTGTTTCATTAGTGCGTTTCTTTCACTCGGTGTTCCAGTTCTCAGGTGTTTTGCAAAGAAATTGTTACCAATAAAAGGACGAGCACTTGAAACAAGGAATACAAATCTACTGCTTTGCATAGAAAAGTAACTTTCACCCATTTCATGTTTCTTTAGGAACAGAACAAGCAAACAAGCAGCTATTTGAATGAACTAAACTTTAATAGAGTCTTGTATCTGTAAATTAAGTCTGTGCATCTTTATTTACTTATTCCATCATTAAATGTGTAGAAACAAGAAAAGAGTTACAAGTATTAGAAGGTTTTATACTTTCAATGTTTTTCAAATATTGCTTGAATGTATCTCTAATGTTCTTTCTCCTGGCAACCTGAAGTCTGTGAAGTGAGTTCTCCTGAAGAGGAGCCGCGTAAGTCGTGGGAGCTAACATTTCCACACTGTATTTACCCTGTTGTGTACTACTGTACCTTCTGCTATGTGTGTCCCTTGTGAAATCCCTGCCTCGGCTTAGTACACTTCCTTCTCGACCCTGTGAATTTCTTGTAGTCATGTGATCCATATGCATCGTTTTTAATGACCAGTAATCGCTTTGTTTCCCAGCTTGCTTTATTTTATTACGACAAGACAAAAATTGTCAAACAGCTTTGTTGTCCAGGGGCTTGTTTGCAATGGTTTCTAAAAAATATCTCTTCAGCAAAATTTTACTTCACCTGTTGCCAACAAAAGTCAATTGCCCAGAGCTCTTATTTGGATTCCCTTCTTTGATTTAAAAGGCTACTTACTTATACAAAGTATAGATAAACCAAGATGTGAGGCAGCTAATGTGGATGTTTTAAAGATGAATTTAACACTATAAATTAGTGTTGCGTAGTAAATTGCTAATACACTTTTGTATGATGTATATAATGTTGCAAATAGTAGTAGTACTAATAATACAATATCCAAAATATATACTACACTATTATAATACAGTACATGGGCTGTATTTATATGACCCATTGTGTACGAGCAGAAAAGTGCTTTGGACTACAGAAAACAAACATATAGCTGCTGCTTATTGAACCTAGGCTATGTGATGTTTATCAACTGTACCTTGTCCTGTGCAGTACAGGAACAGGATTTAGAGTCCTAGTGAAAGAAAATGACAGAGTGATTCTGCATGGCCTATGATCCTATGCTATAATATACTGTTTGGACAATTGAGTGGCAGATGTACAGTGTTATGACCAAGTCTGCCAGCTGCTTGTTCTATTATCTATGTATAATATAATCAGAGTGCAAGATCATCTACTGTTCGTCAGACATCTGAATAATATAATCAGTGCAAGATCATCTACTGTTCGTCAGACATCTGAAACCAAGCAAATTGGCATTTGCAAAGACATAGCAGTGTTCATAACCAAGACTGCCATCTTTAATCATAACCTACATTTAAAATGCATAAGACAACAGAATGTAAAATCCAGTTAGGGACAATTTGTTATGGCAATGAAATAGGAACTGGGGAAAAAGAGAGAAATCAGGTGGGACTTATTGTTTGTAAAACAAATAAATGAAAACTGTGACAAATTTATTTTGCACATTGATAAAATGAATACCTTGACAGAATCCCCTTAAAAACTCTAGTAGACAGTCCTATTTAATGGTAATTTAGTGGTGGTAGGACATTATTTTAGGAGACCTGCAAAGCAATTAGTGAATGACCTCTACTGTGACTTACAAAGTGTTTCATTTGGAAAGGTAGCTTACATCATTGCGAAGACGTTATACATAACTGACGAATAACCTCTTCATAAATAATGTCTCCTAAATAATTTGACAAAAGCAAGATGTGTTTGAGAACAACAAGATTAAATTTTTTGATGCATTATTATGGAGTACGCGGGGTAAATCCACCATCTCTATTGAATTATTTATTAATAATAGGATAACACGTTGTATTACTGTAACTTTTATTAGTCTCCATTAAAATGATGCTTCACTGACAGTGAAGATACTAGCCTTAATACAAGTTATTCTTCTATACCCGTGTATCTTTACCTAACTTTTCCTCTGCTATTTGCAGTGCTTTCTATTTCTATATTGTTGTGTCTGGCGAGATGTATGACGTTTATATTTTAGCTGTGAGAATTGACCTGCGTTCAAAGCTGTTTTTGTTTTTACCGGTCCTGTGGGAGCCATGAGGAATATTTTCAATGACGTAAAATGAACAAGAGAGACCAGGGTACAATAGTTAATGTTGTTGGGGAGATGTCATAATCTCTGTGGGAATTATAAGTTCCCGCATTGCAGATAGACCTACACGGTTACCAGTGACACTACAGCTTTAAACAAACAAATGCATGCTTTAGAGAGAATTATCGTCCTTGTTTAATCACTACTGACAAATAATTTATAACCATTGAGGTCTAAGAATGATAAATAATCACAGTGGCAATTATGAAGAATAATATTCTCTCTTGTATTCCTTAAATTATTAAAGGCATTTTAATAGGCTGTTTTAAAAAAATAAAATAAAGTTCACAGGTTGATAACATTATGTAGGATTTGTTTTATTAATGCATGTGTAATACTGGTGAAATATAAAGCATTCTTATCTAGACCCACAGATCTGTTTATCCCAACGATTGCATAGATAATGGAGAAGCATTTAGTTTCAGATGCATTTGAAATGAATACTTGTGTGATTAATTTACAGCCAAGAAGGAGGAGGAGGAGCTGGAGGAGAAGAAATCCATCAAAAAAAGAATCAAAGAACTGAAAGTCTTGGATCCAAAGATAGCACAGAATCTGTGTAAGTGGCCACTTTCATTTCTTATGGAATTCTTTGCACGATAAGCCAATGTACATTCATGGAACTTGTTAGGATCAAGACCACCATTCACAATACTCTTAAAACCAGGCAACACTTTAGGTTGATTTTGGGTTCACATTTGAGGGGAGTTACTGCCCATCTTTGCAAAATACAATTTCTTTCATATAGTTGAATTCGCTCTCTGTCTAGCCTCGAATCAGAATTTTTTTTATATTTTCACTGCGACAATGTGGGGACCAAATGCTTTTCATTGGGTCATTTTTTTCTATGGACATTTATTTATTTATTTATTTATTTTTCCTCAAATATCGCAGATAAAGCGCTGCTGAGTTCAAATCGACTTCATCTAGTTTAGCATCACTCTCTTGAATTTGAGTGGTGGTCAGTTTGGGATACTGCAAAACTCCAGTACAGCATAATTCTTCTAGTGGCATTCAGGGAAGAAGCAGCAGGTGTCTCTTATTCATGGTAGCAATCCAGGACTCATAAGGTGCTATACCTAGGTTTACAGAAAAGCAGATTTCAGGTAAGAATTACCATCTTAATAAGACCAGCTTCGATGCAGAGAATACTGCAGGAACTTAGGCATGTAACTATTTAAAAGCTGTGGTTGTTAACTGCTATTTAAAGTGTCATATTGCAATTGTAATCCCACACTCTTTCAGCAGTAAGCAAAACAAAGCATGCTATATCAATGTAGACCAGTGGAAAGTGTTAAGTTAATACAAGCATGGTAATAAGAAGAGTCTTATGAGGATTGGGAACCCTTATTGCAATGAAAAGGTTACAAATCTGCGTCCTGCTCCTCATCCCACCCTCCCAGTGATCTCTTTTAAATTATCATTTAGAACTTCAAATTATCACAGATCCTCTTATGAGCAGCAAGATTTGGAAGACCCTTAAGTAGCTACTAATTAATGCAGTTCATTGAACTTTATCAAAGAGACATGTGACCTTTGTTTCCAGTACTAAATGAAAATAATGCTAATCATCGAAATCAAAGTAATAAATTATGCAGAAGAAAACTTCTGACTGCTGTAGAGGTTTTTCTGATGCGGAAATGGTATAGAAATCATACTTGAGAAAGATGATGAGGACGCTCAAGGGGTATTTTGTTTATATCTTCATGGTTTCATAAACACAGTGTTATTAATATATTATCTTTGCCTGTGAGACTCTTTCTCTCTCTGTCTGTCTGTACTGAAACGAAAACAGCTCCACATAATAATCCTTGTACCATTATGAGGGCTGAAGTAAAAATGTTATAATTAGAACATGAAACTTGATTTCCTTTGATCGAAATGATCTACAGAAGGTAAATAATGGCAAGTAGAGTAGAGTTGCTGGTAGCTCGCCTGTGGTTTAAAAGTAGCTTTTGTGTGTGTGTTACTTCATAGTAAACAATACCACAGTTTTGAAATCGTATGATTAGTTACCGAGTTGGAATGCAGGCACAGTTATTATATATAAAAAGTCTGTCACTACACGTCATCAGTTCAGCATGAATCATGGATGCAGAAGCAGGTCCGTCCAAAAGAGACAAAAAACGTACTATTTCCACAGAGTGGGAAAATTAGTTTTTGTTTACAAGAGTAAAAGACAAGTGTATTTGCATGATTTGTGGTGTGGGAGTTGCAGTTGGAAAACATTTCAGAGTCAAAAAAGAAAGTGACCTAAAGCCAGCTTTGCAGAAACAGCAGTCATTATTTACCAAACCAGTGAAACAAGCAAATACTGTAACAGAAGCCTCTTTCCAAGTTGCTTACTTTCTAGCAAAAAACAAGACGGCATTTACAGACGGTGCATTGGTATAGAGCACAATGGCTGTCATGGCCGAATCGTTATTCAAAGATTTAAAAAACAAGTCAGAAATAATAATGTCTGCTACAACCGACATGCAACTGGGAGCTAACACTGCAGCAAGGAGAGTACCAGCATTATTCGAAGATGTCTGTGAAGAGTTAGACCAGGATTTATGTTGTTGTCAGTGGTTTTTCAATACAGTGTGATGAATCTGTTGACTCACGCGACACTGCTCAGCTGGCTGTATTTGTTCAAATGGTGTTTGAGGACTTTAGCATGAAAAGACTTTTTGATATGATTGCCATTAAAAGCTAAAACCAGAGGGTAAGATATCTATAATGAGGTTAAAAATGATTTTGCTAGAAAGAACATACCACTCAAAGCTTGTGTCAGTAACAACGGATGGAGCCCCCGCAATGAATGGATGTCACATGGGCTTCTTAGCATGTTGCAAGACAGACCCCAATTTCCCCCGTTTCCCTCAATTACCACTGTATTTTACATCAACAGGCACTTTGCGGCAAGTAATCGGATTTGTCCCCTGTTGTAAAAAATAATTAATGCAATTCGAGCTAGAGCCCTACAACACTGCCGGTTTAAAGCATTACTCGATTAAATTTCCGCTGAGTATGCCGATCTTTTGCTAAGGTGGCTTATCAGAGGGGAGAGTACTGCGCCAATTTTTTTCTCTTGTCGGAAATTACAACTTTCTTGGAGTTAAGGCATTTTTAACAGAGAAATTAAACAGCCTGAACTATGACTTGCAAGGAAAACAAAACACAATTGCAGCCATGATTAGTGCTGTGAAGATTTTCAAATCAAAGTTGTATTATTGGGTGCAACAGCTGCAGAAGAAAAAATAATTTTCCAGTTGTGCAAGAACCATTGGAGGGAAATGAAGCCGCTGCAGAACTTTTGGACACCAGTAAATACTGGCGATCTCTTGACCAGACGTAGGCAAGAATCTAATGACAGATTTCATGATTTTCAACAGCTGGAACCTTGTGTAATGTTTACTTCAAATCCCTTTATGCATGTGGATGTAAGTGACATTTCTGAACAAGTGGAGTCATTGTTTAATCTGGATTGTGTTGAACTGGAAATAGAGATTCTTAATCTTCAAAACGATATTCAGCTGAAAGCAAGATACCCAGTGTCTGACTTAAGGACTTTAATGGGCAAGGAGAAGTACAGAAATCTCTGCACAGCAGCAATGAAAGTGGTGTCCTTATTTGGTTCCACTTATCTATGTGGATCTGCCTTTTCAGACATGAACTTTATCAAATCAAAATTTCGAACCGCCTGAGTGACGAGCATCTGAATGACTCCGTCAGGGTTGCACTTTGTAATTACAAGCCAGATTTTGCTGGGCTGGTAGACAGCATGCAGGGTCAAGTCTCACATTGAAATCTAGATAAGAATAACAATTTTCTTTATTTTTTAGCTTGGAGTTCTTTGAGGAGTGGCCCGCAAATTGTTTTGCAAATCCAGAAGTAGCTATTCATAGTAAAAGGTTATAGACCCTGCTCACGGTAATACAAAGGTTAAAAATCTTTGAGCCAAACATTCAGTTTGAATGACTTAAGCCATTAAAACTGAATGTTCAGCTCAAAGATTTTTGAACTTTTGTATTACCGTAGATAACTCTACCTTCACTACATACAATTACCTTACACTATATACAGCTCTGGAAAAAATTAAGAGACCACTGCAAAATTATCAGTTTCTCTGGTTTTACTATTTATAGGTATGTGTTTGGGTAAAATGAACATTTTTGCTTTATTCTATAAACTACTGACAACATTTCTCCCAAATTCCAAATAAAAATAGTGTCATTTAGAGCATTTATTTGCAGAAAATGACAACTGGTCAAAATAACAAAAAAGATGCAGTGTTGTCAGACCTCAAATAATGCAAAGAAAATAAGTTCATATTCATTTTTAAACAACACAATCCTAATGTTTTAACTTAGGAAGAGTTCAGAAAATCAATATTTGGTGGAATAACCCTGATTTTCAAGCACAGCTTTCATGCGTCTTGGCATGCTCTCCACCAGTCTTTCACATTGATGTTGGGTGACTTTATGCCACTCCTGGCGCAAAAATTCAAGCAGCTCGGCTTTGTTTGATGGCTTGTGACCATCCATCTTCCTCTTGATCACATTCCAGAGGTTTTCAATGGGGTTCAGGTCTGGGGATTGGGCTGGCCATGACAGGGTCTTGATCTGGTGGTCCTCCATCCACACCTTGATTGACCTGGCTGTGTGGCATGGAGCATTGTTCTGCTGGAAAAACCAATCCTCAGAGTTGGGGAACATTGTCAGAGCAGAAGGAAGCAAGTTTTCTTCCAGGACAACCTTGTACTTGATATTGATTTCTGAACTCTTCCTAAGTTAAAACATTAGTATTGTGTTGTTTAAAAATGAATATAAACTTATTTTCTTTGCATTATTTGAGGTCTGACAACACTGCATCTTTTTTGTTATTTTGACCAGTTGTCATTTTCTGCAAATAAATGCTCTAAATGACACTATTTTTATTTGGAATTTGGGAGAAATGTTGTCAGTAGTTTATAGAATAAAACAAAAATGTTAATTTTACCCAAACACATACCTATAAATAGTAAAACCAGAGAAACTGATAATTTTGCAGTGGTCTCTTAATTTATATATATATATATATATATATATATATATATATATATATATATATATATATATATATATATATATATATATATATATATATATATATATATATATATATAAAATAAAATAGTGTGATAATAGAGAAAGGCATTTTCAAATGGTAAGAGAAACCGGTTACAATATCGCTAATACGTCTAAAATGGTTTCTGTATAGATGAAATCCCACAAGAATAATTCCTATGAAACCATGCTTTAGAAAGGTCACCTGTCTAGTTGTTTTCCTTGAGTGCTCTTTAAACCTAGTTTCTGTTCTTATTTTAAACTAAAAGAGCATTGTTATATGTTGTGTGCCTGTGGTCGTGCTGTTGGCTTTGTCATGTCCCCAAGCCACTTGCAGCAGCTCATGCAAGCAGAGTCACCAGTCGCAATGAAGCAGATACTTCATCCAAAAAAATGTTTTTCTTCCTTTATTTTTAGCAATTTTTCTGGGTTCCTTTCGGATACCTTATCAAGAAATCAAAAGGATGGTTTTGGAGGTGGATGAAGAAAAACTGACAGAGCCTATGATTCAGGTACAGGAGATTGAGGGCTTCATCTTAAACTAAAACTACAATTTCCTGTATATTGTAAATTTGTTCAGAAAACGGTGTGCAGCTATATTTTCAATGTTACCAGTGAAAGAAGTACGAATGCCTGATAATAGAATTTGAAGGCTCAGTTTCTAGCCATGAACAACAGATTTTGTAATTGGTTGAATTGTGTGTCACTCGCATTTCACACTATGTGGATGTACATATCACTGGTCAGATATCATCAATCAGCAGGTCAAGAATGAAAACAAAGGGAGCAGCAAGACCTTGTCAAGTTTCATTTACTAACAAAATGTCAAACATTAAATAAGTTACATATGCCCTTAAATGTATTCTTATCAAATTCCTAGGGATTTGAAACATATAAAGAGACAGCATTTAACAGGACCTTTGTGTATGAACTAATTCTATATAAAAAGAAAATGAGTCAGCCCATTTTATTTTGTGTGTTGAACCAGCGTCTTCAGGCATTCAGTGAAGGTGATGGAATGAATGGGAAGTACTGACAATAACATTGCTTGCCAAAGAAAGCTCACAAGGATTTTGTTTTTATTCAATTAAGGGGACTTGACCTCTCATCTTGCCTTCAGGCATCTCTGACAGGCACTTATCTGTGGAAACTTCTATAGAGCCCATTTGCACAGAGATGAACATTCTGCATCATTTTATTCAAAACTGAAAGTTAATAGTGTTCCATTATTGAACTAAAGCCACAGCAGCCTGGAACTATTTATTCCAATGAATTTTGTTTGTTATTTAATAAGCAATGATAAGCAAAGTGTTCTCACTTCATTAAGTGTATGGGTGAGGATGAAGTGTACCATTCAGAATCTCTTTTTTTCCCCCCTGTAAAGTCGACTGTCATCTTTAGAATAGGACACATTCTGTTGTATAAAATGCGTGACTGAGCTACCTTGAGTTACACCTCTAGTATAAAGTGCACGTTTTGTATAACACAGACACACACCACTCGTATATCAAAACACCATGTCATGCTATATAATTCTAATAATGCTGTTAGTTTACATTACTGGAGTGGTGCTTGAGACTTACTCATTGGTGCTGTTTCCCTCAAACATTATTACATATAAACAACATTGCCTGTCTGTAAAACAGCATGGGGAAGACTCTGGAAAGCGTCTTAGTATTGTTAGGTGCTGAGTTAGCCTAAGCAAATTCGAACTAATCCAATATGAGGTTGCTTTGGAAAGTCCCATATGCTACAGAGATTCCCGCAGGCAAAAAGCCATTCTTAAGAATTTTGCCCTTGGTATTTTAAACTGTTTGTATTTTATAACATCTTTTGACAGCAAGTTTGCAGTTTCTTAGGAAATACAGTGATCAAGAAATGTGCTTATTTGGCAGGAATGTTTAAACAGTAAAATACAACACAACTCACATTGGCATAGCACCCTTCATGTACTAGTATTGCAGAGCCCTGCACACAACAGCTAATGCCAAATAATGTAAAATCTAATTTGTGTCAGTCTGGAATTCATAACACCAAATGTATAGCAATATGGGGTCAAGGATTCCACAAGCCCAGGTATGGATAATACTGTAGGTCCACCAGTAGCATAAGATTATATTTCCCTCTATGTACAGTATTCTTAAAATGCACTCCACACATATCAGCTTTGTTAGCAGGCTGTTTAAACTTGGCTGTGTAGGGCTTGTAAAAACAAAGTTTGAATAATAAAGGACTGACATACAGTACTGTGCAAAAGTTTTAGGCAGGTGTGAAAAAATGCTGTAAAGTAAGACTGCTTTCAAAAATAGACATGTTAATAGATTATATTTATCAATTAACTAAATGCAAAGTGAGTGAACAGAAGAAAAATCTAAATCAAATCCATATTTGGTGTGACAACCCTTTGCCTTCAAAACAGCATCAATTCTTCTAGGTACACTTGCACAAAGTCAGGGATTTTGTAGGCATATAGTCAGGTGTATGATTAAACAATTATACCAAACAGGTGCTAATGATCATCAATTCAATATGTAGGTTGAAACACAATCATTAACTGAAACAGAAACAGCTGTGTAGGAGAATAAAACTGGGTGAGAACAGCCAAACTCAGCTAACAAGGTGAGGTTGCTGAAGACAGTTTACTGTCAAAGTCATATACCATGGCAAGACTGAGCACAGCAACAAGACACAAGGTAGTTATACTGCATCAGCAAGGTCTCTCCCAGGCAGAAATTTCCAAGGCAGACAGGGGTTTCCAGATGTGCTGTCCAAGCTCTTTTGAAGAAGCACAAAGAAGCAAGCAACGTTGAGGACCGTAGGCGCAGTGGTCGGCCAAGGAAACTTAATGCAGCAGATGAAAGACACATCATGCTTACTTCCCTTCCAAATCGGAAGATGTCCAGCAGTGCCATCAGCTCAGAACTGGCAGAAAACAGTGGGACCCTGGTACACCCATCTTCTGTCCGGAGAAGTCTGGTCAGAAGTGGCCTTCATGGAAGACTTGGGCCAAAAAGCCATACCTCCGGCGTGGAAACAAGGCCAGCTGACTCAACTATGCACGAAAACACAGGAACTGGGGTGCAGAAAAATGGCAGCAGGTGCTCTGGACTGATGAGTCAAAATTTGAAATATTTGGCTGTAGCAGAAGGCAGTTTGTTAGCGAAGGGCTGGAGAGCGTACACGAATGAGTGTCTGCAGGCAACAGTGAAGCATGGTGGAGGTTCCTTGCAAGTTTGGGGCTGCATTTCTGCAAATGGAGTTGGGGATTTGGTCAGAATTAATGGTCTCCTCAATGCTGAGAAGTACAGGCAGATACTTATCCATCATGCAATACCATCAGGGAGGCATCTGATTGGCCCCAAATTTATTCTGCAGCATGACAACGACCCCAAACATACAGCGAAAGTCATTAAGAACTATCTTCAGCGTAAAGAAGAACAAGGAGTCCTGGAAGTGATGGTATGGCCCCACAGAGCCCTGATCTCAACATCATCGAGTCTGTCTGGGATTACATGTAGAGAGAGAAGCAACTGAGGCTGCCTAAATCCACAGAAGAACTGTGGTTAGTTCTCCAAGATGTTTGGGCCAACCTACCTGCCGAGTTCCTTCAAAAACTGTGTGCAAGTGTACCTAGAAGAATTGATGCTTGATGCTGTTTTGAAGGCAAAGGGTGGTCACACCAAATATGGATTTGATTTAGATTTTTCTTCTGTTCACTCACTTTGCATTTAGTTAATTGATAAATATAATCTATTAACATGTCTATTTTTGAAAGCATTCTTACTTTACAGCATTTTTTCACACCTGCCTAAAACTTTTGCACAGTACTGTATATCTGACATAAAATGATACCTATAGTGGTAGTTTTATTTTTATTGTATCTCTTTCATTCGAAACTGTTCAAAATCAAATGCAGTTGAGAGGGTTTTTTCAATGGAGCGATACCTAAATATTGAGTTTGTGTGGCATGGGATTTATGTTTATCCCCAGTTCACCATTGTTTAAATGTTTGTTCGGCATGCTTGTTGTATACACATTGTGCCTAGCAATTCCTTTGCTTTTATGTACTGTGTGTGTGTGTGTTTGTTTGTTTGTCAAAAGAGAACATAGAATGGTTAAAAAAAAAAAGGTAAATGTTAACAAAATGATAATAATATTGATTGATACAGAGTAAATGCTCTCTGCAAGTCTCTCGTCGGTCTGTTTCTTAACTTTGTGTTTGTCAACAGAATTTGGTAAAGCATCTCCCTGAGCAGGAGCAGCTGAATGCCTTGGTTCGCTTTAAAAATGAATATCCCAGCCTGTCTGAACCGGAGCAGTTTGGAGTGGTGGTAAGTAGACAGGCGTATGGCAATGTGTTGGTCATTGTTCTTTTTTTTGTTCTTATTATTTTGTATGCCACTAAACTTGCATGCGTAACTGGGCCTGACAAACTTACATGGCTCAGTTTATATATAGAGCAGATTGGGACTCAGTGTTGAAAGAGAAACAAATAAAATAAACCCTGCATACACAGCCGTTACATCTGAAACTGAACAACGTGTACATTTTTAAATCATGGAATTTAGTTTTACAGATTGAATCCAGTATTAGGATTAAGGGAGATTTTCATTAAAAACAAACACCGGCTGTTTGTAATGACTGTGTAAGGTAACCAATTGGGTTTTAAGAGCTTGTTTACAAATTCAGACAAGAGCTTAATTAAAACACATGGACTTTTAAGTCAAATATTTATATACTGCACATCACTTTCAAAATGCATCTAGGTGAAACCATGTGTGAAAGATGTTACTAACACACAACATTTAGGAGTTTTCCAAACTGGTTAGAAACTATGTCACAACCTTTCTGTACAGTATATGAGGCTTGTTGCCAACTATGACAACCACACCAAAAGTGAAACCTAATGCAGTCGTTGAAGGTTGATATTGATTAATTAGCACTGTGACAGACATTACTCGGAAAACAAGCAAGAAAACAAAGCTAGAGTTCTCTGAATTGGCAACTTGTAAAATGTATCATTCATTAATTGTGCAGTACCTCTGAATGTCTTCCATTTAAACAAAAAAAAAATCATTAAATTACAACTTTTAATAGGTGGTAATTAGTTGACTGTGACAGATGTTACATAAATATCAAACAAAAAAGCTGTAATTTGATTGGATATTCATGGAAACGTATCTGGAACAATAATAACAATTAAGGGCTATTAAAACTTGGCAAATAGGGGAGGGGTTAGCAACTGCCACTTCACATAAATAACACACACACACACACCACTTTAAATTAGAACAACACTTGTGAAGCCAAAAACGTGTGTGTACTGAACTCGCCAGCTTCTCATGTGTTTCACCTCTGGCGGTCTGGATTTGAATCGAGTTGTGAACAGTAGTCCAGGTCCCGAAACCACCAAGCAATTCATCATAGTAGCAACATTTTGAGTTTCTGTTTGATAAAGGTCTAGGCCTGAATGTCAGAGGGTAGTCACTATTAAAGTGTACAGAGCTGTTGGGGGTAGCTCTGAATTTCAGCAGCACTACATTCACAAGCATGAATGAAAGCTGGTTTTATTGTCACTTAGTAGTCCTTGACATCACTGGGCTGTATTTTTAAAAGAACATAAGTGACTGAGCATGTAATGCATCAATAATAATAATAATAATAATTGGGCTTCCAAGCTGGCTTGGGAAGCCTATTGTTATTGTAAAGATTGATTGATTGATTGATTGATTGATTTATTAATTATTGTCGTTTTTCCTCCCAAAACTTTAAACTGCTCCTGTTAGCACCCGGTATAACCAATCAACATGAAACTTGGCAGGTATCAGCCCGTGTAGATTACAGTGTAGATGCAAAAATTATGCTCCTGCATCAACCAAGATGGCTGTATGACGTGTTTTTTGGAAAACCCTTTCAAAATCATCTTCTTGTGAACCGACTGATCTGAAACTTTGCATGTGTCATCAGCAACCAAACCCGCTTCAAGTTGCGAAGCAGAAGTTGCAGCGATAAATTAATATCAAAATGGCTGCCAGCAAATTCACAGAAATGCGCCCCAAACATCAACCTGCTTCTGTTTGAAAACCATTTAACCAGCTAACTCTGAACTTGATAGGCATCATCCTTTATTTGATTAACTCCAAAATTGACAAGCATCATCCCTGTGTCAATACAATTTGACTTTATCAAAATGGCGTTTGTGTGTAAACCAATATGGCCACCTGACGCATTTTTTAAAAACCTTTCAAAATCTTCAGTCAAATGTAAAACTAGCTTATAACTCCTTACAAAGTGCAGATAGGTTAATGGTTACTGTGGAACACATATAGGAAACTATATGTGCTCTATCCAAAAATGGCTTTGCCTGCGGCCTTTGACCTCTCCTTAAGTTAAAATGTAAAACTAACTTATAACTCCATACAGAGTGTGTATAGGTTAATGGTTACTATATAACACAGATAGGAACCCATATATGTTCTATCCAAAAATCACCTTGCCTGTGACCTTTAACCTCTCTAAGGTCAAATGTAAAACTAGCTTGTAACTCCTTACAGTGCACATAGTGTTATGGTTACTATACAACACATTTAGGAACTCGTATATGCTCTATTCAAAAATGACCTTGATCAGGACCTTTGACCTCTCCTTAAGGTTAAATGTAAAATTAGCTTATAACCCCTTACAGTGTGTAGATAGGGTCATTGTTACTATGGTATTTAAAGTTATAAAGCATTGTGGAAATGAACTAATGCAGTATTTTGAATTAATTCCGTATCGAAGGTATTCCAACTACCATAAGCGCAGACTCTGTGGGGGCTGAGGGTGCTTGAGCACTCATATGCCAAGAACCCCTAACCACGTTCCGAGAAAATCTGGTGTGGGGCAACAAAAAAAACCAAACATAAATCAGGCTGGAAAATTGTTCAGCTAAGTAAAAAAACAAACAAAAAAAAACACACACACTTTTGTCTGAGGTTGTTGTTTTTTAATAAAACAACCTAGGTATTCCTTCAAAAGGGCAAAGAAAAACTAATAGCAAAGCCTGAAAAAAAAAAAAGAATCTATATTCCATCATACAGACCCTATGTTACTAAATAGTTGGTGCGAATTTCTAGTTATTACTGTGTACCTTGCTGACTTGTTTTATGTTTCTAGTTATTGCCACCTAGAATTCACAATGAGTCATTGTGTGGGCAGGAACAGACAGGCCTTTTGGGGAAAAAAAGTGAAATTATGTATTTGAATCCATTTCTGTATAAATAGTGTAACCAAGGGATTTTATTTCTGGGTTTTATTTTTGAGCAGTGCCCAAAATACTGTAATATATCATTCACATTTTGTTTTAAGCCAACACGTACTTAATGTACAGTAATCTAAAAGTAGTCAAGTGTGGAAGCCTCTGGGTCATTATTGGACACATCTTCTGTTTCAGTGACACCAGGGATTCTGAAAGCATATTGAGTGATTATTGGACATGCTGCAAAGAGTTGGGTCGTAAAAGAAAGCTTGTTTGGTTTCACACCACAACCAAGGCAATTAATATACTCTGCAGGCTAATCGAGAGTCTCGCAAAACACTGAAGTGTGATAATTGGTGAGATATCAGTTCTGAGAAGTACATCAGTCATTTCAGATGACTCCCTAGAACATGTTTATATGTTTTTTGAAGAAACTGTTAAAAACATTCATTGAGAGGTTCTGTGTTTTTATTCCTTTATAAAGACTAGTGACCTGTCATCTAAGTCAAGCTGGTGAATCTACACTATAGTATATATATATATATATATATATATATATATATATATATATATATATATAGTATATATGGATATATATATATATAATCATATACAGGATATCTCGAGACAGCATTCAATCAAGTTAGTGCCTCAAATTTCAGCAAGGAAACAGCACACACATCCATTACCCTGGAAACCAGGTTTGAGGGCCGAGTGAGTGTGATTTTTTTGTTTTGTTTTGTTTTTTTAAACACAGAAGGCTTGCATAGGTTGTATTCTGCCCTGGATATTTTCTATCCTCCTCTAAACCTTCTCTGAAACACAAATCGCTGAAGACTAGCACAGTCTCTTTGTTGCACAGACTAACAAGAATTGGAGGATGGCAGAATGCTTGTCAATGCATAATGTAATGATATGCATGGTTCTTTGAATGTTTACAGATATGATACATTCTAATTTGAACATGGATGTGTTTGTAAACATCTACTGTATTTTATGCATGCATTAATGTACTTAATATAGCAGTCTGTATTTATTTTTTTGGATGACGCATTAAAAACAATCCTAATATTGGTACATTTAATTAATAGTCTAAAGTGGAATTGTGCAACATCCTTCATTTGCATCATTAAAAGTAAATTAAAATATTTGCTACCAAAACATAGCATTACTTTAGTGTTAATGATAATGTATTAAAGTAATGGCTTGTGACCTACAAAAAGACAGAAAGCTGGTGATTAGACCCATCATGAAGATTCAAAAATAGCCTCTATCAGTAACTATGACAGTAACTGTTAAAAACAGTAAACATGGAATGGTTCGCTGTAAACTTTATACATTCAAATACAATAATAATAATATACAACAGCATTTGAGCAAAGTGATTTACAAACACATTTGCATTACAGTTCAAATTTTCTGGCTCTCTTAAATTGCATTTTGCCCTTTTTATTTTTGGTTTCAGTGTTTACAAATGTAATTGTAAAAGAAATGACTAAATCTGCTCTGAACTGATAGCACGTATTACAGCATGAAACAGTCTCACCTGAGTCTGTAGGGCTGCTAGTTGTTGTTCAAGCAGCTGTACTACACAGCTATGCTGTAGAAGAGGAGCAATGGATTGTGCCTGGTTGATCAAACTCCTGGCTCCTAATCTTTCAAATAATACTCTTAATTGAGGGTAGTAGTTCTGAAACCCAGGACTGTTGCATGACTAGGGCAAGTTTCTAACCCTGCTTTTTAGAGCCTCCTGACAACTTTTTAGCTCCACCAAAACTTTACGACCTGTCCGGTTGTATTGCAGAACAGCAATTCTTAACATGTCTTCTTTCTCTGTGCTCTGGCACAACCCACAATACCGTACAGCGCCGTGTGACATCAGAAATGTGTTGAAACTTCTTTCTTTATTGTTGATGTTAGTTTGATCTTCCCCTTGCATACTGTCTGCAGTTAGCCCAGACTACCTGTTCAGCTATTTCCCTAAGCACTGCTCACATAACCTTGTTTATACCAGGGGCAGTGCAGCGTCACCCAGATTATGTATGAACACTTTCACATCCACCAAACAATAAGAGCACTGAAGTTTAATTGGCCTTTTGCCTCTAAGGGTTAGTCTCTGTGGAATTTGTAACCTGACAGAGAAATCTAATTAGCTTGACAGATTGTGCACCAAACTGAAATTCCAGGTTTGTGGTGTGCCATAAGGTAGAAAAACGTGGCGCTGTAAATTAGTTAGACCAGGTAACCTGTCTGGTTGAGGTTGAAAGTCATTGTTCCAATTTGATATTATTAGAATATAATACACATATATAGTCATTAATGTCATCCTTTTTTTCCCAAGTGATTGCTATTTTTTTTTTAAATTTAATTTATGTGGCTAATCCAATTCAAATTAAACCAGAAACATTTTATGTTTAAAAAAAAAAAAAAAAATTAATTAATTCAATTCTGTTTCATTGTGGATTAAATTCAGGTTGGCGTACTAAGAGGATACACATTGCAAGTTGGTAGCATATTTATACATATACATTATGCATGTATTTTACATTTTTGTCTTTTTTTATGGCTGTTCTGGATTTTTTTTTTTTTTTGCTAAATGACATGCATGCTGATTTTTATTCGAAAGCAGCTCTTCAGCATTTTGTAACTGCATGCAAAAAGGTCTCCTGGGCGCAGCACATTTGCCAATAGCTGTCTTTTAAGGTTATTAAGATTTGTGTCCCATCTAGACATTCAGAAGGCTCCCAGATCCTGCAAGCACGATTTACAGCCCTATATGTTCTGTTTCCTAGCAACTCTTAAGAGGATCAGCTTAAAAGACAACATCTTTGCTGGTTCTGACAAGGGGTGGTTCAATTATTACAAAGATTTAACCGGTCAACCTCAACCCCCTTTACTAACACAGTGCTCTCTGGCAATCGTTAAGTTAAAATGTGTCCTCCCTGAAATTATATCCTCAGCTGCCTTCATGTTGACAAGTACAGCCTTGAGCGCTGAACCAGTCACAGATGGAAGCACAATATGATGAGTTATAATATTGCATTTTTCTCCAACGGTTCGTAATCACGGTTTAAAGAACTGCAAAGAACCAGGCAGCAGCAACAGGAAAACATATATAAATACATGGAGGCTTATAATCTTATGGCTAATATTATGGCTCAGTTACACTGAGAAATTTGGAGTGCAGGGATTTCTATAGAAAGTATATTGAAAAGAGGGATCACACCTTACAATCATGCTGGTTTTACACAAGTAGCAGAATGTTGACTGGGAGAGGGTGGCTGAACAAGATTGGGTTAGCTTTCTGTTGTGAAGCTATTCATTTGATTAAAAAAAAAAACTGGGGAGTAGAATGGGTATTTCAAATAATGTATCCACTTATTACCATCAGAAGCACCATTATTTATTTATAACTAGCTGCCAATTAAAGGCCTAGCTGTATTTACCCAGAGATGGTCAATTACTGTGAAAAACATGGTTTGGCTTTATCAGCTAAATCCTTATGTATCCAGAAACAAAATGTTAATGTTATGATGCATATAATACTGTGTATTCATTTTCACCAATAAAATGTAAGTCCGTTGGTTTAACTTGAACTTTATATGGATTATTGGAGTAGAAAGTTAAAATATTAAAATTCTTTAAAACCTTTGCCTTTTTAGTAGTTATAATAACAATTGGTACAATTTAACTCTGAGCTGGTATGTGTCACATTTGTACTTGGCAAGTATGAAATTAAAATAATTTTACACAAGTAAAATAAAACTGGAGGCTTAAACAAGAGAGGAGAGCGTTTTGCCCAAACAGATTATGGTAACCGTGCTTTCGATTATTTAATCAGCGTTGAATATATGTGGGTTGCGCCTGGGAGTAAAGTTCTTGTAAAAATAATTCAGAATGTTTAGACTACATTTTCTACAATTTTGCCTTCATTTCGTCTTCATTCCCTATACAAGCTGAAACTCCCAGAAGCTTCACGCTTTGGCTACCCTTCCCAATACTAAGCACTGCTTTTCCTATTGCTGGCATGTTTTCAGTGCCCACTGCCTTCTCTCATACAACATCTTGAAGTGGAATACTAGGAAAAATGTGATATATATTTTCTTCACTAAAAGCTTTAAATAAAATACAATAAAAAAAATCAAATTCACTTTTATCATAATGTGTGTGTTTCACAAAGGAAAATGTGATATCTTTAAAAATGTAGTTACAAGGTGAGATTTACTGGAATTATTTTTTCAGATCAACAGATTTTAAAACTTTAATTCTTGTGCAACTGCAAAACGCAGCATTGTATGCAATATACCATTACAAGTTTTTATTTATTTATTTCTTAGCAGACGCCCTTATCCAGGGTGACTTACAATTGTTACAATTATATCACATTATTTTTTTACATACAATTACCCATTTATACAGCTGGGTTTTTACTGTAGCAATCTAGGTAAAGTACCTTGCTCAAGGGTACAGCAGCAATGTCCCCCACCTGGGATTGAACCCACGACCCTCCGGTCAAGAGTCCACAGCCCTAACCACTACTCTACACTGAATGACAGCCAGTAGAAACAGCTCCACGATTATCCCACTGCTATTGACATATTTTTCAAAATGGAACTGCAATTTTCAGAGCTTCCTGCAGAAGCTGAGGCTTGGCTGTAGCATTGTGTAAAAGCTTTAACAAGGCAGCAGAAGCACTCAACCGAGTGTGTGATCCTGTTTCAATACAGCCAACCACATACAACAGACAGACATTTTGTTATTTAAAAAATATATATTTATAATAATTTAATTGCAAGTAAATTCTGTATAACTTTGCTTTTAATAAATTAATGTTTATCAATTACAACAAAAATAACATTTATATATTTTTTACTCTTGCTTTGTAACAATTAACTTTAGTATTTATGGTATACAGCATTACCATAATAGAATAGTATGTAATACAAACAGAGATGTGATCAATAAATAAATCAGTATATAAGTTATTGCAGTACATAATTGCAAATATCAGTGTGTGATGTGTCAAGACAACACGTAATTATATTAAAAGTGAAAGGTAAGAAAAGGAAAAAAAACTTGCTCTTAGAAAGACGTTTACACTGTTTGACTCTAAATAAGATTTGCTTGGCCTTGAAATTAGAATTTAATACAAACACTACAGTAAAGTTCAAACTGCAATTAAGTGTCTCCTTTTATTCTGTGTATGCGTTTTATAATTCAATTAATTTATTTTAAATTGCATGTTCTACAGTATATTGAACCTTGAGATTCTAACATAATTCGAGATGTTTTGTACAAAGGGAAAGCATTTCAAATGCAGCTCTGCACTTACATTCACATAACAATCAGAACTGACAATGTTTCTCAAGAATCTACAATCATCCGATACAACGGAATATGTTGCTTTTATGTTTGTTTTTGTTTTTTGTTTTTTGCTCATACCCTAATATGCTACTGCCTGTGAGAACCATATTTATAGAAATGATTTAAAGTATTTTGTTAGTCAAGGGAAACAAAAGTTGCATCCACTCCTGGTTGCAGTTTATCTCACTGTTAGTTTGAAAGTACTTTTCTGATTTCCGGCAGCTTCTGGGTCATAAACACTTATTATTTTATATAGGATTCGGTGTGTGAGATGACAGGTCTGATCTATGATGAGGCCATATCTTTTATTGCTTACACACCAGCTATTGTGGGAAAGACGATTGTTATTAGCAACCACAAGCAAGATTTCAATTGCTTACCCAAGTGTCCCTCATTCATTCATCCATTTTCCTATCAGCTTTAAGAGATATATTGCTTCTTGTGGCCCACAACACCAATAAATCATCTTTTGATTATATGCATTTATATGGAACCAAAACTGAGCAGGGATTTAAAGCAAACCTCTGTCTTTCTCTCCAATCAGATGAGTGCTGTGAAGAGACTGCGGCCACGGCTCAATGCCATTCTCTTTAAACTGCAGTTTGAGGAGCAAGTGAACAACATCCGACCTGACATCATGGCGGTTAATGCTGCCTGCGAAGAGATAAGGAAGAGTAAAAGCTTCAGCAAGTTGCTGGAGGTGGTTTTGCTGATGGGAAACTACATGAACTCCGGCTCCCGGAATGCTCAGTCTTATGGCTTTGACCTCAGCTCCCTGTGCAAAGTGAGTCAATGTCTTCTAGCTGCACATGACTGGTGCATTTCTGAAAACTTTCTTCCTATCTGCTGACGTCTTTGTACAATTCTTTCTGAAATACTTATCCTTGGTTTTTACACTACAATTAAATTGAGACCTTGACAGTTTCGGTTAGAAAACCAGTTTTAATGCAATTCTTTTGAAATATGGAAGAATGTCATATGAATCTGAAATATCTACTGTATAACCCCTCCTTCCCTAGAATATATTAAAGAGAAGGGGTTGAAGCATATACTTAACTTGCCACTCAGTGTTTCACTTGAATTGCATTGATGACCGGAATATTTTTTGAAGGTGTATAGCATGTGATCCAGAGTGCATTATTCTTATCCTTCAGTGTTTCTATTACTTCTGTGAATGTAAATTGTGAGTGTCACCTTGTTGACTGAAAGTTTTGAAGCTGTGCCTACATTGTTTTTGTTTGGACTGGCAGTTAGCTTGTCCTATCACACTGAAAGAAGAATAACAAGGTGACACAGCACACTGTTATCTCTCTCCAATACAAAATACCACCTGCCAGCAATGTCATTGAAAGCATTGTGATACTCTGACAGATACAACATAAATATGTCTAATTAGCCTTCTGCATACCTTTTACAAAGATGTCATGCAGTGAAAATGTAATGTATCTCCTTTAATAGACACAGAATAAACAACATTACAAATACAGACTTCCATTCAAACATGCCCTCCCTTTTTAATGAAATTGTCAATCTGTCCTGTGTTGAACTGTGTTTGAATACAGAATACAGTGGGATCAAGACTATATGTACATTATATTAAATAGCAGTGAACTTGTCAATACAACATTGCTTCCTTCCTTTGAATCTTTTGTGCAGTTTTCACACCTTTACACTGTTACCCATGGCTCCATTCACTGTATAATATATCTGTGTGTGTGTGTGTCATAGCATAGGAGTAGCCTCCTTATTTCTTAGCAGTCCTCTGTGGAGAAGTGGTGGATATGGCAATAATTTTTAAAGAGTAACTGAGCTAGGATGACACAACATATATGTACACCATATTAGGCAATACTGTAGAATGTATCCTGAAGCTCTACAGAATGAGTGATTACATGTGAAGACTACCACTCCAGTGATGTTCTTGCTGCTGAAGGTAATGTGATAGTGATAGGTGCCTGTTCATGTCGGTGTTTAACGCCACAGAGTGCGAGTGTCAAAGTCTGGAAGAAGATGTTAAGTGACATATCCAAGTTAAAAATCAGTGATATTGAGAGAAACTAGAAATTGAATAGCGGCCATCATTTAGCAAAGTTTTTTCTGATGTATGTATTACGTTTAGAAACTTTCTGTTTTCATTTATTACCAGCTGTTGTGTTACAACAGGTCATTAAATCACCAAGCCAAGCCCAACTTGACATTCCCTTAAAATCCAGTAGATTCCCATGGATTCATACATACTCTATATAGTGTCTGGAACAGCCAGTCTGCTGTAAAATTGTGCAGCACAATTTGATCCTTACGTTTTTTCTATTGTTGTAGTCCCTAGAGGCCTTCTGGAGTTCCAGCTTAAGTAGCTGCAAAATGCCATATAGCAGATTATTCTAACCGACTGTAGAAACCATCTTATTAATATTCAAATTGCAGGGTTTGTATGTGTATTTCTCCATGTTTCTCAGATGTTATAGGTTTGATTGGGAAGGACAGGGTTGCTTATACAATGAGTGAGTGTGAACAAACGCTCTTAAGAGGAACCTTTCTTTCTATTGTGCAGTCTTTGGAATATCTGCTTATACCAAATCGATCTGTAAAATACAAGCAGAGAGCCAGGATAGAGATACTGAATGGAAGTAAATGGGATGACTACATGCTAAGAATGAGTCGCAAACCATTTCAAAAAGGATAATGCCATTGCCCATGAAGCACATTTTTAAGATGCGTGATCTCAGAGCTTTTGTGTATATGGTCAGTTAGTTTACAGACATACATTACTCTTAAGAATCGTCAGATTTTGGTACTAAATCAAATGATTTACCTCATTTAAGGAATTTGAACGTTGGGGTCCTGAAAAATTGGTTGTACCCAAGAGGACCTGTGCATTTGATAGTCCATTGCTGTTGGACCTTGACCACCTCACAGCTGTATCATTGGTTGCTGCACCACTCTGTGTGCATGTATCTACACACAGTTTGCAGACATTATGCAGCCCCATTGATTGGGTCCCATCAGCACTGCAGAGCAGACTACAATGGACCAGGCTTCAGCCTCAAACATCTCCCTGCATTTGATCCCTTCTTTTAAATATAGAAAATAAGTGGAGCATGGGGATCATTGGGAGAGGATGGACAGGAGGCTAACTGTATATTTAAATACATCCATTTGTAGTGTGTTGATATATTGTTATTCATTAGGCAAGGCTGTAAAGCCCAAGACATTTGTATATAATACATGGCACTCACTGATATGTGACCTTCCAGAGTTTTGTCATTGTTTTGTACCTTAAAATGTATGCTTATTCCCTTATAATATTTACTTCGAAAATGTTTTGTTTTAAACACAATAAGTCTTGTAATCTTTTTAGTAAATTACCAGTAATTTTTTTTGTGGATTATACAGTACTAGAAAATAATAATTATATTCACAACATGTTCGCTATTGCCATGGGTAACTTGTATTTCAAAATCCAATAATGTTTTCGATGGGGTTAAAGCTAGCTGGATTTATGTAAACCACCCAGTTACATTAGTCTCCATGTATAGAAACACCTCCTGAGAACACTTTGGTTTAGGGAACAACCTTGTGGTGAAACAGAAATTTCCCATTGTAAATGCTCCGCCTAAAGGAACAGAAACTCCACTTCAATGAAGACCTTTTTGGCATGATAACGATCGTTTGTAACCGATTCAAAACTGCTACAGCACTGTTTTGTAACCTAATAACTCATCAACATCAAATTCAAATGGTTTATTCAATCTTTTCAAAACTGACTTGTTAACATGTGTATGGGTGCTGTGTTAATAACCATTATGTTAAAATTAATTTTAACTTCACTAACAGTTAGCTATACAGGAAGGTCAGAGGTCACTGCAAGACACCAGAAAGGGAAGTCTGTGGAGACTATAGAGTGAGGAAGGAGCAATGATTACAGTATTTCTTCCACATACTATTTTTAGTGTTAGTTCTTGGTGAAATTAGAAAGAAAAGTAATAGAATATCCTGACTGCTGTGAAACAATGGCTCAGCTCAGGAATGACCATTTTGTATTACACTTATGCATTCACACATACCAAGCATTTTAATATGAAATACTATATTTAGTAAAAGAAAAAGATCAACTAAAGTAAGCTGTGAGGAGTGCTGTATAGAGACGCATTATCTGTGGCTTGGTTGAGGGTAATTGCACATGCATCGCCTGTGTTAGCTGTGTGCCAAACCATTCATTTATTAGTGGAGATCTCAACCATCAGTTTAAATGCCAGCTATTTGACCTTTTAAATATTTACCATTAGCTTCCTCATTTTGAACTTTGAAGTTTTAAATGCTGCTTGTTGACATTGTTTAGTGTTTATTTATCCATGCATGAGGTGAGTGTTGCTACATGTTTTAGGCACATTTTAGCACAGATAGAAAATACGTTTAAGTCCATCACATACAGCTTCAAACTTTTTTTTTTTGTTTTAATTGTTCCAGGAATGTAATGCATCCACACACTGATATGCTCATATGCAACATCAGTATAAAGCCTAAATGGCAGGTTGCTTCTTTAATTGCTTTGTTTGCTAGATTCTGATTTCTTCAAATGCAATGAAAGATCAGATAAAGATTTTCAGCTATATTCAGCTGGTCCATAAAACCGATTTCAGAGAAATCCTTTACCTTTTATGTGTAAATAACTGTTGATTTTTAATTGCCCTGCAAAATTCACATCTGAGTTTATAAAACCACTAATGGGCACTTATCATAGGGTAGGTGTTTTTGCAAGTTTAGTTACAATACTAAGAAAACATTCACACCAATAGCTACAGAAACTTTTTTTTTTTCAAAGTTGTTTTTGAAAATGTTATCCAATTAAACAGGCATCTTATTGAATCATCTGATAACCATATTAATTCAAGGTATTTACTGATGCAAATCTTTTCTTAAGACTTGTATGGGCAGAGGTTAAACCCATCCTGAAATGCGATTTACCCATTGCCATTGTGATAAGACAAGTAAACAAAAAGAATGTTTTCATAAGCAATCTATCTGATCAAAACATTTAGAGCGTTTGTAATTAACCTTTCTGATTCTGTGTTTATTTGTTATTTAGCTCAAGGACACAAAATCATCAGACCAGAAAAAAACTTTGCTGCATTTCCTGGCTGAAGTATCTGAGGAAAGGTTTCCTGATGTGCTAAAGTTTGTGGATGACTGGCAACACGTCGACAAAGCCAGCAGAGGTTGGTGAAATTGTTTAAGAATTTAAGAGTTTTATTTCCAATGATTTTCCAGACATTGTCTATGCACCTGCGTGTAAATAAGCAAACATGCTAAGTGTGCTGAGCGAAGCTTATCCAATAAATGAATATATGAATGTTTGTTGACCCAAAAAATAGAACAACCTTTCCTTCTTTTTTTTTTTGTCCGTTTTAGTGTTGTTGTTTTTTTTTCATGATTTGTTACTATTTCCCCAGTTATTTCACATAGTGCACAATAAATTTCCTCATCCTGACATTTCTAAGGTGCTAAAAGACACCCTTTGGAGAATATGACTCTGTGTAGAAAGAAGTGTCAAGAAAATGAAGACAAATGGTGGTTTACATTAGTCCCTTCATCAAAAACCTCTGCATCTATATAGAATGGAATGGAATAAAACGGAACAGAAGTTCTGTGACGTTACTGGTTCGTGTCCAGCCTTTGCTTTTCCAATTAATTCAGTGGGCTGAAAAATGCCAAGCCATTACAAATCCCGGAGGTCGAGAGACCTCTAGTGTGAAACATCATGGCACATATATTGCATGGGAACACTACACAATATATTATATTACAGTCTTTGTGTTTTTGATTTCACACGAGTCACTGATTGGAATTATATATTGGATTATCACATAATTAAAGGCCTCCCTTTTATCAAAACTAACATTAATCAAGGAAAACTCTTATTTTCTGTTTTCCTCATAAGTCCTTCATGCTACAATGGTAATGGAAGTCATTGAAGGTACATTGTGTTTTATCACCTCATTGTACAGCAGATAGTCTTGTGCATCTATGTCTGTGGCTTACTTGATCCTTACATTCATTTCACAATTAAGAATCCCTTCTGTGGAGTAAGAGGTAGCACAACTAATTTAAAGTGACTGACACGAGAGTACAAAACTGATGTATGTTCAATGTGGTCATGTCGCTGCAGGCAGCTCCCTGGGCTCAAAGACAACTGGGTACACAGACTGTCACAACTCATCATTTTCCAGCTCATGTGAAGCTTCATGGCAAACCATTCTGAACAGAGGCATAGCCCTGTGTAAATGTGTTGCCCTGCTTGATGAAAATCTGACAAACTGGTTATTTTCCTCAAAAAAATCTGTGTTAATGAACATTAGGCGCCTTTGATTGTGTCTCAAACTTAATCTGTAACTTTCTGCCTTTTAATACATGAATGTCCACTGACTGCGTTTACAGCATCAAACATAGAATTAGAACTTGATATCATAGACCAACAAGCACCAACCAGCATTTACTTTAAAAGTACCAGTCACATGGTCTAGTTAAACTGCAGAGTGAGGTCCAAAAAGGGGTTAAACTAATAAAAGTGCTCTGAAGTATAAACGGAATACGTAATGGTGGTCAATCAGAGTGAAGGCCTGTGTAACTCATGGCTCTGTGACTCGTTACATACCACCCCTTAATTCCCTTCTGTGACTTCTGTGAGAAGTTTAATGTCACGGAGTTCTATTATGTTAGAGTAGTCCTTGGAAAAGATGGGCAATCTTTTTAAAACATTTGTGACACACAGAAAAGCTAGAGCAAATGGCATGACATTAGTGCTGTAGTACAGTAGATCTACATGGTATGTAGAGATGAACTAGTGAGCCTATTTTGTATAGCCTTGTAATGCAATGTGACAGGAAAAAAAAAAAAAAGTTTAGTCTTCAAAGGCCTAATGTTTTAACTGCTTTTTTTCTGAAATACGGTATGTGTGTATACAAGTGGGATCCATACAAAGCATCCAGAACAAAATGCTTCATAAACAATGTAGATACAGTTGAATAAATCAGTGCAAAATGAATGCAACATTTCTGATCAACAAGACACACTACTAGGTCAACTCTTAGAAACAACTTACGACTACTAACAAGACCTTAAATGAAGTGCCTGATTTAGACGTATGCTGATTGCAATTGTAGATGTCTAAAGCTGACCGCCTGCTACACAGCATTGCCAGGTGGACACCACAGCACCATGCTGTTTGCAGTACACTGGCTACTGCAGATACAAGTATGGAATACTGACCACAGACTATGTCTGGAGGGAACTACATTATTTTCAGGAAAACTTACTGCTATGCACATTGGGGAAGGACAGCTTGTCAGTATGAGAAATTGCCTGCAGGACAATTGTATCTGTGTCCACTCCACAATGGTGCAAATTAAACAAACTTGGATGAACACAGCATGGCTAACTGGCAGCACCCCAGATATCTGTGCAGCTGAATCCCTCCAGGAGAACACAACCCTGTCTATCAGAGGACTTCTAGCATCTAGGCAACATGGTGGTGACATTAAAGCATCAAAGAACAGACCCATTTCTAACCACAAATCTGTACCTAGAATGGTTACAGAGCACCCTGTAGTTTTTACATGAAACACACAACCTTATCTTTGCATCTGCATCCCATGTATCACAATGTTTTTCCACATAATGACAAATGTTTTCATTCGTAAGTCATAGATCAGCTTAGGAATAAAACCAGATTTTGTATGGAGGCGACCAGCATGTGAAAAATGTTACGTTATGAACATCATAGTGTATCTGGCTCATATTTCCTCTTTCAGCAACCCTGCTGGCTTTCCTATTCGTAATAGCCATACATTTCAGTGTTGCTGCAGGAGGGAGCCTGATCTAGATAAACAATAACACTTACTGTTGTCAAAATGTGGTCCACAGTGCTGATGCCAAGTTTATTGATACTGGTTTGATGTATCAGTAATATTAAAGACATTTGTGACCCTTGCTCCTAGCTTCCTTAGAATTGGTGATCTCTTAGTGGACACCCTTAATTCCCTTACAATGCTAAAATTAATAGCTTAACATAAGTCATAGAATGGTTGGGCATTCTTGTTTTTCAGAAAATAGGAGTCATTGATTTAATTGAGTCTCTTTGCTTCATTTCTCTTGACTGTAAAAGTAAACCTGAATAAATCTGGTAAAGAATGTTCAAATGTTTGTTACTTGGCACCCAACTAATCAAAAACAGGCATAATCCATAAATACCATAATATAATTCTGATGTTAACAGTACTTTACCTTTAACATTTAGTAAGATAAAAAAAACTGGCTTATCACATTTAAGATCAGTAGTGAGCTTGTTACCATTTGGTAATACTGACATTACAGTATGTGTCATCCCAGGTCTTTGTAAAATATGGTGTGTCATAACAGAATACTGTAAAAGGCAAATTAATTTCTCATAATCATGTCAAGATGTACTCAGGATCACAATTACTTTAATTAGGAGATGCATTTGTAAAAGCAAGTCTAACATGATTGTTAGATAAAGATTTTATAGTATGACACAGAACAATATGTAATTATTTTCTACATACAGTTTTATGCTGTGTTGTTATTTTGCACATAATGTAACCACCTCAACAGACTTAGGAAAGGGGGAGGGGAGATTTAATTTCCTTCAGGGGAAAAAAAAAAATCTAATTTGAATAACTATTTAAATAAGGTGAAATGTGTTTTGTAATTTGCTTCTTACTTCCTTGAGGGAAGGGCATGGAAATTGAAATTGACATCTTCTGTAGAAAAGAAAAAGAAACGCAGCTTCCGTGCCAAGGGGTCTGTTGCTTGGGGCTTGCCATGCTTTGTGGTTGTCATAAGGGAGAGAAAATCGTACACACATTACCTCTGCTGCTACCCTGTTTATCATTCAGGTTGTTTACCTTTTATACAGTAGCTTGTATTGATTTTGTTTTCTACTTTTTAAATAGTTGGTTTTGAAAGATACTTTGAAAACTCAAGTAATCCCTTTTCTCCAGACTGGATGGATAATTTTAATATTCTGTAACTGACTTAAGGTGTTAAAAACCAATATGATTTTACCTTGTTTCGTGATCTGAAACTTATTTCAAGCATGCTTTGAAAAATCTGCCATCCGTCATGTCTTACTTGATAACCTCACTTATCACTATTCTTATTTATTTCATTTTTCAGTCAAAGGGATATTGGTATATTTATCTTCTGCTTCACAAAGCAAGGTCCTCAAAGTCAAATTTCGAGGCTTTCTGCTGTATCCTGTCAGTTATTCCCACACGTGAACAGATATCATCAACCCCAACCTGGACTCCGGCACAAATTTCATTTCTGAGAGTAGATTACCCTTGTGCGCACATTGCGATCTTCTGAACATCCACATTCGAAAAAGGATACAGTATAATCAGCTTAGTTATGCAACACTGTGGTTATCTTTAGAATTGAACAGAATGTTCCATAAGAGGGTGCTAGAGGTTGTTGAAGTTGTTTGTTGCCTTGATCATATAAAACAGGGGTTCACAAATACTCCCCTGTCTAGGCTTTATAGATATTGTTAAGCAATTAAGTGATTAAGAACTGAAAGAATTTGTTCAATGAAGTAATTCAAGGTGTAGGTGAAATGAAGACCAGGAGGGCTCCGGACCTTGAGGACCGGAACTGTCCACCCCTCGTATAACTGTTCCAGCTCAGAATTTGATTCAGTCAATATAAGTATGTCCTGTCCTAAAATATTATGCAAATCTACAGCAGATTTGAGCGCACGTTTTTTTTTTTTTTTTCTTTTGCATCTTTTGTTGTTGTCTTCCCCAGCTAGATCAGCTTCACAAAAAGGAAGTTTTGTGTTGGTTATATTTTTTTATTTATGTATTTTTTTACTGATAAGAAAGTGAGGTTACAATGATCCGATCGAGATGTCTTGACATGTACATCAAAAAGGGACTTTAAACAATGTGCAAAATGTGTTCATACTATGCTGGTAGCAGACTTACACAGCCTTTGCTTAAAATGCCTCGGGCCAATTCAGTCTTCAGAAAATTACCATTCCTTCAGGATTAAGAGGGACAAAGCGCTCAAACTTGAAAATGTTCTCTTCCTATTACCTGCCAAGCACCCAGCAGTCTTTTTCAGACTCCTGTCGCTCAATCAGAATCGTGCACATCCTCAGTGATCCAAATCCCATGGCACCTACATCTTTTGCATGAATTCAGAAAGCCACATTATATGCATACAGAACACAGAAAAAAATAGGTAATTTATAGACACAATGCATCGTTTTCCCCCTGTCATTTGTACCTCTCTGTTTCTTTGTCTTTTCCATGCCTAATAATCTTTGGATTTCCTAGATCTTAGAAAATATAAATATATGATAGGCTAATTATTTGCTCTATAGCAGTATAGCCAGAATTCCCAGGTTCATTTTCTCACCAGGCAGCATGAGGCAAAACCAGGAGAGTTTCACCTTGAAAACTGGGATTTTAAAGAAAGAGTCTGCATATGTACTGGACTAGGCATTGTATTGTAAGTAGTCCAGGTCCTATTAAGGACAGATCAGTAAATTCAGTGACTCAATTTGCAGTCTCTCTGTTATGTAGTTTACATTAGGTTGTACAAGTCAAAGTACTTTAGCCATGCAATCATTAATATCTAACCTTACAATAATTGTACATTGTTACGTCCATTGGCTACAAATGCCAAATTCTAATTGGGTATGTGGGATTTGTATCTTTTGAATGAAAAGTAAGAACAATAAAATAACTTGTTAACTTGTTCAAAAATGTAAAACTAAATAAGCTTTTGTGCCTTTCAATCTGAAAGTCCCTTCCTTGGATCCTGTTGTTGTATACTGGCTTCCACTCTAGCTCCATATTACATAGACTGTGTAACACACATCTGCAACTTTCTCTATAAATGCATCTGTAGACAATAACATGGAACTCAGTACACTGTTGTAATGTGTACCGACTTCTTGAGGTATATCTGCATCCCATTTTCAAATCATTTCCTCAAGATTTTAAATGAGAACACTTGAGACCTTGAATTGAATTCCTTGCAGTCGATGTTTGATTCTAGTTTTGTAAAATGAACTACAATGTTAATACTCTCTTATAAAGTGCATTGCATAGTAAATAACTCTCCTCGCCTGCCTTCAAAGCAGTTACATCTTCAAAGTCCCTCGTAACGAAGGACAAAGAGAAACTTTTAGTTCTATAAAAGCCCTGCAGCCGACTGGATTTATATTGGGCAACAGGGAGGATAAAAACAGCTTTTAAAGCACCCAGCCTTCACATTTCTGATTTTTGAGTGTCCTGCATTCTCATCTGTATTATCCTCTCAAATATATCTACTGTTCATGGCAGTAAACTTCTTGATGTGCTGTGGTGTTTGACTCTCAAGAAGAACATATAACATATGACTTGGCCATAAAGGGCATGTGCTGTATGTGTATGTATGTATGTATGTATGTATGTATGTATGTATGTATGTATGTATGTGTATGCGTGTTATATATTTATATCCAGTACTGTGCAAAAGTTTTAGGCAGGTGTGAAAAAATGCTGTAAAGTAAGAATGCTTTCAAAAATAGACATGTTAATAGATTATATTTATCAATTAACTAAATGCAAAGTGAGTGAACAGAAGAAAAATCTAAATCAAATCCATATTTGGTGTGACCACCCTTTGCCTTCAAAACAGCATCAAGCATCAATTCTTCTAGGTACACTTGCACACAGTTTTTGAAGGAACTCGGCAGGTAGGCTGGCCCAAACATCTTGGAGAACTAACCACAGTTCTTCTGTGGATTTAGGCAGCCTCAGTTGCTTCTCTCTCTTCATGTAATCCCAGACAGACTCGATGATGTTGAGATCAGGGCTCTGTGGGGGCCATACCATCACTTCCAGTACTCCTTGTTCTTCTTTACGCTGAAGATAGTTCTTAATGACTTTCGCTGTATGTTTGGGGTCATTGTCATGCTGCAGAATAAATTTGGGTGCCAATCAGATGCCTCCCTGAAGGTATTGCATGATGGATAAGTATCTGCCTGTACTTCTCAGCATTGAGGAGACCATTCATTCTGACCAAATCCCCAACTCCATTTGCAGAAATGCAGCCCCAAACTTGCAAGGAACCTCCACCATGCTTCACTGTTGCCTGTAGACACTCATTCGGTAATGCGCTCTCCAGCCCTTCGGCTGAACAAACTGCCTTCTGCTACAGCCAAATATTTCAAATTTTGACTCATCAGTCCAGAGCACCTGCTGCCATTTTTCTGCACCCCAGTTCCTGTGTTTTCGTGCATAGTTGAGTCGCTTGGCCTTGCTTCCATGTCGGAGGTATGGCTTTTGGCCGCAAGTCTTCCATGAAGGCCACTTCTGACCAGACTTCTCCGGACAGTAGATGGGTGTACCAGGGTCCCACTGTTTTGTGCCAGTTCTGAGCTGATGGCACTGCTGGACATCTTCCGATTGCGAAGGGAAGTAAGCATGATGTGTCTTTCATCTGCTGCAGTAAGTTTCCTTGGCCGACCACTGCGTCACGGTCCTCAACGTTGCCCGTTTCTTTGTGCTTCTTCAAAAGAGCTTGAACAGCACATCTGGAAACCCCTGTCTGCCTTGAAATTTCTGCCTGGGAGAGACCTTGCTGATGCAATATAACTACCTTGTGTCTTGTTGCTGTGCTCAGTCTTGCCATGGTGTATGACTTTTGACAGTAAACTGTCTTCAGCAACCTCACCTTGTTAGCTGAGTTTGTCTGTTCCTCACCCAGTTTTATTCCTCCTACACAGCTGTTTCTGTTTCAGTTAATGATTGTGTTTCAACCTACATATTGAATTGATGATCATTAGCACCTGTTTGGTATAATTGTTTAATCATACACCTGACTATATGCCTACAAAATCCCTGACTGTGCAAGTGTACCTAGAAGAATTGATGCTGTTTTGAAGGCAAAGGGTTGTCACACCAAATATGGATTTGATTTAGGTTTTTCTTCTGTTCACTCACTTTGCATTTAGTTAATTGATAAATATAATCTATTAACATGTCTATTTTTGAAAGCATTCTTACTTTACAGCATTTTTTCACACCTGCCTAAAACTTTTGCACAGTACTGTATGTGTTATATATAATATATATAAAAGAAACTGTATACAGATCTGAAATGAGTTTAGCCATTTTGTCATTAGCTTGTTTTTTTTTTATCTTTCTTACTCTTGTTTCATCTCAAGAATTGACAGATTTCCACAGTATATGACCAATTGTAATTGTTTTCTTTAAAATAGATTACTAAAGTTGTCTTACTCCCATTGGAAAACTAGACAAGAGATTTGCGAAAAGCTCAAGTTTAGAGCATCTTGTTAGTTTGATAGTGATGCATGAAGGTCAAGACCCAATGAACTTGCCTGTGGAGGAAATGTTCTTTTCTGTTTTTTTCTTAAAGCATCTGTTTCTCTCTAGATAGATTGACGTGTATTTTCCAAAGTTGAAAAATATGGTAATGAAGAAAAAATACTTATCTAATATCAAGCATGAAAAAAATACTAAACTACCAATTTATTCCCACAAAGAACTGCTTCCCTCGGGTTGTTATTACACTGGCATTAGTAATCAAGTACTGTAGGCCATGTGTGTTCGCTGAAAACTGTTGGCAATAACATATTTTTTGCAACTTGGGAGTCGTACAATACAAGAATACATTTTGTATCATGTAAAAATTCTGATTTATTTCTCTTCTAAAAATGTTGCTCAATTAAATTAATGAAGACACATGTAAAAAATAAATAATGCAAATAAACTTCAACTGAACCTACACAACGTGTTGTGTTGTTAAAACAACACGCTTTGTACTCGCTGTGTTGTCATCCCATATTAGACACGTGTCCCTACGTTGGATGAAGGGTAATCAAAGTGAGAAGTTGCTGCTGCGATCATGCTATAAGCAGGCTATGATGAAGCTGCATTGGAGCATATACAGTACTACAATCACAGCAGTGTTTGATGTCTCAATTTCTTTCTTAGGCAGAGGCAGTTTTCAGTGAGTCTATAGTGAGTTCTAGTCTCTGAAGTATTCACTCTTTTATGAAAAGTAATATATTGTGGTGTTTTGTCTTGTTTTTCTGTTTTAAAGGAAATTGGTGTAAATAAGAAATTACAGGAATAATACAAAGGCATTCACTGTTATAATATATGATACATAAATCGCTAGTTCCCAAAAGAGGAAAGGACCCTGGAGTGCGGCATGACTTTGGAACAAATATGTTTTTTTGGTTTCAAGGTTTGGTTTATAGATGCAGTATAAAATTGATATAACAAAAGATTCTGTGTTGTACCCTTTTTCTTCCACATACTGTTTCTCTTCTCTCATTTTCATTTGGTATTAAACTGTAGTAGTTAAACAGTGCAGGGTGAGTTCATGTTTGTGCTTGACTAGATATTTGACCACTTGTCATCAAATTTAGTGTTTTAAAGTAAAGGTCAAACCTGTGACAGCTATTGCGTGAAGTGTCTGCAGAGACATTAGGGCTTTTGTTTTATCCAGTGGGGCTATGCCATACCTCGCACTAGGCACACACCACCACTTGCAGCTGAACAACATCTCACTTGCCTCCAACATCAAACTTGTAAGTCCATAGCGGTGAGCTGAAGGGTAAGCTGCAGTGTAACTAAATAACCCAGTGGACAACACGCTCAATGAATGCAAGTGGGACTAACCTGGTGGCCACCCTGTGCTGTTGCAGTTACTTCCCTGGTGGCCACCCCACACTGTTTGTTACTTCCCTGGTGGTCACCCCGCGCTGTTGCAGTTACTTCCCTGGTGGCCACCCCACGCTGTTTGTTACTTCCCTGGTGGCCACCCAGCGCTGTTTGTTACTTCCCTGGTGGTCACCCCGCGCTGTTTCAGTTACTTCCCTGGTGGCCACCCAGCGCTGTTTGTTACTTCCCTGGTGGTCACCCCGCTGTTTCAGTTACTTCCCTGGTGGTCACCCCGCGCTGTTTCAGTTACTTCCCTGGTGGTCACCCCGCACTGTTTCAGTTACTTCCCTGGTGGCCACTCCACGCTGTTTGTTACTTCCCTGGTGGCCACCCAGCTGTTTGTTACTTCCTGGTGGTCACCCCGCTGTTTCAGTTACTTCCCTGGTGGCCACCCAGCGCTGTTTGTTACTTCCCTGGTGGTCACCCCGCGCTGTTTCAGTTACTTCCCTGGTGGTCACCCCGCGCTGTTTCAGTTACTTCCCTGGTGGTCACCCCGCACTGTTTCAGTTACTTCCCTGGTGGCCACTCCACGCTGTTTCAGTTAGCAGTGTAAATGTAGAGATGTAGTAGCTAGACAAGTGCAATTGAGAAATGTATGGGGGGAAAAAAAGTGCTGGCATCACGGATGTTTTAAAAACACTGTAATGCTAGTCTGCTCACTGTCATGCATTTGTAAACTTACATTGAAAAATGCCCTTAACTTGCCAGTCCCCAGAGCCTCAGATATTTGTTATCCCATCTCGGGGAAGAGAACCAAACTGCAGTACTACATCTGTTGCTATAAAGTCTTTCTGCAGCAGTAGCTTGGTGAACCATTTTTGTGACTATAATGGGAACTTAGACTTGACTTAAGACATACAGTTCTGTAAAAAATTAAAGCGTATCTTTCCATTTAAAATCTGATTGCTGCATGAAAGCAATCTGTTGTATGACATATTTATGATACCTTTAATTAAAAATACATACTGTAATATAATAGCCGCCCCATGGTTTTGAAATGTAAAGTCTTTGCATTGTTAGAGCCATTTGCATCGTGTCATGTTTGTGTTTGAGCCAGCAGAGTGTTCTTTGATGTCAATGGTATCTCCAGTAATTACTTTACTTGCACAGTTGTTTCAGACAAAAAATGTTAGTGCAAAGGCGATTCATAACAACAGTGGCTTGTTGGTAAGCAAGATGATAGAGCTAGCAGTATCATTGTGTTTGGCTAGTTTAGAATTTTTCTGTTCTGTTATGTTCATGCACAGCAAGATTGAAAGAAACTGTTTTTTGATCAAAAATGTTCCAAGGCGCAACAGCTGGGTGTGAGAATTGACAGTACCACAGAATGGAGGCTGTGTGGTCCAGTGGTTAAAGAAAAGGGCTTCTAACCAGGAGGTCCAAGGTTCAAATCCCAGCTCAGCCACTGACTCATTGTGCTATCTTGAGCAAGTCCCTTAACCTCCTTGTGCTCCGTCTTTCGGGTGAGACGTAATTGTAAGTGACTCTGCAGCTGATGCATAGTTCACACACCCTAGTCTCTGTAAGTCGCCTTGGATAAAGGCGTCTGCTAAATAAACTTATAATAATAATAATTATTATTTTACTTGACAGCACAATTCTATCCACAATTTAAATTGCCTGAATGTAATTTTAAGCAGGAAACCACAACAATAACTTATTTTTTTATGCAGTACTTCAGAGTTGATTTATTTATTTATGCTTGTGCTTTTGTACAGTTACAGCATTCTGAAACGAGAATGCCATAAGGTTTAATGCCTTCATTTTTTATTTTAGTCTCAGCAGAAAACCTGGAGAAGAACCTTAAGCAGATGGAGCGACAGCTTCTACAACTTGAAAAGGATTTGGAGACCTTTCCCCCTACAGAGGACATGCATGACAAGTTTGTGACAAAGCTGTCCATATCCTTTCTGACAGTTACAGCAGTCACCAAGCATCAGTCAGTTAAGCCATAGGTTTATTTAACATTTAGAATGCATTTGCATATCCCCTTATATTAATATTGAGGCAGCTTCAGCTCTGGCACTCAGACATACAGAGCTTAAGTGTCAGCTTCTGAAAGCATTTCTGAACACCTGCACATTATTTATAGCGGACTTACTCGAGACATGGCTGTAAATTAAACGCTGACCCTGCAATCTCCAACTCTTTCTGCGGTAAGGTGTCACCTTTACAAATGGGATTTAGAAGGGGATTTGCAGATTACATTTCAGTGAAATATTCAAGCTTTTGGATTTCAGGCCGTTGTACCTAGACTGTAATCACAACCATTTGTGGAAACACATGCAAGACACAGTATATCATGAAGTAGCTGCCTGGAGCCGTATGATCTCTTACCTCCAGTGTGGATTAACATTTCTCCAAATGTCGCAGTGACATAAAATTTCATGAGATTCTTTACTGATTAGATTGACAAATTGACAAGCACCCTCCCCACACAGGCATCTGTTGTTATTGTTGTTGTTGTTGTTGTTGTTGTTGTTGTTGTTGTTGTTGTTGTTGTTCCCTGACAAACTAGGTTTAAAATGGTAAACTATTGGTATTTTCTTTGACGACTGATCTGTCCAGATTAGTGTTACAAACAAATTGCAGGTACCGGTATTCTAAATCCTTACTAATATTTTCAGCATCCCCATGAGGGGAGCATACTGCCACTGTTGGTACAGCTGATATCGCATAAACGATTTAATATGCCAACTTCAGATTTTCAATTTAATGGAAACTCATCGGGGAAAATCTAACGGCACCCTTTACTTTGAGTGACATGTGGGTTGACACCTTGTGGTCATGTGAGTATCGTAACTGAAACGATCAATTTTGTGGCATTATTTGTGACTTCATATTTGAAGAGTTATATAAATACTGTATTCTAAATGTGTTGGTGACCATGACATTGACCTGCCATATGTGGTCATGTAACTAGTATATCTACAAAAACAACCCCATATATTTTACATTTTCAGTCCATTAATCAATACACAGTATGTCTTGCAATATCAGTCTAACTTTCAATCTCCAGCATAAAATGTCTAGTCCCAGCTCTGTAGCACTGAGACTTAAACATCAGATTGCACATTGGTGTAGCTTGGATAGGCCTGCAGTGGATGCCTTGTGAATTACGGAATGTCATTATATGACTGGCCTTTGGGGGGGGAGCATATTGTTAATTTACCAGAAGTTTGATCTAAAAAAGGAAACATCACAAATGATCCAGGTATCTATTTCTTGTCCCAGCAGACGGGTACTCATTTAGTGGTTTTGCATGGTTCTGGTAACGCCTGGCGAGCACATTAATTAGGGGACGCCACTTGAGGTACAATAAATTACTTAAGCAAGGGGAGCCTGATGAAAAGGTTAAGGCTTCAGCAAAGTGCTGGGATGTGTGATCCCGTCTGCACTTCAGCCTGTCGCAGGCAGAGCTCACTGATGCTGATGTGTTTAACCCATGGAACTGTTAAAGAGCGGTCAGCAGGAAATCAGAAACAGGAAGGACAGAACTCTGCTGGAAACAGTTTGTCATCCCCAGTACAATTGCAGATCCAAGCCTACTGAGCCACTACATCCTGTCCCTGAATATCACAGGCAACAGGCTTCTAATGAACTCAGTAGCATTCACAATCCTTGTGTAATTCTTATGTGAAAACAATTGCTATCTTCCTTGTAGACAAAGTTCATAATCTTGTACAGAATCAACCCACCCCAAATATGTAATTATGTAACTGTATACTTTTTTTAAATTTTATTATCCATATCCACAGATGTAAGGCAATTAGCTTAAAAGCACCTCGAAGTTTTCAGCTTTATTTTATTTTAATTAGGGTTAGAAGGAAAGTCACATATATACAACTGAAAATAATTAGGTGAAATCTAAAAGTTAAAAGTGCACTGTGAGCTAATTTTAAGTTTCAAAAGCTCTGTCTTTTATTTCATTGCACAGATCCTCAATATCAGCGAGACAATTAGGTGCTTTTTTACACTGAACAAGTTTATCGTAACTGGCTCAATGTAGTCTAATCATACTATAAAATGATGGAAATAAAGTTTGAAATTCTGAACTTTTAATAATTATACATTCTACAGAGATGCCAACTGCTATGATAGCAGCTACTATTTGAGGTTCTGCTACAGCACTAAGTCGAAGGAGTATAATACTATGATTTCTATTAAATAAATAAATGATGGATACTGCCTGAACTTTTATGAAATATTAATTTCAAGACCATGTGTGTGTTTTCCTGTTTAAGGAAGTAATGGTTCTTAAATAATACTTTATTTCACTGACAGTTTTTATTGTGACATTTTAACTGACATACTAAAAGCTCTAAACCGGGTTGCTTAGTAACCAGTCTAGGGGTCCTTCAGAAACAGCTGCGCAAATGTCGCCTTGCTAACATTTTTCAATGCCTGTCGGGTCTTTGACTCAAATCAAATGAAGTATCTCAGCATAGCTGAGAAATAAGTGTTTGAGGCCATTCTATGGTTTGAAGACAACTGTGTAGCACAGCGCGAATATCGTGTTTACTATGAAATTGTCAGTGAAATGAAATGCGATGTTTACCAGTTCTGGAAAAACATGGAAACGAGATTCCCAACGCTTGCTGTAATCATTTTCTGCATACAAAAATGTACTTTGGATTGAACGGCGCGCTAGAAAGGCATCAAATGTACAACGTGTTGTATCAGAATAATATGTAAACAAACAAACAAACAAACAAACCAAGACGTAAAATAACTGCAAACTGTACAACAGCAGAACTTCAAACGTTATTTTTTTAAAGGTATGTAAAACCTTTTTCTGTTTGCTGTCCTGTAGCAACCCCACCAAATGTTATGTAAAATGAACATTTTTGTTTATAGCAAAATAACATTTATTTACAGGATTAAAACTTGAACCTGATGTTGTGCAAACCATAATAAATATTTAGATTAATTTTCCCTTTTTCCTACTTCTATAGACAGACTAATATTATGTAGGTACTGTATATTGTATTTAAAAAACAAACAAACAAAAAAGTTGGATTTTCGTCCCTGTGACTTCACACACCATTTCCCCCTTCCTCCATGATTTGAACAAATTTCCGTGACAAAATCCCAGCCTTACTTATCAGTTATTAAAATAGGAATTACAAATCAAACAAAAAAATGTCACTCGCTCCATCTAAAAGATTGAGGTTGGCTTGTCAGAAATAGAGGAATTTACCACAGAATGGTTATTCATTAAAAGAAGTTGAGTGTCTCAATCTCACGTCTACTGTGAATACTGACTAACGGACTTCTCTGTGAAACATGGTGGGCGTCATGACTGTGTCACTCACATAGGTACAAAGAGACACCCCCCTTTACTGACACCCCCCTTTACTGCGTTTGTGCAAATAGGTTTTGAGGTTTAAATAATTAATGATTGGATACTACTCAGCATTTTGTGTTTTGATAGTTGCAGAGTAGTAAAAAATGTAAATAAAAATACATTGTTAAATCTTTCTTGAGGTGTTGTTATTTTGATAGTTATTTTTATAAAGTCTTGAGATTGAATATTTCAGTCCAGGTTTGATAGCACTTCACGAAATCCTAAAACACTCTTCATTACTACTATTTAAATCCAGAATAAATAGAATTCCAAATAAAAAATAAAATAAAAAATCAAAGATAAAGTTTTGAAGTATTTTTGTTTCATTTTATTTTTTTTTTTAATTTCTAAATGCCCTGTGTTTACAATTACCAAGATGAGGTAATTGGCTTGCCAGAGCCTAAAAACCTTTTAATTTCTAGAAGCTTGTTTGTTTTGGGTTTTATATACCTGTTTTGAACATTTGCAAACATTCAACTTTATGTACACTGAAAAAACACCCTTATTTCATTCTTATAAAATGTGCTTTTAAAACTCACACTCATTTCAATGTACCCCCCACCCTCATCAGTTTATTAGGTAGGGAATGGTTGGGACTACAAGTAGGAAGGTTCTCTAGCTTTGTATTACCGAATATATTCGTGCTGGGATGTGCATTGTAGAGGATGCTGAATGATCGTTCATGCTATACGGTTTTTATTCACCGCAGGAGGATGTCCCACTAAATCACAAGCACCGACAGCGCCCGTCCACTCTGTCCTCTTCGCTGAATCATTAGCCACCAGTCTTCTAGTGCAGGCGGAGCGGAGAGGTCGGGTGGGGGTGTAGGGAAAGATGAGGGTCTGGGGGCAGCTGGGTGCAGTCTGGTCAAGGCATCAGTAGGCAAGTACAAGAGTCTTGAACTGGATGCGAGCGGTGATTGGGAGCAGTGGAGTTCTGGATGAGCTGGAGTAGTCAAGGCGGGAGAGTACCAGGACCTGGACGAGGAGTTGCGTGGAGTAGTTGGTGAGGAAGTGTCGGATTCTTCAGTATGTTGCGCAGGGAAGAACCCGGCAGGTGCGTGCGAGAGTGGAGATGTGCTGAGAGTAGGAGAGGCAGGACTCTAAGGTTACTCCGAGGTTCTTGGCTGAGGAGGAGGGAGAGACCGTGGTAGATTCCAGAGGAATGGAGATAGAGAGATCAGAGGAGGGGGAAGATGAGGGGAAGACAAGGAGGTCAATTTAGAGAGTCTGAGGTGATGCGAGTGCATCCAGGAGGAGATAGCAGACAGACAGGTAGAGATACAAGAGGGGATGGTGGGGTCAGGGGGATCAAGCATCATCAGCATAGAAATGGTATGATAAACCATAGGATGTGATGATTCCCACACACCAAACAGAGCTGTCTTTTCACTTAACATTTTAGAAAATGTTGCACAAATTCTGGCATAGTGGTAAATCCGTGCACAGCAAAATACGTTATGGTAACTGTTTTTCATTTCCAGTACTATATTTTTGGTAGACACAAACATGGATTTTAGTCTGTCGAATACATGTCAAGAAATGTTTGTTCGAATATTCGGATAGTTGTCCCAGCACTACCAAATACAAGTAACTTAAAACGATACTCCTGAAACGTTGCGCTATATTTCCGTCAACGATATGAGCCAGCTTTTGAGTAAGCAAAAATATTCCCAGTGTCAGCAGAAGAAAAGAACTTCAAGAAAAGACCCACGTAACAGGGTCATTCCGTGTCAACTCAACCAGAGCTGCCCACCTCCACATTTAGATTTTGCTTATACTTTGAGTAGTGGAAGATACAGGTTAGGTATGAAACCAGACCAAATAGTTAAGCTCAATGATGAAGATTTGCTGATACACCCCCTTTTGTAGGGGGTGTAGTCATACTTGAAACATGTCTTGTTTTTGGAGTGATTTTGAGGATTTAAAAATGATATTTAGAATGTTAGTAGCCCTGTGAATTCTTCTGTACAGATAGCCAGGGAGGTCTTCTGTAGAATTCATGCAAAATAAGTACCACCACTTTAGTATTTCTGTGTTGCTAGAGGCCTTAAAATTGAAAAACTGTACAATTGTCAAATTCTTCAGTGATTAAGTACATGTTCCTTCTAAAGTAGAAGAGGTATCACTTTCAAATTGCTTAGGTGTGCTCATAATTTAACTGACTTTTCTGAATGCAGTTCTGCTACTGTCTACCTGCGTTACTGTCTGATTTAATGACCCCACAACAAGGCTTCAGGATGAAAGTATCGAAAATGGCCCCTACAAAACAGGGTGTATCTCAGCAAGTCTTCATCATTGAGCTTAAATATTTGATATGGTTTCATACCTGACCTGTATCTTCTACTACGCAAAATATAAGCAAAATCTGGTTTTTGGTTGATTTGACACAGAATGACCCAATATGGAAAAAGATCTGACAAGGGGAAGCACCAAGGGCTGCTGTCCCAGTGGAGCTGCACAAGGCTACTGGTACAGTCTCACTAGAGCTGCATATTATTTTATTTTCATTCAGGGCTGAGTAATATAGCTTGTATTATTAAGGATACATTTTTCTAGAGAAGGGCATATAGTGGAGATGCCCTGTACAGTACAGAACGTGCACACTTCGGTAGTTCTTAACATCACTGTATGGGTAATGTTTGGGTTCACTGGATGTGCATGCACTGCATAAGTGTGTAGCCTGCATTGGCACCGTGAAGTGATGCATCTCTGGATTCATGAACTGTGTAACTAACTGTAACCTTAACAGGATGGAATACATGTTTATTCAAGCTTTATTATGTCACTACTAGCACATATTTGTAATTAGAAATTGCACAGCTTCCAGCAGAAAGAGGACAACTTTCATTGTATTTCAAATCGTGGTACTTCAATAACAATAATTCCAGTAACTCCCCAGCCTTTTTGATTCTGTAATCGTCAATGTAATCCCACTGGTATTATGAGGCTGGACATTACTAATATTATCCCTAATGATGCCTGCCAGGCAGCCGCAGATCTCACATTGTCATCTTGAATTTACATGCCTGAAAGAGTAAAAAAAAAAAAACGATCTACCACGTTATTTTCCTTTACTTGCAAGTTCAGCTTAATGTAAAATATAGTACTTCATGTCCAAAGTGCCGGCAGATTTTGTTGTAGAACAAGAAAATGGAACCATAGATCACCAAACTAAACCTTCCTGTGATGAAAGCAATAGGCTTGAACCAACATTTATTCAATGCGCTTCATTGATTTCACCAAAGCATTTGACATGGGATGTCACACTTAACTTTAGATCATTATGATGTGATTGCTTTTGCATGTAGTGGAGCTTCTTTACAAATTGCACATCATTCAAGAGCCAAACTGCAAACGGTACTGTCGAATGCAATTTACACATCATTCAAAAGTCAAACTGCAAATAGTACTATCAAATAAACTGTAATAGGAAGTCAGATAGGATTGCATAGTTTACCATACCGATTCAGTCTGAGCTCTGGATCCATGATGAGGAAAGAAATATATCACACTGCAATAGGGAAATTGATCGACACCACAATATGCAAAAGGAATGGGTGGGCAGATTACAGCACTTCATTACCAAAGTGCATGTAAAAGTGTGCAACCATCACTCTGCACAACTGAGAGGCAGCTGCACTGTCCTCCCTAAGGAGATACTACTGGCCCTATTCCTATAACTAAATAAATCAGCAAGTGACAGACAGCAAAAGAAAAATTTTGTTGTGAACAATAATGTCAGCGAATGAAATAAACAAAAGCAAAAGGTGGACAAAACAGGTAAGTATAAAGATGGGACAGGTAAATGGAAAACCAAAGGCCAAAAAGTAATATATGAAAGTGCATGAAAGTTAGGCCTAACAAGTCCAGCAGAGCAGCAATGTAATTGAAAACCAAACAAAGTAACAAGAACAAAACCAAAAAAATATAGGAAACAGAGTATCAAATTAAAGAAGAAAAAATCAAAGCAGAAAAGGAATGATCTCATGCATTGTTTTGTGTTTTTTTCTTTGTAATTGCACAATGTTTTTGCAGAACTCTGCATGCAGGGTTTCTGTGGGGTGTTTGTGTCTCTCGCTCTCGCTCTCTCACAGTAGTAGTCACATTCAATTGCTGGGTGTAATCGGGTAATATATTAGGATAAGTACAATAAATGTGGTCGGCTTTGATATGTTTTGATTAAACTAGTGTCAAATTAGATTTTAAAGTGGGTTTGGTGTAAAACAGATTGCTTACTTTCAGATACAATTATTTATGAGCCTTCACAGAAATTTTGCTTAAGGGTATAGGCATATTTAGTTATCTATTATATTTAGGAATTAACTAGTCTATCTGATCTTACAGTATCATGTAGAGGCAAACGTCTGAGGATGAGTGGCTTGATCATATAGTGATACTAATAATGACTTTACATACTGTATAACCATTGTGTGTGTTGTCTAGATGTGTAATATACTGGTGTAGGGATTGTTATTGTGGGAAGTAGATGTTTACCTACAGTACTATAGGCTTGCTTACTGAAGTGTAGGGGGATTGATTTACGTTTCCCATTGTAAATCCATTTTGAATCAGTTGCAGTTTAATAAAAATGGTTGAGTGAGTTCAGTTCTTGGATATGCTTCAATGCACATATTTATAACCTTACTACGATTTTGACATTTTCCACAGATTTCTCTTTGTAGCTGTTGTGTCTTCATAATTAATGTTATACATCTAATTTGTCTTAATTATCATATATTCTGGACATGTTGACATACCCAGCGGTTAACATTACAATTAAAATCAAATCCTATTGTACTTCCTTTCTTGAACACAGCCCAAAATATTTTATATTTTAAAAAGTCCTTTTCTTCATGTCAGTTCATGTACAGTAAAACAATCGTATATTCTTCCCAGCCAGTTAATCACAGATTTAGTTGTGTTTTTTTTTTTTTACCCAATGCATGTAAATATGAGGCCCCTTGAATAGCCAGCCACAACTGTTAAGCCCCTTTGGTGACTGTGGGGACTGTTTAATTAAGGCTGGACTCCACACTACAGTATATATGAACAGATCTGCATAATGTATCTTAGTGTCCTTAACAGTGGCTTACAGCTTCTCCAAGCAGGCCAGGGAGCAGTATCAGAAGCTGGTTATTATGCATAATAACATGAGTACGTTTTACCAGAACTTGGTGGAGTATTACGTCATTGACTCAAAGAAGACGTCAGCTGAAGAGTTATTCACCGACATGAGCAACTTCAGATCTATGTTTATGGTAAGTCTGGTTTTGTTCTTCTTGATACAAATCGTGTAACACTGCTGCCTGCAACTCTTCCAGCGATTTACAGTCAAAGCAAATTATTGCAGTAATTCTCTCACAAATGTAGCAGTCTTCGAATTTGTAGTAAGACTTTAGTTTGTTCTGTTAACAAAAGCTGGTTTTGGTATGTCTATAAGTGGCAGCTGTTGTGCAATGTCCAGTATACTGCAATACAACAGTTTTACAGTCTGTCCTTCTTGATCAAAATTGGTAGTGTCTTGAAAATTGCCATAAAAGAGCTTGCCGCTCAGAAGGGATTTGAAGTATTGTTCTTTGTGATACCCAGACTCTCTTTAAGCTAATTAAAATATAATTATCACCCTTGCCTAGTTTTGAATTGGCTTTTTTTAGCATGCTGGGAAGCCAGCCAGAGTATTTGCAACAACAAAAAAACGCATTTATAGATGCACTAGCTTGTTCTCTGCTGAAGAGAAATGGACAGACCGCTCATTTTATACTATGAATCGGATGCAGATTACTACACAAATGGTCTTGGTACACCTTAGATAAGTGGATTTTATAAAAGGGCTTGGATAAATTAAGTGTTGTGATTGGCTTAACAAGATCACATGACCATGAGGTAAGAATTGTCTTGCCGCACGGCTGACATCATAGACCAACTTACTTGCCTGATCTATTAATATTACTACACCTTAATAGTAACAATTATCTAAACAGTGTTTCTGTAGGTAAAAATGTCAACATATAACTGAAACAGCATTTAAATCACTCAACAATCTGTTTTTTTCATCTCTGTCACTAAGAATTACAGAAAAAAAAAGTGGCAAATATACTGTGGTATTTAGTCAGAACAAAAATCTCTGAGGTAAGCAGTAGCAGTAACACTTTATTCAAAAGCAATCTTAGAAATCACAACGAAAGTCTCACTCAGCATGTAATATATATGCAGTAGCAGTGAGTATGCAATGTTTAAATTAGACACAACAGATACATCTTGCCACTACACTCCAATTTGAGAAACATTTAAAACAAAATTAAAATCTCTCCTGCTCTCTTCTGACACACAACTGTTTCGCTGCTAAACAAGGTCGGTTCGGCATAGAATTCTATTGTGCTCGCCGCGAACAGGAAGGACTGCGGCACTGCACAAACTGACACAGAAGTCATTTAGTCCACATATCATCTAATGCTGGTTTGCAATCTAGGGACACTGCAAAACCTCAGTAGGATAATTTCCTGCACACACAAAAAAAAAAACATTCGGAAGCTCCTCCCTTGATGTCAAGTGCCAGTGCAGTGTTTGGCTGTTCCGTGAATCCTCCCTCAGATGTGGGAAATCAATCTGCTTTCAATGTTACTATAAATGGGGAAGGTTGAATTTTAATGTTTATGGCAAATACAAAATTCAGGGACTCTCTTTTTCAGTGGAAGGATACGTAATACATTTCAATTTTTCAATTTTTTCCTCAAAGCAATTTTTTCCTTAAAGTGTAATTATTTTCAAAAAAAAAATGTAGCCATTTTATAAGCGTAATAACCGACTCCAGGGTGTGCCGTACGAATTGTCTAACCGCACACCCTGTCGTGGGTTATTTCTTACTTGCCATGTTAGCTTCTATGGAAGCACTTCTTGAGTAGCAGTAATACCCTGATTTAAAGGGCATTACTACCTGTTAAATAGCTACATCGGGAACGTTATCGTGTGTCTGCAATGTTATCGTGCGTCGAGTGTTCTGTGTTCTGTTGTGTGGTAGTGCTTCCTGATTGGTGGATACAAGTTCTGAGGTTTTGGAATTGTTTTGTATTTTTTTTTAATATTAATAATAATAACCAATCCTTTGACTTCCATTTGCTGGAAACAAGTGAAATATGTTAAAATGCCATTTTCAAATCAGGGTTATGTTTTGTTATAGTTGTTGGCCAATGACACCTTGTTTTCAAATTAGACCAGCACAGTCAGGAACAGCAGTCATTATAAAGATGATCAGTATTCCATATCTAATCGGATTCAGAACACACTGGATGTGTGAAACAAATACAAAATACGCAGACCACAAAATATGAAAAATACATGAGATCTTATTACACGGATACTGGTATGACATTAGTAACACTGCTACCATTTTTTGTCTTCTTTTTTTCTCAATCCGCCCCATAAATTATATATATATATATATATATATATATATATATATATAGTATAGTATATATATATACCCATTTTGTATCAGTTCACAGAAGAGTTCCCTAAAGAAAAGTGCATACATTACAAGTACATCATATACATTGTACATACACACACATATATACGTTTTGAATCTGTCTTATGATTTGTTAAAACACCGTCATGTGACATATTTTAGTTTGCACTATAACCTCAGAATATATCCTGATTTCACCCCCATATAATGTACTTACACAGTGTATTCAGATGTGGTGTTCTGTACCTTAAATTGATCTCTTAAATGCCAGCTGTTTGGATTTTTTGTATCTGTTTAAAAGTGTAAATGATACCGATGTACAGTACAGTGGGTCCAAAATAGTCAGATACTGTATAGCTTTCAATTTTATTACAGCTTCATAAAGTAAATTTGATGTATATTTTGACACTGACATCCCTGAAACATGCATTATAAATAAATTGACAGATTTATACTGTACTTGTTTAATGGCATCTAAACTGTCAGTTATTTACCACTATGCAGTACTGCACATACAATACTGATAGTCTAAACAACACAAAACAGTCATTTTGATTTGTTTTTAGATACAGCAATGATTGGTTATGGGACAAACAAAGCAGCACATGGTTAATTGCTACGGGATCAAGGAAGGTTTAGTTAAGTTCAATGTAATGATAATAAATAGTGTACAAATTAATTATGGCTGGATGTCATTAAGTGATATTAAGTGGAGTGGGACTATTACATATGCGTTTTGACATTATTGGGTTCATTCCTGTTGACTCCCATTATAATGTGATGTGGACACTTCAGTCTTGTGACAATAAACAGGTTCATATAAAGCAAAATGCTATCCGGCACCTTCCACTGTATGTGTGTAGACTACATATACAGTGCCTGTCTGTCTATTATTTTAACCACTCACAAAGTGAACACACAATTAAAAACACACAAACCTTTTGGAACAAAATATTTTTTACCTTTTAAAGTTTATGTGTTGAGGCTCCATCTTTTACTTTTAACTAGCAATTTATTGTCTGAAGCATGGAGTAAACTATTGGAAATGTATTTCAGAAATACTTTGATCCACTGAGGTCAATGGTGCTCTCTGATTTCTAGTCAGGACATGTGGCATGGAATGTTACAGCTCTCAGACATGCTGCAGGTCTGGCACAGTGGAAAGGTCATGTGTCACGTGATTTGAATGGAATGAGCAAGGCTGTACAGAGCAGGTACTTAGGATCTCAAGCCCGTTTCAAAGCAAGTGCCAAGCCAAGTAAAGGGAGATATAGAGAATCGTAATGATTCAATATTGGAGCAAACCAGAACCACCCAGAATGATTGCAAACATTAGAACGGAAATGTAAAAAAATAAAATAAATGAATAAATATATACTAATCTATTAGTGACATTTGAACCTATGTTCTCTTTAAAAGTACACCATACAGGGGCGCCCGAGTGGCGCATCCAGTAAAAGCACTTGTGTAGAGTGCAGAATGTGCCCTATAGTTTGGACGTTGCCGGTTCGAGTCTAGGCTATTCCTTTGCCAACCGAGGACAGGAGCTCCCAAGGGGCGGCACACAATTGGCCGAACGCTGCCCGGGGGGAGGGAAGGTTAGGTCAGCCAGGGTGTCCTCATCTCACCGCACATCAGCAACCCCTGTGGTCTGGCCGGGCGCCTGCGGGCTTGCCTGTAAGCTGCCCAGGACCTCGTTGGCGTTGGCCTCAAGATTAGTGATCAGCGGATTGTAGACAGACACAATTGAGCTTCATGCTTTTACTAGGAACCACAAAAAAGTGACACCAAGCATGGAAGAACATGTGATCTTTATTTGATGCTCTCCTAAAACATTTGATTTATGTGATTTATGCTGTAATATAATTAAATCTTCATTTTTCATAATGTTATGTAATAGTTATTCTACTTAAATTCATTTTATATTCTGATTATATAAAATCCTTGCCCCCTATGTAATGTGTCAGCAAATCACTGAGCTGTATTGAAGAATATGAACATTTTATACCTTGCACAGATGGCAGATTGGATATTAAAAAAGATAATTCAGGTTCTTATCTAATAATAGTGTCACTGAGTAAGGGTTTGGCACAGGGGGCCTCGACCTAAAAGAGATTTCAACACTTTTGCAAGACACCAGCTGGTAAGAGTGAATCAAGTCTTTACTTATTGTACTTCATTTAAAAGTTGTACATGTTCCAACATTTGTATGCAATCGCAATGACAAGAGCATACAGTACCTCAGCAGAGTACTCTTTGTCACCAAATAGGTGTCAAAGGCTGCTAATGGAGTGCCAAAGCCATCTCCCTGATCTTTAAGTTCCAGTATCCCTCTCCTCCATTTAATCTGGCCCACTTCTCTTCTTTTTTTAATCTTTTGATTCTGTAGCAAGCAGTGAAGGAGAACGTGAAAAGGAGAGAAGCAGAGGAGAAGCAGAGGCGTGTCAAAATCGCAAAAGAGAAGGCAGAAAGGGAGAAGCTGGAAAGACAGCAGAAGAAGAAGCAGCGTTTGCTGGAAATGAACACTGGTGAGAATTTAATTGTTTCAAAGCGAGTTCCTTTCACTTGTTTCAGCCTATTGAGGGCCATTAGGCCTTGGCTTGGGACGAAATAAGAAACCAAGACTTACAGGAAGTTAGTTTCCCAGAATTCAGGTATATTGAATATTCTGACAGAAATCCCCTTTGGATTATGTTAATTAACTGTACTGGTTGATCTTGTTTGCTCAAGCATGTAATATACCTCTGGTCTTAGAATATTCTTCTTGGCAACCGTATATAATTGTGCACTTTGATTTTATATGTAGAGCTCATATGTGCAGCTTTGAAAGAAGCACATTATTATTATTATTATTATTATTATTATTTATTTCTTAGCAGACGCCCTTATCCAGGGCGACTTACAGTTGTTACAAGATATCACATTATTTTTACATGCAATTACCCATTTATACAGTTGGGTTTTTACTGGAGCAATCTAGGTAAAGTACCTTGCTCAAGGGTACAACAGCAATGTCTCCCACCTGGGATTGAACCCACGACCCCCCGGTCAAGCGTCCAGAGCCCTAACCACTACTCCACACTGATACAAGATTTTAAGGATGGACTCCAATTGCATAGCAGTTTCACTCATTCCAGGGTTTAGTACATACTTGATTAGCCACAGTATAGGTAACAAATTACACTCATTGTAAACCCAAGAAAGGATCACTACTATACAATTAAAGCTTATTTGCATCCCTGAATTTGTACAGATTAAAAAAAAAAAATGCAGTTTTTTTACTTCCAAAACTGCACATACGAGATCAACATGCAGTACCCCAAAGGCTGTTCAAAAGTGCCATCAGCTAATAGTTTACTGTGCACATGATTGATGTATTTACCAGATGTTCTTTATACTTCTGTGTATGGTTACAAAATCCTTTTAGCATTGGATTTAGCAGAAAAGCCAGGCCACTAGTTTACATTCTGCGTACTTCCTTTTTCACCTGGAGACACCTTCTCATTGGTCTGTAATCCTTAGTGACCTGCATAAAACCTGGCTGAGTACTGATTGCAGTCCTACCCTGGTACAAACCATGATTTTACTGATCATTTGTTTAGCCTTATTTAATGATAGCACTGAAACAGTATTATCGGTAATCATTATCCGTAATAACCGTGTTTCTGAGTTATCTAAAGCTAAAAAGAATCCGCACCACTGCTATGGAGATGTTTGGTTATTCTCTCTTTCCCTGCCATGTCATAAAAGCAGCCATCAAAAATGATTTTATTTCAGTCCTCCCTCTATTGTGGAAGGTAACAGTGGTATGGCTTTATTTTAAATATCCAACAAGCGTGAGAACACAAAAGACAGCTACAGGATTCTCGTCAAAAAAAGAAATTAAAATTATTTTAGTTCTACTTTATATCTTAATGTTTGAGTGTTTATAGTTTATCTTACTACAGAAGAACTACCTCAGGCATCATAATATGCACTTGAGTATAACCTCTATTTAATGGAGTACATCAGGCACTATACGGTAACACATACAGTATGAGCATGTTCTATTTAGGATCCATTTTCTGTTTGTATATCGTGTGTATGCTTGAGTCAGTTTTTTTTCTTTTTTTCATTTGAAAAGCAAAATGTTCAGTACACATCTCTTTAGTGAAACCCACACACTCAAAGGTACTTCAGAAATTAGGAAAGACAGAAATCGAACGAGCAAAGCTGTGAGCATCAAAGCCTTTTCCCTGGTGTTATCTTCAAAGGAAGATTATACCCTGTGCTTCTACCTTGTCACTTCATGGAAGTCCTGGTTCTATACCATTTCAAATCTATTTCACAGCAATTAGTTCTAATCATATTCCTCGTTCTCAGCAATCTTCATTACTACCTAGGTAGTCTGTCTCATTCATGTATGTTTTTAGTTTTCCTTTTTCTTTTTTTTCTCTTTTAAATGTATCTTTTGAAAACCCCATCCTTATTCTCTTTCTTTCTCTCTCTCACACACACGCCCTCTCCGGTTCATGCTGACAATATATGACAGTCTGCTTTCTTCACAGATAGTTTTCAGCATGGTATAACCTTTTTGTGGCTGCCCTGGATTTAATGAAGTTGTGCCACTCTGTGGTGATCGTTCTGTAAAGCTGAATTCAGAACACTCTGCTAATTGCTTTAGCAGCCTTGCTTGTGTCATGTTAAAGGCAGAGGAGGGCCAGCAACCACGAGCTCTCCCAGAATCACAGCCGTTGGGAATTGGCACCAACATGTGATGCACTGTTTTGCTCACTTGTTAGTCTTTTGGGTCGTGCTATGGAGTTCCCATGGGCACAGATTGCTGTTTCCAATCATGGGCTACATAAAGTAAATAGCGTCTGTAATTCTTAAAGAAATAGTTTGTTGTTGTTTTCAAAAAGTGTAAATTACTGTTTTTGCATCATTACTTTTTATCTGCGCTTACACTTTTAAAAGGCTGGTTAGCAATGTTTATTCTGGTTCTACCTTTTCGATATTGTACCCATTCAAATGTAGAACATATTTATTTATTTTATCAGACTGGAATATTCAATATTTAAAAGCTGGTATCTAACATTCCTTATGGATTGACTGGAGACATTTTGTCAGTTATTTAAAAAAATCTTTTTTTTTTGTGTCTACTGAAAAGTCATAACACTAAAAAAGGTTACATATCCAAGGATTATGACAGTGGCAGTTTATTTAATTTACTGTTTATTTTCAGATTCCTCAAAGAAGCCACACCTGTACAAAAACATGTTTACAGTGTAGCCTATATAGTAATGGCCGACCAGTTCTAAACATACCATTAGTTGCATGTGACTCATTTGATCATGCTACTCATGTACTTGGTGGAAAGCACACCAATCAATTATTTTGATCTTATCACTAAAGAACTCTGCAACACCGATATCATCAACCAAATTTATTGTAATATAATTGAGAACTCAATCATTTTGGCATGTTCTTTGTGCATCACTCTGAATGCTATTTACGAAACAAGCTGTTCTAATCAGGGCATTATTTACAGAGCCTGGATTTCAGAATGAGGTAGAGGTAAAGTTTGTGCTTCTCCTTCTCCTTTTCTCACAAATATATCAAGTGTGCAATAGTTCTGGCCTCACTTAAAGGTAATATTTTAGGAAGCGTTTCCTTTTCGTTTTCTAATTTGTCTTAAAAATGAATAAATAAAATAAATAAAATTCCTTTCATTGCATGTCAGAATTTATAAAGACCCTGTACTGTACCAATCCTAATACTAGGGGAATTGATACTGTTTGCTTGGCAGTCAGGATTCAGGCATTTTAGATAAACAGGATTGCTTTGTACAGTTACCTGGAATTGGTTCCATTTATTTTCTATGTGTTTTTAAAACCCTTACAAAAGCCTGATTTCTTAAAATAATGTACACTACACTATAAACCTGGTCATTCACCTTTTTAAAATACCATGGCAGTAGCAATTGGAGTAGCAGCATCCAGCTACCTTGATTCCACACCAGTTGTACCCTCTGCCCTGAATGGTGTCTCACATTGAACACAGAGTAAAGCAGCCTGTCAGCAGTTGTTTCATGGCACTTATTTCAAAGGTACAGCAAAAGCAATCTGTATCAAGCTATACTAAAACAGCCCTGCAGCTCAGTAATAATATCATACTGTATTAGACATTCAAAGCATATCGCATACAGCAAGGACATCTTTTAATGGAGGTTGGTAAAAAAAAATGATTATCAATAAAGTGCAATTTTTATTTTATTTTTTTAATCCATTCGCATTTGTCAGAAAGGCTAGTGGATTACAAAGCGGCTTTATTGAAAAGGGTCAAACTTAAATCCATGTAAGAGTGGGGGAAGGGCCATGTGTAATGTCAAGGATGTGTGCTGTATGTATTTTCTAAAAGGTGTTTAATTTTAATCTCCCGATCTTCACAAGTAAATTAAAATGTACAGCTTGAGCAGTATAGTAAAAAATAAATAAATAAATAAAATGTGTAGATGGATGGATAGATAGATAGATGGATGGATGGATAGATACTGTAGATAGATACTGTAGATATATATAGATACATACTGTATATATATGTATAATGTACGATAGATAGATAGATATTGTAGATAGATAGATAGATAGATAGATACTGTAGATGGATGGATGCACAAAAGAAATGCAACACTCGGGTCTAATGGATTTAATCAAATATTTTAAACATAAATATCAAACAAAATCACAGAAAATGTGAACCAAAATACAGATCAAAGAATCATGATAGGTTTCCAGTATGAAACGTGACACACTGTCAAAATGAAAACATTACAAAGTATCGGGTATGACCTCCCTGAGCATTCACACAATCCTGGCAGCGTTGACGCATAGACCTGATCAGCCTCTGGATAGACTGCTGTGGGATGTTCCGCCACTCTTCCAGTGCAGCTGCAGCCAGCTAGCTAAAGTTGGCAAGTTGCGGTTGTCTCCTGTGAATGGCACTGGCGATTTGGTCACACAGATGTTCTATTGGACTCAGGTCAGGAGAAAAAGCTGGCCATGGCAAGACCTCGACATTGTTTTCTTGAAGTCGTGCAATTGTAATCCTAGCACTGTGTGGTCTTGCATTGTCCTGCTGGAAAATCGACACTTCCGGATTGGCTTGCAGGAATGGAAAAACTGTTGCCTCAAGGACTTCGTCAATGTATCACTGAGCAGAAAGGTTGCCCTCAATCTGCACCAAAGGCGTTTCTTGTGTTAAAGGAGATTCCTTCCTATGTCATCATACTTCCACCGCCTCACCAGTTGACTTGAACAACGCAACAGTCAGCATAATGCTCACCACGATGTCTCCACACATGTTGTCTTCCGTTAGGGCTGTCAAGGGCAAAACACCATTCATCGGTGAATAAAACACTCCACCACTCTCTCTGCCACCACCTCAGATGTTCACTGGCCCACAGATTACAGCGATTTTGTCTCTCAGCTGTCAACATGTTACCCCTGAACGGCCTCCGAGCATGCAGACGGCGAGCTACAATCATTCTGCTGATGCGTGGTTTATTTCTTCCTGGAATTTCTTGTGCTGTAACCACTGCAGTCTGAAAGAGATTACGCAGATGGATCAGTCGGATGTGACTGTCCTGGACCGATGTGGTGACCCTCTGCCTTTCAAGACGTAGCCTGTCCCTCACAGAGCCGGTTTCCTGGTTTCTCTGGACTAGTCTGCTGATTGTTGAAGCAGAACATCTCATTCTCCAGGCAACTTCTCTCACAGACAGGTTGCCTTTAATCATGCCGATAGCAACCAGACGATCTTCATTACTCAAGCGGGGCATGGTCGTATCTTTCACTATTCTTGCGTTAATTAAAATCATGTCTTTTCGAATGGCTATTTAAACAGATTCTTAATCAACTCATTTTGGCAATTTTAACTCAAATACCAAACACTGAGCACCTGGAGTTTTTTATGAAATCACATGACTTGAGCTGAGTATATTGTTATCCCAAGGAACAATACTACTCAAACAATCAACAAACCTATTTGCTCACTATTTAAAATGTAAATAACATTATGTATGTGCCCAATGAGCTATTGATGTAAAACTTAGACTGTTGTGTTTTCATTGTGCATCAGTGTGTGTGTGTGTTTATATATATATATATATATATATATATTTATTTACTGTAATGAAGCCTTCTTATAACGAACACCCATTTTTAACAATCCCAACAGCAAGAAACATTTTTTTCAATGCAAATTAGCCCTATTAGAACGATCACGTACAGGATCCACTCAGATACAACAATCTCAGTACTGACTGACACTGAACTTCTCCAGTGTCAAGTGTGTTATTCTCTCAGTGAAAACAAAGACCATGGTTGACTAATTCAAAGATAACGCTAATTCAAAGATGACCTAGTGTAGTACGAATCATGCATGACGAATGTCCGTCATCTTCACACAATCTGCAACCAGGCAAAGGGCGTGAGGAGCAATCTACTATCTGGATAGTTTTTTCAAGAGAAAGGACGTATAATTACTGTATTCAGCATGTAAGTGTACATTCTTTACTTTTTCTTTACTGTTTTCTTTTAAACATACCTGTAGCAGGGCGATTGCCCTGCACAGGGGTAAATTAGTGTAATTTATATGTGGAAACAGGTTTGTTTTGTGTGCTTTTTGGAGTTATGTTTGGTCAAATTATTGTTTACAGACAGGTGCTCGATTGAGACTTGCTGCCTGCCTGTCTTCTGTATGTGTCCTCTGTGCGTTACCGTTGTTGGTAGCGTCACATGACCCGTTTTGTTTACTTTCTGTTTTGTGTTTAATAAATTCTGCATGCCTGTGCCAGTGTTTCTCTCTGTCTTGCAATGGGGTTAACCACACATTTGTCACGAGTACATTGTCACAATAACGTTTAAATGTTTATCAATGTGAAGTAATATTCATAAAAGTACTATATATTGATGATCAATTTAAATTTGCTGATTTTGTCATTATTCTGATACAGAAACCCTGTTATAGTGAACACCCTGATACAACAAACATTTCTCCAGGTCCCATTTAGGGTTGATACTAAAATGACAAAAGTAGCAAAATGTGATGTTAGGGTTTTTAAACCTAATTCTGCATTCCCTCCCACCCCCTTACAAGCAGTGGAAGGGGAAAGGCAACACAAGCAACCACAGACAGCCATCATCAGTTGAGGTGAACAACATACAGCTCTCTGCAGATAACACAAGATGCATCAATCATCATGATCCACTAGGTGTATTACCTCTTAAGTGCTCCCTAGAGATCTACTGGGAGGTTGTCGAGGAAGGCGCACTACATAAGGATGGATATTTACAGAACGCATGGGTGTGCTATCTGCCAACATAGTCCTAAAGCATTGGAGAATACAGAATATACTGGTATTACAGCACAACGTATACATCCCAACTGTGATGGTGATTCTTAAAATGTTTTCACTATCTGTATCTCGTAATTTGTATGTCCGAGCAGAACGAAATGGCCCACAGAGATCCAAATTTTCGTGCAAATACATTGAATGGGGTCAAAGTTATTAAAGTACAGAAATTGGGGTTTAACATTAAACTGCCTACTCAACCCTAACTATAGCGGCGCTATATAGATATATATATATATATATATATATATAATATTATTATTTGTTTATTTAGCAGACGCCTTTATCGAAGGCGACTTACAGATACTAGGGTGTGTGAATTATGCATCAGATGGAGAGTGACTTACAACTACGTCTCACCGAAAAGATGGAGCACAAGGAGGTGAAGTGACTTGCTCAGGGTAACACAATGAGTCAGTGGCTGAGGTGGGATTTGAGCGCGGGACGTCTTGGTTACAAGCCCTTTTCTTTAACCACACACACACACACACACACACACACACACACACACACACACACACACACACACACACACACACACACACACACACACACACACACACACACACACACACACACACACACACACACACACACACACACACACACACACACACACACACACACACACACACACGTAACGTTTCCATGCAATAGGTCACGTTGTGCAACTTGTAAATACATTCACAGCAGCACAGTAGTTAAGGGAGCAAAATCCTCATTTACTATCCATCATACTTTTACTTGCATTAGTAAAGGAATAGTTTATTGCATTGGCTGCATCAAATGTAACAAGTATACGAATTAACACCTCTACCTTTCCTGCGCTGACTCGGGAGGGGCGAAGATGAACACACGCTGTCCTCCGAAGCGTGTGCCGTCAGCCGCCGCTTCTTTACACTCTGCAGACTCACCGTGCAGCCGCCTCAGAGCTACAGCGTCGGAGGACAACGCAGCTCTGGGCAGCTTACAGGCAAGCCCAGGCGCCGGCCAGGCTACAGGGGTCGCTGGTGCGCCGGTGAGCCGAGGACACCCTGGCCGACCTAACCCTCCCTCCCCGAACGACGCCGGCCAATTGAGCCGCCCCTGGGAGCTCCTGTGGAATAGCCTGGACTCGAATCGGCGACGTCCAGGCTATAGAGCATCCTGCACTCTAGCGAGTGCTTTTACTGGATCGCCACTTTCGAAGCCCCGTCGCCAGACAATTTGTGGGATGGTTCAATGCTATGGAACTTATGCTGTCAGGAAAAAAAAGGAATGTGAACTTATTTTCAAACTAGGCACTTTGGAGCCATTTGGAATGAACATTCTATTCTGAGGTCATCATCATCATCATCATTCTGGAATTTTGTTTAAAAGACTACTTGTTTGTTTTTTATCAACTTCTTGTATTCAGCCGATGAAGGACTTGTAGTCCGAAACGTCCTGATAATTGATTTGTTATGAATTATTCGACCTTTTTAAATACCTGAAATATCCTTTTCTTTTTTCTTATTGATCATTTTGGTAGGCAGCAGTTTTCCTTTTTCTCAGACTATATATATATATATATATATATATATATATATATATATATATATATATATATATATATATATATATATATTTAGATCATTTGATTCCTGAAGATTGCATTGGGTTTCTTGGAGAGGCGTATCCTATTTAAAATGAAGAGCAGCTAATAAATGTCAATGGTGTTTTTTGCTATTCACAGGTGATTCCTTTTCAATAAAACCTTTTTTCTGTGATTGGTATTTTTGTCTACAAAATGCCAATTGTGTAAATACTAGCTTCTGAGAGCCCTGAAACAATGATTGATTGCATTCACAGTGGACTCGTCATCTGTGTAAGTACAATGATGTGAAAGGGAGAACCGGGTTGAAAAATGCCACAAATACTAGAATATATTAACCTTTTTTCTGGGATCCTGAGACCTGACTACTGTTCATTTTTTCTGACAATTGCTCAATCAACACTGCAGTCCATTAGGACTGGAGCTCATTATCGTACATGTACTAACATTCTCCTGGGTTATTAATGTGTCTTTAATGTGTGGCATGTTCTGCTCAGCAAAGCTGTTGAAATGGCCCTGGTTGAATTAGTTGAGCTTTCGGTCTTGTTTTTAGTTTGATGGGACCAAAAAACATTTCTGCAGATAAGCTTCATAAAAAATACATTATGTGCCATGTAATAAAACAATACATTTTTTGGTTTAGATGTATTCGGTAAAGGCTCTAGCAGCTTGTTTCTCTGAAAGGGGAACTATTTATATTTTTCCTGGGGATATTGTTCCGTAATTCAAACAATATTTTCAAGACAATTTTAGCAATGATACAGAAGTTATCAATCGCTAATGCTTGTGTTACTCCAGTGACCATCTGGTGAGATCCTGCAATACAGGAAACCCAGTAAACACCCTTTCTGCTACAAAGGAGTTTATGAGAAACCAATGCAATTTTATCAAATGGCCTAGGCTATCAGTGGACTATGAAAAATGAAACTTCTAGTAAACATTTTACCTTCTGGGTCAGGCATGAATTATGTTATTGATACCGTCAAGGTATAGAAACATACAAACTATCACATACTGTCACCTACAGTAGCACTAACTGATCTCAAGCTATGGCCCATCACAGTTGCCATAATTTGCTACCCGTCCAGTTGATCTTCGAATCAAGTGTTGCAGAATGAGGTGACTTTACTCTTGATAGAGCTATGGACTAATATATGTTAAAGATGCTCTTCCCATCTGTCTTTACATATGCATTATTGTGTGCATATGTCACACTTTTTACTTACAGTATGCTGAATACCCAATTCTGATACTGCTTTACAGAATTGTTAACTGCAAGTTATTGAGAGTATCAGAACCTGAAACTGTTTTATATTGTATATTGAAACAACAAGTTAATGTTTTTCACTTTAATGATGTATCACATGCATGCTTTAAGTGGTAGTTTATGTAACTAAAGTCACTTCTATTAACAGCAGTTTTGTGCAGGAATAGAAATGCCAAGAATGACCAGTCCTCATATAAGGGAAAGGTGATTTTATGAGTAGCGTAATGGTCCTGTTATCGGTTCCAATATGAGAATGGTGTTGTGATTGGAAGCATATTCGGCAGAGAGTTATTGTTCATTTTCACTATAAAAGGCAATGGCCTGAGGTGAATCAATTGAACTTTGATCCGTTTTATTGGACGGCAGCGAAACCACAAAACGAGACTGATTAGAGAGTAAAAGTAAAGCTGATTTATGAGCAAGTTAAAGGCTTGTCTGATTTTAAAATTGCTGGTTTTAGTCATGACATAGTGGCCTTTTTATGCCTGTATTCTTTGACATTGCTATGGCAACCCTCAGAGCTGATGGAATTCCCCCAATCCTTTTTTTTTAATTTTTGTTGTTTCCCCCACCCCCCCACAGAGAGTGATGAGACAGGAGTGATGGATAGTCTGCTGGAGGCCCTGCAGTCAGGTGCTGCATTCAGAGACCGGAGGAAGCGCGCACCCAGGCCTAAAGGTGAATACTGTCCCTGTTTTATGTTACCTTCCTTGGGAGCAGGGGAATGCAATTCTTAACTTTTTGACCAAAAAAAAGTTAAGCTATGTAATGAATGAAGTGCTGTAGGGGAGGAAGGATGGCAGTGCCAGGGGGCATTCTTAATCTTTTCTTCATGATGACAAATGTCAGAAAGACGCTCATTCCTGTTGGCTGATGTCCGTACCAGTTTGTGAAGCGATGTACTGAAGTCTGTGTTGCTCGATTATAATGACAAGACAGCTCCATAGAAGCATATGCAGCTTATCTCTGTGAGTTGTATGTTAATGTAATTATATGGGAAGTTGAAACTCCCCAAAGTAAATGTTTTATTCCTTCTGCCACTGCATTCAGCTGCCACAAAACATATCTATCTGAAAGGACAGTGCACTCCTTGTAAAAAAAATATATATAAATAAATAACACTTCCTCAGCTTTCACACTGTTCACATTGAGTGTTTTGTTTCATGACTTTTACAGATGCCCGTCATAGTCTCAGTCCAATTTCGCAGAGGCCTGTTTTGAAGTCTTGTAACCATGGTAAAAAAAAAAATATATATATTTATTTAAATATGCATGCTTTCTATACCTCTGTCATACCTGAGCTTATTATTTTTTAGTTTTGCAGCATCTTTTCCATTTTCATATATGCATTGAGTGAGTGTACTTTGCCCTTCGGAAATTATTGTTATCTCCCAAATGGTGGTCTCAATTTGCACACCCTGTGAGACGAAAGATGAATGTGGTGCATAAATGTGGTGCATAAATTCAGATAGCCCCAAAGCTGACTGCAATTGCCTGCCCATATTATCATCCGCCAGGGAATAATTTACTTTTCAAGTAGCGTGCATCAACATGTACTGCAGAATGGGGATTTCATACAGTAGGTGATTCACATCAGTGTAACGAGTGCATTGACTGCTCTTCTTTTTTAATTGAATGATTCAGCAGGTTAGGTACATCCAGAGTTACAGAACTATAATTGCAGTTAAAAAAGAAACTGTGTAGCAACTTGCTACATAACAACAGATATATTATCCCTAGTTTGCCGGGTGACAAAGAGTGTCAGGAACTGATGATATTGAACTGGACTTTCTGCTGCTGTTCAGCATTGAGCTGTTTCAAATTAGATATGAATGTAGATTTTAAAGTCCTTTTCATGGTAAGTTTGTTCATCCAGACAAAAAAAAAGCTGTTGCCTTTATAATTTGAAATATCTTCAATCCCTCAAATAATTTAAATCTTAAAGCATTAATAAAAAAAGATAAAAAATAATAAAAAGGAATAATATATATATATGTATATATATATATATATACAGTACTGTGCAAAAGTTTTAGGCAGGTGTGAAAAAATGCTGTAAAGTAAGAATGCTTTCAAAAATAGACATGTTAATAGATTATATTTATCAATTAACTAAATGCAAAGTGAGTGAACAGAAGAAAAATCTAAATCAAATCCATATTTGGTGTGACCACCCTTTGCCTTCAAAACAGCATCAAGCATCAATTCTTCTAGGTACACTTGCACACAGTTTTTGAAGGAACTCGCAGGTAGGTTGGCCCAAACATCTTGGAGAACTAACCACAGTTCTTCTGTGGATTTAGGCAGCCTCAGTTGCTTCTCTCTCTTCATGTAATCCCAGACAGACTCGATGATGTTGAGATCAGGGCTCTGTGGGGCCATACCATCACTTCCAGGACTCCTTGTTCTTCTTTACGCTGAAGATAGTTCTTAATGACTTTCGCTGTATGTTTGGGGTCGTTGTCATGCTGCAGAATAAATTTGGGGCCAATCAGATGCCTCCCTGATGGTATTGCATGATGGATAAGTATCTGCCTGTACTTCTCAGCATTGAGGAGACCATTAATTCTGACCAAATCCCCAACTCCATTTGCAGAAATGCAGCCCCAAACTTGCAAGGAACCTCCACCATGCTTCACTGTTGCCTGCAGACACTCATTTGTGTACGCGCTCCAGCCCTTCGGCGAACAAACTGCCTTCTGCTACAGCCAAATATTTCAAATTTTGACTCATCAGTCCAGAGCACCTGCTGCCATTTTTCTGCACCCCAGTTCCTGTGTTTCTGTGCATAGTTGAGTCGCTTGGCCTTGTATGGCTTTTTGGCCGCAAGTCTTCCACGAAGGCCACTTCTGACCAGACTTCTCCGGACAGTAGATGGGTGTACCAGGGTCCCACTGTTTTCTGCCAGTTCTGAGCTGATGGCACTGCTGGACATCTTCCGATTGCGAAGGGAAGTAAGCATGATGTGTCTTTCATCTGCTGCAGTAAGTTTCCTTGGCCGACCACTGCGTCTACGGTCCTCAACTTTACCCATTTCTTTGTGCTTCTTCAAAAGAGCTTGGACAGCACATCTGGAAACCCCTGTCTGCCTTGAAATTTCGGCCTGGGAGAGACCTTGCTGATGCAGTATAACTACCTTGTGTCTTGTTGCTGTGCTCAGTCTTGCCATGGTGTATGACTTTTGACAGTAGACTGTCTTCAGCAACCTCACCTTGTTAGCTGAGTTTGTCTGTTCCTCACCCAGTTTTATTCCCCCTACACAGCTGTTTCTGTTTCAGTTAATGATTGTGTTTCAACCTACATATTGAATTGATGATCATTAGCACCTGTTTGGTATAATTGTTTAATCATACACCTGACTAGATGCCTACAAAACCCTGACTTTGTGCAAGTGTACCTAGAAGAATTGATGCTGTTTTGAAGGCAAAGGGTTGTCACACCAAATATGGATTTGATTTAGATTTTTCTTCTGTTCACTCACTTTGCATTTAGTTAATTGATAAATATAATCTATTAACATGTCTATTTTTGAAAGCATTCTTACTTTAGAGCATTTTTTCACACCTGCCTAAAACTTTTGCACAGTACTGTATATATACACATACAGTATATAGTAGCCATCTTGGTTCCCGCAGGCAGGCGCATCACATAGGGCGAGGCAATCCACACAAGGCGGAGGGCGGGCGCGAACCCAGGACCTCTAAAGCATAGCGCCGATACCGCTGTATAAAGGAGCCAGCACCTTTGCAAGGAGCGTATATCGGGCTTATGTCTTTGTGTGTGATTACGTCACCTACCAGCCCTACTGCTGCCTTTCCCCATGCACACTACACTCTCCACTGCCAGCCTCAAGTCCGTCCCAGACTAGCTAACCAGGCTACAGTCTGACGAGTGCGTGCCGGGGTACCTGCGTCCACTTGTGACACCAATGTAGTGATCTTGGTTCCCGCAGGCAGGCGCATCACACAGGGCGAGGCAATCCACACACAGGCGGAGGGCGGGCGCGAACCCGGGACCTGTCGCACTAAAGCATAGCGCCGGTACCGTAGCCAGCTCCTTTGCAAGGAGCGTATATCAGGCTTATGTCTCTGTGTGTGATTACGTCACCTACCAACCCTACTGCTACCTTCCCGTGCACTACTATATATATATATATATATATATATATATATATATATATATATATATATATATATATATATATATATATATATATATATAAATTACAGTTCATTGACAAAGTAAATCATCTATATTTTAGTATTTTGCACTAAATATAATGAAAACAAAATATACAATTTTAATGTTTACTTTTGTTTTATTCCTCATTGGCAAAGCAACAGCAAAACCATCACGTAGCTAACTGTACACAGATATCCAGCAGCAAAAATAAGTGAAGGGCACAGTGCATTAAGGGATTTCCAGTCAAGTCTCACAGGGCAAAGTACACTGCTGCGAGGGGCTGCTCCCAGCTTGGCTCTTGCTTCTGCCTTCTTTTGGCTGCAGTTTACTGAGTAATCAGCCTGCAGGCTTTCTGCATTGCTCCAGGTCAGCTTCCTTTCCACTTTCCAGCCACTGGTCTACAACTGAATGCAGCCAATTATTTCTCAGTGCAGTCCAGAGCTTTTGATTATCCTCGCTTCCATTTGCACCAACTGCGCATTTGTTATGGCTAGAAAACCCTATTTCCTTAGCTTTTTTTGCCTGGAAACCTTTGTTAATGAACATGAACAAAACAAGTTCAGCAACCTTTTTGTTTCAATATGTTGTTGTTTTTTTTGTTGTTGTTCACTGAATATCAATTGTATGTTTTATTGCTGTAGATAAGATTTAATGTTGTTCTGTTCTACAAGAACTGTGCTGACTGTGACAGAGAGTAATGAAAGCAGCATGTGTATAGAAAGTCTCGCTGGCTCACAGGTATGCCAACCATGGCAGTAAAGGAGCCCATTACACACATGTAACATGATCCTGGGTTAGACTTCCACGCATCTTTCCAGTATGGCTGTTTTGCAGACGTCTCCTACGCTCGTCTCTTTCCAGTATGGCTGTTTTGAATACGTCTCCTCACGCCGTCTCTTTCCAGTATGGCTGTTTTAATACGTCTCCTACGCCGTTTCTTTCCAGTATGGCTGTCTTGAATACGTCTCCTCACGTCGTCTCTTTCCAGTATGGCTGTTTTGAATAGTCTCCTACGCTCGTCTCTTTCCAGTATGGCTGTCTTGAATACGTCTCCTACGCTCGTCTCTTTCCAGTATGGCTGTCTTGAATTCGTCTCCTACGCTCGTCTCTTTCCAGTATGGCTGTTTTGAATACGTCTCCTACGCTCGTCTCTTTCCAGTATGGCTGTTTTGAATACGTCTCCTACGCTCGTCTCTTTCCAGTATGGCTGTTTTGCAGACGTCTCCTACGCGTGTCTCTTTCCAGTATGGCTGTTTTGAATACGTCTCCTACGCTCGTCTCTTTCCAGTATGGCTGTCTTGAATACGTCTCCTACGCTCGTCTCTTTCCAGTATGGCTGTCTTGAATACGTCTCCTACGCTTGTCTCTTTCCAGTATGGCTGTTTTGAATACGTCTCCTATGCTTGTCTCAAGTGTGAGGACAGGGTGGATGATTTGGCAAGGCATGGCAGTATATGTTGATGTTTAGTTGTTTAGTCTGCTCAGTACACAAAAGTACACAAAACATGCTGTGCGTGATAGTTTTGAGGCTGTTCGATCCCCTGCTCAAACTATAACCTCTGATGATGCTGCAGGAAAGAATGACTTGCGGTAAAGACCTTCATTGCAGCATGTCTGACACTGACACCTCCAAGCCTTTCCATTGTCCATGCTACAGGGTTCCTAAACTATGACTTTTATGAGCTCAAAATTCCTCCCCAAAAAGATCACGTGGGCATTACATTTAATGACATATTACACCTGCACAGAAGTGCTGCAGAACCCAAATGGAATCACAGCTTCCTGTTACACATGGCTGAAGTGTTTGTCACCCAGCGACCTAACACCTGCATTGCCCTTCTACAGTTTTATACCAATTCAGAATATGTTGCTGCTTTTTTTTTGTTCTATACACATACAACCTTCACAAGAATGATTATTCTGGTAAGAAAACATCTAGATTGACAGTTAAATGAATTCAGAATATATATTAAATAACTACCTATGAACATTATGTGTGCATGTCAGGGGTCACAGTTTTCCATTTTATTCTGTAACCCTTTCACTTTTTAGTTCACAAAATCCTTGATTCATTAAGTGTTGTAAGCATTCCTACACTGGCTGTTTACATGCACATGTATATGTATTTTGCTTGTCAAGAAAACCCACTGAAGATATACTTACTTGTAATTTACAGAGTCATGGTGTATTCATTTGATGTACATATTGGTTTACACTTGAGGCCAGAGTGCAAACATTGTTTTTGAATGGTAGTACTGTATTTGGATGGCCTGTAACCCTGTTTTGTTTATGTATTTAAGAACAAAACAAAAGAAAGCCAGCAGGCTGCTGTTTTATATTATGTTATTCATGATATACATTTTGACAGAATATACACTATGAGATACAACTCCTATATTACAGGGATGCTCTATTTGGCATAATTCTGTCTGCTTTTGTGCATTTTTTTACAAAACTATCATCATATAATTTTTGTATTATAATTTGAGAATCGATGGGTTACAATTTTATACAAAACCCCATCATAGGAATCCTAAAATAACCACACCTACCAGGAAGAGGACAACAGCAGCATCATACACAACTGCTGCCTGTCAGTATGGGCCACTGCTTCAGTATTGTACAGAAATCGAATTAATTCTCTATTGCGGTCTCTAGAGGGAAGCAGCTGCCCACTTCATCACTGCGTCACCACTGAGACATGTCTTCAAGACCTGGACACTCATCATGAGCTGGGCCCCCTTGCTGGCACTCAAACTGGTAGTGCAGAGACGGCTGACAAACTAGAACAGAGCACTTAACTGTACTGAGCCACACTGGCTTCTATTCGCATGGATTGCTGTCTGTGTGCCTACTTCCCACAACGGGGAGGCCACAACCTTGTGGTGAATTGAGGTTTCCAAGCACAACACGTTATATTGAGGATTAAGCTTTCTGCTCAGGCATCTTTTGGTGGACCCAGCAAACAGAATTTTCAAACTTTTTTTTTTTTTTTCTGTAAAAAAGACCTTGAAAAATGGTTTCTTTAAAAGAGTATGTCATAATACGCCCAACAGTCAGTTAAGCTTTTAAGAAAATTCCTTTTCATGCTCAAATGTATCTGCTCAAAGTCGATAAAGATAGCACTTTGTTCCCAAAAAAAGATTTATTTTAAGTTCAATAACTTCGAAATTATTGTCGGGGGAGTCGTAATTGGAAGTTGATGCTGCAGTATTAGAGTGTAAAGTGAATATAAATGGTTTGATTCTTCTAATGGTTTCTTGTAGTGCAAGGGTCTCTTGGGTGTGATAGACACAGACATTTTAACCCTGAATGGGCAGACACTCCCTAACCACTTAACCAACTAGGTAGATCATCTGTTTTTATCAACACATGTGGCATTGGATAGAAAAACAGCTTTCAGTGTGACAAGAAGATTTGTTTTTTTTTCTTTTAGAACTGTGTGTGTCTGAATAGTGTAATATTCATAAAGGCTTGATTTATCAGTATCTCTTAGTGAGGTATTACACTATCTCAGAAATACAAGGTCCTGGCATGCTGTGTACACACAGCATATCCTCCGCTGCTATTATAATTAATTGCTTATGAAAAAAAGTGTAGGAATGTTTTGAAAGATTGTGAGGATAGTAACATTTCTATTCATGTACACTACCGTTCAAAAGTTTGGGGTCACTTAGAAATTTCCTTGTTTTCGAAAGAAAAGCAAATTTTTTGTCCATTAAAATAACATCAAATTGATCAGAAATACAGTGTAGACATTGTTAATGTTGTAAATGACTATTGTAGCTGGAAATGGCTGATTTGTAATGGAATATCTACATAGGCGTACAGAGGCCCATTATCAGCAACCATCAGTCCTGTGTTCCAATGGCACGTTGTGTTTGCTAATCCAAGTTTATCATTTTAAAAGGCTAATTGATCATTAGAAAACCCTTTTGCAATTATGTTAGCACAGCTGAAAACTGTTGTGCTGATTAAAGAAGCAATAAAACTGGCCTTTTAGACTAGTTGAGTATCTGGAGCATCAGCAATTGTGGGTTCGATTACAGGCTCAAAATGGCCAGAAACAAAGAACTTTCTTCTGAAACTCGTCAGTCTATTCTTGTTCTGAGAAATGAAGGCTATTCCATGCAGAAATTGCCAAGAAACTCAAGATCTCGTACAACGCTGTGTACTACTCCTTCACAGAACAGCGCAAACTGGCTCTAACCAGAATAGAAAGAGGAGTGGGAGGCCCCGTGCACAACTGAGCAAGAGGATAAATACATTAGAGTGTCTAGTTTGAGAAACAGACCTCACAGGTCCTCAACTGGCAGCTTCATTAAATAGTCCCCGCAAAAACACCAGTCTCAACGTCAACAGTGAAGAGGCGACTCGGGATGCTGGCCTTCTAGGCAGAGTTGCAAAGAAAAAGCCATATCTCAGACTGGCCAATAAAAGAAAAGATTAAGATGGGCAAAAGAACACAGACACTGGACAGAGGAAGATTGGAAAAAAGTGTTATGGACAGACAAATCTAAGTTTGAGGTGTTCGGATCACAAAGAAGAACATTCGTGAGATGCAGACCAAATGAAAAGATGCTGGAGGAGTGCTTGACGCCATCTGTCAAGCATGGTGGAGGCAATGTGATGGTCTGGGGGTGCTTTGGTGGTGGTAAAGTGGGAGATTTGTACAGGGTAAAAGGGATCTTGAAGAAGGAGGGCTATCACTCCATTTTGCAACGCCATGCCATACCCTGTGGACGGCGCTTGATTGGAGCCAATTTCCTCCTACAACAGGACAATGACCCAAAGCACAGCTCCAAACTATGCAAGAACTATTTAGGGAAGAAGCAGTCAGCTGATATTCTGTCTATAATGGAGTGGCCAGCACAGTCACCGGATCTCAACCCTATTGAGCTGTTGTGGGAGCAGCTTGACCGTATGGTATGTAAGAAGTGCCCATCAAGCCAATCCAACTTGTGGGAGGTGCTTCAGGAAGCATGGGGTGAAATCTTTTCAGATTACCTCAACAAATTGACAACTAGAATGCCAAAGGTCTGCAAGGCTGTAATTGCTGCAAATGGAGGATTCTTTGACGAAAGCAAAGTTTGAAGGACACAATTATTATTTCAATTAAAAATCATTATTTCTAACCTTGTCAATGACTATATTTCCTATTCATTTTGCTATATTTCCTATTCAAACTCATTTCATGTATGATTTCATGGAAAACAAGGAAATTTCTAAGTGACCCCAAACTTTTGAACGGTAGTGAACTTGCTGCTCATTGTAATGTAACATGGGGAGAAGGGTGCCTGAATGTTAGACATTCCTTCACCTGTTGATGCAGAACAGCAGCTGTATCTGTTAAATTATATATACAAATAGAAAAGGGAGCAGGAACAAAGGTAGCCTCTTAATTAAGCAGGATGACAAGAACTATATTATTACCGCTCCACCCTAAACACAAGCTGTGCTACTGAATGTCAGGTAACTGTGGTTAATGAACAATATTATTATTATTATTATTATTATTATTATTATTATTATTATTTCTTAGCAGACGCCCTTATCCAGGGCGACTTAAAATTGTTACAAGATATCACACAATTTTTACATACAATTACATTATTATACTGTTCAACCTCTTACAGTAGATTATGAATGCAATAACACCCTGGCTATACGATGTTACTTGACTTGAATTTCAGGACAGCAAAATAAATGTAAAACACGCAGAACTATTACGATTCGTCCCACAACTACGAAATACAGCTCCTGTTTAGACGTAGAGTCACCTGTGAGACGCGCATCTACATCCCATGATAGTACTGCGCTCGGCTGACTAAAACTGCAAATTGATTGGTACGGTACGAGGTATGTTGTTACAGTATGTACATTGCAGAAGTAGCATTCGCTGGTTCCCAGCATCTTTGATCTTTAGTACTAGCACTGTACAGGTGCCAGCACACACCACTACAGGAAGTGTCAGCTTTCATTATACAAGACGTTGTTAATGTATTTATGAAGCCAAATACGTTGGAAGCACTTGTCCGTCCACATTTTTGAATTGTCCCAAGCAAACGGACAAGCCTTAAAATCGAACCCTGTAATGTAATTTCCTCCTAAAATACTGTGATGGATCAAACGTTTACAGTTGACTGATATTCTGTCTTCTGAAGTGCTTCAACTGCCTGCTGGAAAAAGACCTCAGCGGGTCCTTGAATCACTTCTCTTTCAGAGCTTTATCAAAGGCAGCTGGGAGGGGTATGGACTTTTGAAGTGCTTCCTCATCCCCTACATTCTCTAGACCTGGCAGACGTCAGTATAAAGCATCATTGCATGTCAAGACAATTAGCACACCTTTTTAAGCATCCTTCATCAGTGCTGGTTCTAGTTATCGTTCATTTGTAATTATCCAGATAGAGCCGCTCATGCAGTTGTCATAATGTATAACATTACTAGCTCAAGTTTGAGTTTATTAAATCTACAGTACAGCTATGGCCAAAAGTTTTGCATCACCCTATAGAATTAACCAGTTTTGCTTTGAAAGTCGAATGGAGCTGAGCTTCCAGGGAATGACGCTTCTTTACAGTTCTTGTTCTGCACCCTGACATTACACATCTGACACAACCAGATGACCCAACTATCACAAGTAATAAGGAACAGGGACTGTGTAGCACGATTTTAATGATCAGTCATGGGAAGTAAATGAGATCATTCTCCGTTTGCCAGCTGAGGAAGGACTGATTTTAATAACCCAGTAAGTCGTCATCCACAATTGTGCTGAAAGAGAACTAGCAGGTGACTAAATAATCTAAAATTGCTTGTGCTTATAAGAAATTCTGGTTATCTTTTCTTTAATAGCCGTATGCTTCCTCCAGGAAAAGGTGTATTATCAGCAGAACGAATTTTGAAATGGAAAGCTTGATCACAGAAATCCACATAATGATTTGAGTCAGTACTGAGCCATTAGCATTATAATGAAGTGACTGGGAGACACCAGCAGTGTACCTACTGACTCACAGTACAGCTCTGTTTATTAAGTGCCCAACCCAAAAGCAGAAAGCTGCATGGGTTCCTATTGCTTTTTACTATGAAGTAGAAAGAACCACAAGCAGGAACAGTTAGCAAATCGTAATCCAGATTAACTAGCATCAGTTTAATTCTGACAAATTTAATTCTAGCTAATGTGAATTTTCCATAAATTAACAGCTATGTACACTTTGTGCTAATTGAATTATACAGTCTCCTTATCTTAGCTTTCCATGCTGACACAGCCCTCCCACATACAGTACAGTAAAACAGACAATTCTGTCGCTGTAATGGCTCTGTATTAAGTAATTTGTATGGGCTTCCCTCCTTCCTTTCGAGTTTCAGCTTCACAAAGGGTACCGCACCTTCAGATATGTTGTCATTAGAACTAGCGTGATTTCCCAAGCTGAGGGCCTGTCTGTATCTTTATTGGCTTCACCCAAGAACTGTAATCGTTAGTGGTGCATGGATTATTGATCATCTGTTCTTAAGTTTCCGGAGCTTCGATTACAATTGGTGAATCGATACATCCAATTAGAACCCAGTTTGAAGTGTCCTGTTGGTGGTTTGCATTAAAACATTGAGTGCGCTTCTTTTAGTGCTAGTACAGTAGATAAAGAACGTCAGCGTGTTGCTAGGATATGCACTTTAGGCCTCTACATTTGCATAGGATATACCCATGTAAAATGAGTTGAGTTGCTTAACTGGTGAGTCTATGCATTTTTTAGCACTAAAAAGTGACAAGAACTCAGCATATATACCTTTTATGATATGCGTAGTCATTTCAAAAGAATGCCAATATTAAATCTACCAATTTACCTTCTTTTGTTTCAAAGTATGTTGTGTTTGATTATGTGGCAATATTCTATAAAAAGGATCAGAATTTAGTACGGTAGTTAAATTAGTCAGGATTTGTGAGATTAATTGAAATGTTCTAATTTGAATGTAAGTTGTGCCTTTTTGTTTAACTATTATGCACAACAGTGTTTTAGTTATTGGATCTACTGTTAAAAAACAAACAAACTAATGTTTTTTGTTTATTTTGAAAAATAAAACGTCAATGCATGGATTATCGTTGATAAATGCCTATCGATTATTGAATAAGAAATTAGGTTGCTGATTGCACCACTAGTAATCGTCGTGAAAAATAGTATAACTATTGTTGGCAGTAGACAGTCATTAATTCCTTTCTGTCTTGAAAAGACAGTACCTACATTTTACTGTAAATCTTTCTTTTTTTTCTTTTTTTTCTTTTTTTTGTTTCCCTTAATCCTAAAAAGCTTTCTGATTGTGTTATGAAAAGTATGTACAGCACTTTACAGAGCTAGCCTGGGTCCTATGATGCAACTGTTGCCATGGTGACAATTTCAGATGCAGAAGGTAGAGAATGGGTGAGGGAGGGGGAATGCTAATCGTAGCCATTTGTTGTCCCTTCTGTCTTTCCTTTAACTAGCACAGTTGCACCGCTTTCTGAGTCTTTGGGCTAACAGCATGATGTGCCCCCAAAAACACTTGTGCTGAAGGCTACTGGCTGCTCTGTTTAAAGAAATAGTTTGAGCAGCCGTCAGCGCTCGCAGTGCTACTGTAGGCAAAAGCACAGCTTGGCTGAAGCACTGACAACTGTTGATCTGGGACTTTCAAAACCTGTTGGGAAGAAAGGCTGATGACACCAAGATTTAATTTGACACCAATCCTAGAGAGACCGTTTTAAGTCAAATCTTTACAGCCGTTTCTTTAATCCTGGGCACAACTCAGAGATGTTAAAGAAGACAGAGTTCAGACCCCAAGGGTTTTGCTTGTTCCAGCCCTCGGCATGGGTAATCTGATGTGGCCTGAGGCTAAAGGGCTCATTAGGTTGTTACAAGCTGTATTTGAGCCCACGGAGGTATACTTTAACAGGCCCAGCTCTCCATCATGTAAGAAAATTATTCACACTGGGACTCCTTAATGGGTATTTTTTTATCTCTCACCGGAAAACCTTATATATCCAAAGCAAGCAGTTAATGGTCATTCTGGTAACAAGATACAGTTCACTTTTGCTAATCTGAACCCCGGTTGTTGAAATTGACCTGTAATACGAACCATGATAATGACGTACATGATGATAGCAGCTAGAGAAAACAAATTTCATTCTGAGATTAGTGTATGATACAGCTGTCTATTTTTTTTTTTTTTTTTTTTTCCCAGAAGGTCATTGTTGAATGTTAGTATTAAGAAAATAAAACAAACACTATAGGCATTTTCGGTTGTAGGTTGTATTTAGTTTCCAATCTGAAATATTTCCAGGACTTGCTGTGAACACACACACACACTAGACACAAGGAAAGTTCAGTTAATAGTAGACATTTATTAAATCCAGAAAAAGGAAAGAACAAAAAAAGATAAATAATAGCATCACACCTGCAATCGAACCCTTATGTAAATGTAGTTGTCTACAAGTAGCTTATTTAAAAGCTCATGAGGTAATTCTAACTTTTTAGTTTTCAAGTATTGACTTTTCCCCCCAAAAGGTTGTTGCTATTCTGAAAACATTGTAGCAGCAGGTTATTACATAATCACCTTATAAGTAGAAGCTGTACTTTCAGCGTGTTATCTTATGATAGCTCTCATGTAGCTACCACAATGGCACTAGTAGTAGAATCCTACATCTCCAGGGATTACTCTTTCTTTATTATTTTAGATACATTTTATATTCACGAAGAATGAAAATAAATGTTGTCAGCATCCCCTGCAGAAACAGACTTCAGTGTTGAAGCCTCCCTGCCATAAATCACACACAACATAATAAAGTTCTCTGTGCCATAAAACAGTAAAGACCAAGTCTTTAACTTGAGTGTTTGCAGGCCACCATATCTTTAACCTGGCGATGCAGTAAGGAAAGACGTCTTATAGTATGGCATTTAAGACATGGAGCATGTTTTTAACGATTCCCGTTTTCTGTACTGACATTCTTCTTAATAAAACATGTTTATGCTCTTAAACTACTTTGAACTGCACTTTAAACGACAGTTAAGCCCATAAATATACATAAGACATAAATAGGCCAAATATCCTTGTAACCCAGGTATAAATTGGCCTGTGTTTTGTGTGTCGAAAATCAAATTATTTTTTCTTCTATCAACCCAACTACCCTTATGTTACTTTGTGCGATCTATATTGAATCACCAAAAGCAGATTCTTTAAAGCCTGGGTCTGTAGTAAAACTACGCAGAGTACATTTTCTTTGATTGAATTCAAATTGTATTCTTTATTTCCACTTATGCCATTGTGTCCACTTTATTGAAATACAAAGATTAATGAATAATTTACCAACTTTAAGGCAGAGCAGTATCTTTGTAAAAAGTACATTGTAAAAGTTGTTTTTCTCTTTAACACTGACATTACAGTGAATATAACAATGCTTTGGTAAGTATCTGGGGGACAAATCTCCTGAAGATAAAACACGTCCGTGCCAAAAATAAAAATAAATAAGTAATCCTGATCTGTTTGGCCACAGCAATGTAATAATAACTTGAGCTACAGCTGTGGAAACTGTAACATTATTATTATTATTATTATTATTATTATTATTATTATTATTATTATTTATTTCTTAGCAGACGCCCTTATCCAGGGCGACTTACAATCGTAAGCAAATACATTTTTATGTATTTCTTTGTGGAGTTTAATCTGATAACACCTGGCCCAGGACCGCAATCCCACAGTTCTCTGCAGAGATGATGCATTTCTAAGGAAACTAACGAAGGTTAAAAAAAAAAAGATTTAATGTCAAAAAGACACAAGAAAGGGGGGTCCCCGAATGGCTCACCTGGGAAAAGCACTGCCACGCATATCTCTTCAAGGAAAATAGTCATAGTAAATTGTAACTGGTACAACATTTATAAACATGAATTAGTAATAATGACTAACATATTGGTGAGTGCCTTCACCACTAAAACACATGTGGGGAGAATCTTATTGATGTTTGCATCTATAACACTCGGATGTAACTTAAGATTACTTCAGCCATTATATTTAATTTTTTTAACCAAGTCCTACATTTATGCAAGAAATAAACAGAAATGATTATCATATTTCGTTTATGCAGAACTGTTTATTTGTATTCTTTTTAAATGCAGGATTTCTTTGAAAGTATCCAGAATTGTAAGTTATTTACCAGACATTAAATTACAACTTTGAAGATTGCAGACAAGTTTCCATCCCATATCCAAAATATTAATGATTTATCATTCACTGCTAAAGAATGCTTGAGAATGTTAACTAATACTCCCACAAGAACCTGCTAGACTTCCTGTTTCTTCCCTTCCAGTGAAAAATGAGCATTTGAGGTTTTAGCAATCCATTATTGCATTTTTTTTCAGCTTTCTGGAAATAATGCAGTAATGTTCTCTCTTACATATTGAATATCTTGTTTTTGTAAGAATTTTTGAAAATGTTTTAACTAAGAAATGGAAGTAAAGCAAGTGCATGGCAGAAGAAAAAAAACAATAATAGTTTAACAAACAGTAGTGTTCACCAGTTAGGATTGTGGAATAGAAGTGCCACTGTCTTAAATTCTATTTTGTACCCTGCTTACAATAAATATTCATTTTCAGCTCCCTGTCGAAGCACATGCAAATCTATTAAGAAAACACATAAGAAATGTGAAGCATTTCATCAAAACCTCTTTGGAGGATAATTATTTGGTCATCTTTCACGAACAGAGATGAAGTGAAGAGTGCTTCTCTCAGCAGCACAAAGTAGATCATTATATTAAGAATGGCTTCTCTCATCTCCTGGAATAACAAATATAGAGTAATACAAAAAAATATTGTATCTTATTTAAATGCAAATTAAACCTTTCACATTGTTTTTACAAGCCTACTGTATTTTCCCCATAAACCTCCACTCATTTGACATCCTGTTACTAGCCCACAGTTGTTGAAGGGTTGCAAATATAGCCTTTGTGAACAGCTGCTACTTCAAAAGTGATAGGGGTAAGGAATGAGCATTCATTATTAAGAAAAAGAAAGAATGTGAGTGTTCAATTCAGGTGATTCATTGATTTTAGATGAATCTTTTGGTTGCAGCCTGGCATTTAATACACTTCCCATCACTGAGAATGGCAGGCAGTCTCTGTTTCTGGAACTGTGCTACACTGGGTAGTGGAAGACCAGACTGTATTGATTAATATTGAGGCTTTATGCCCACTGCTTGCATGTTTGGGGCAGGATTCTTCTGGCAAAATACTCTAATTTTTTGATAGTAACTAATACAGTGTATTTTAAATGGTAGTGGTGGAAAGGAGTACAGTGAGAAGGCCATACCTTGTCTATAATGCTTCCGCTCACAAGCCTTGAAAATAATGTGAAAACAGATGGAATGAGTAAGGCTGACAGCTTCTCCCTGACTGATGAAATTGCTATTGATTTATGACAAATATCAGTAATAGCAGGCATGGACTGTTTTGTTGCTGTAAGACTGAAGGTAGGCAGGTTTTGTTATCAATCATTTGTTGTCTCTGTAAGACAATGGCAGGCTGTTCTAATTGATTTGATGGCTCCGTCTGACGTGAGCTCTTGTGGCCGCAGTGGCAGTGCAGTGGTGCGGATAAGTGACACAAAGAGGAAGTGACACAGAGCCTCAAAGGCAGTGGCCTGTGTATTTGATTTAACTTAATTCCTTTCCCGAGTTATGAAATAAATGGTAAACTGCAGTTGTTGGTACGGAAGTAAAGGGTTATTCAACAGTGTGTGGGTAATGCTTTGTGGCAGTGGGTGTTGGGACACAAAATAGAAAGCTTAGTACGGAGGAATGGCTGTAAACAAACTTTATTCTTGAATTATCCGATCAGAATAGTATTTTACTGAACGTGTTTCGACAAACACATGTCTTCATCAGAGCAAATGGTGTGGTCTGTGAGGCTGTGTGGTCCAGTGGTTAAAGAAAAGGGCTTGTAACCAGGAGGTCCCCGGTTCAAATCCCACCTCAGCCACTGACTCACTGTGTGACCCTGAGCAAGTCACTTAACCTCCTTGTGCTCCGTCTTTCGGTGAGACGTAATTGAAAGTGACTCTGCAGCTGATGCATACTTCACACACCCTAGTCTCTGTAAGTCGCCTTGGATAAAGGCGCCTGCTAAATAAACAAATAATAATAATAAAAAGGTGCATCTCAGGCATTTTCTACATACTGCACCTGACAACAATAGTTAATCATTAGTAATTATCATTAGTTATTATGGGGGATTAAAGCAGCTTTCATTAATTAAAGTGCAACCTGAACTACAGAGTGGAGATAATGTAAACTTAGTCTTTTCAAATAACAAAGACAGAATAACTAAAACAGAGGTCAGAGAACCATTGGCAAACTCAGATCACAACATGGTCTCGTTTTAAGTGCTTTTTAAAAACCCCAAAATAACAACTAAAGCTAAGGTTTACAATTTAAAAAAAGGCAAACTATGAAGGAATTAAACAGAGACCAACAGAAGTAGATTGGAGTAAAATAAAGAAAACATCCACAGAGAAAGGATGGCTATTTTTTCAGAAATGTAGTACTAGAGGCGCAAAACAAATGCATCCCAAAAGTAGACAAATCTAAAACAAAATGGTTTAATAGATCAATTAAAAAAAATATTCAGAGAAAAAGGCCCTTTACAGAGCGTTTAAAGGGGACCAAGAACAAAGTTCACAGAAAGAGTACTTGAAACTGCAAGCACAAGTAAAAAAAATGAAGTTAGAAAGGCCAAGAGAGAGATAGAAATTAACATTGCCAAGGAGGCTAAAACCAATTCCAAAAGTTTTTCCAATATTATAACAGCAAAAGAACATTCAAGGAAGAAATAAAATGTCTAAGAGGTACAAATGGCAATATCATAGATGAAGAGGAAAAAAAAGCAAATATATTAAATTATTACTTTTCACAAGTTTTTTTTACATAGGAGGACATGGACAACATGCCCCACATGTCGACCTGTTCCTATCGCGTTTTAAGTAACTTTATCATAACAGAGGCAGAAGTGTTAAAGGGACTAGGAGTTCTTAAAATAAACAAATCTCCTGGGCCGGATGAGATCCTCCCAATAGTACTCAAAGAAGTGAAAGACGTTATTTACAAGCCGCTAACCAAGATCATGCAACAGTCTCATGGCACAGGGGTTATACCGACAGACTGGAGAATTGCAAACAAAATACAGATCCACAAAAAGGGAGACAAAACCAAACCAGGTAACTGCAGACCAATAAGCCTGACTTCTATTATATGGAAACTTATGGAAACTATAATAAGATCCAAAATGGAAAATTACCTGTATGGTAACAGTATCCTGGGAGACAGCATGTTTTACCTGGGGAAGCTATAAAAAGGCCAACAAAATGCTTGGATATGTAGTGCAAAGTGTTGAATTTAAATCAGGGGAAGTCATGTTAAAACTTTTTACAATACAATTAGTAAGACCTCATCTAGAATATTGTGTTCAGTTCTGGTCACAGAATTATTCCTGGTTTAAAAGGCATGTCATATGCAGACATGTTAAAATAATTGAATCTATTCAGTCTTGAACAAAGAAGACTACGCGGCGATCTGATTCAAGCATTCAAAATTCTAAAATGTCGACCCAGGAGACTTTTCCAACCTGAAAAAAGAAATAAGGACAAGGGGTCACAAATGGAGATTAGATAAAGGGGCATTCAGAACAGAAAGTAGGGGGCACTTTTTTACACAGAGAATTGTGGGAGCCTGGAAACAACTCCCCAGTAATGACACCCTGGGATCCTTCAAGAAGCTTCTTGATGAGATTCTGGGATCAATAAGCTGCTAACAACCAAACAAGCAAGATGGGCCGAATGGCCTCCTCTCGTTTGTAACCTTCCTTATGTTCTAAACTCATTTCAAATGTCAGAGTTTCTAATAATACAATACTGCAGATTATAGGGCATTGTTTTATTCCGATGACATGCAATAGTTTATTTCATCACTATAACCAGCATCCAAAGTGTTTTGTCTCCAGGAATATGATGGTAGTGTGGGCCCCAGTGTCATGGCTTGAGATAATAAGCCAAATCAGAAACAAAACAGGTGAACTATATATGAAGTTCCCTAATGACAGTAAATTGACGGCATCTGCCACTATACCTTGTTACTGCTGTTCCATAATTTACTGTATATGCTGTACTTTTTTTTAACTCCTGTACCATGCATTGTATTTTTAGATTCCACAAACAAACTTTATTCACATACAGTATTACATTTAAACATCATATACAGCATTTGAAACTAAGATATGTCAACAAGAATAAAGCTCTGTACAATTAATACATTTACATTTTGGTTATTTTACTGTCATTGCAATACCAGGTATTGTAGGTCCTTGAGTCCTTGTCTGGAATACAAAAACAGAAATCCAGAGACACAATAGGAGTCTCACAATAGAGAGAATACATCTGGGAAGCTTAACTGGAAGCCACAGTAACAGCTGCAAAGCAAAAGGTTCTGCTAGCAAGGAATTTATCTCTGCACATGTTCATTTAAAGAAATATGGTGCCTCTTAGATTATTAATCAGTTAATTAATGTATTATCTAATCTTATCCCAGGCCACATTAGTCATTACTAAACCATTTGATGTGTATGTTCTTGTAGATTGTGGGTGGAGGACTGCACATTTCTGTATGTAGCCTATTTAGAATACATTTCATTAGATGAAGTAACTTGGGATTGAACCTCTGCTCCCTGGTAATGCTTGATCAGATGGGCTGTCAGAACAATATGTGTTCTGCATGTGGTTTAAGCCCACTTCTTTTATTTTATGTTATATCTTTTCAGATCAATACTGCAGTATTTTTCATTAACATGTTTTCCTGTAAGGGCCTGTGGATTCACACCCTTTCTGATAAATAAATACTGGTTTTATCACCCTTTCCTTTAGTCACTGTCCCATGCTGTGTATGAGTCAAAAGACATCCGCCATGTAAAAGCATGGAAACTAAGCATGCAAAATAAAGGTGATCTCTGTACTGAACCCAGTAGCACAGGGATTTAAAAAAAATACAAATCAGCAGCCATTCATTCTTTGTGCTGTAAATTCTCTCGGTTCACATGGGCATGGTATACTCAGCACATCAACATCAACTTGGGTTTCTCTATTTCTGTTGCTTATGCATTTAGTCTATTAGAAGCTTTAAGACTAATGATGCTTACAAGTGTTTGCAGTTATCGGATACCTTGTGGAGCTGTACCTCTAACACCCCGTTTCAAAAGTTTGGATCACTTTCTGTAAGTGAGAAATTAGGTTTCTGTGCCAAGTAAAGTGCGTAAAAGGGCTCAGCATGCTATTCCATTGTGAATTTACCTGCAAACTGCTCATTCGTTACTGTGTCTGCAGCCTACTCAAGGCTATGGAAAGGGAGACACAAGAGAAAAGAGCCACTTACAACTCATCACTCCTTGCAGGTGGGGGAATAGCAGTGTACTTATTAAGGCAAATGAATGTACTTATGTTTTTAGTTTTATTTACTTTCCCCCTCAACTCAATATAAGGTCTGCTTTTGGTCTTTATTTGACAAGAAGTTTTGAGTCATTATACATTTTCAGTGTCAATGTTTTCCCTTCAGCGACAGTTCACTCGCAAGGGAAACTTCACTGCTGCTCACAATGTCTACAGTAATTACAAGAGCCTTGATTTCCCAAGCTGTTAAAGAATACTACAGGAGAATAGCTTAGTAATGAAAATAAGAGTGAAGAAAACAACTCCTGCTTGTACTTCTCAGAACTGTAAACCAAATAAAAAGAGTCTTGATGTGCCCATGTATCAAGTTTGAAAGTGCACAGAATAATTGTTACATGAAATGCCAATTATTTGCACTGAGAATGTAAATTAGATGGCACCAAACCTTATTTGCAATGACTAATGAACGCTGTTATACTATAATCAGGGAGCTGCAGAGCAACAGGGCAATTCATTAGTAACAACACTGTAGACAAAGAGCTAATACTTTAAACCTTCAGCTTCCGCTGCTTTGAAAAAAAACAAACAGAATATATATTTAATGTTTTTGTATGTGGAAAAGGATTATTATAACAATATGTAGCTGGCAGCTGGCTCTCATACACCTAATATTTTAGATGTAGGCAACTGTCTTAAATTATTTGATCATGGAAACCAGTCAATGTTTTATGAAGAAAATATGAATCATTCATTATTGCAGTTCTCTCTCTCTCACAGACAAATCATCTTTCAATAGTTTGATTTTTTTACTGAGCATTTTATCATTTATACTTATTTGTAAGAATGTCTTCACAGTGCTGGGTCTAGTACTACTGAGTTAGACGTCTTTTTATTGGTATTTTTGCCTTAGTTCAGAGACTGTGTTTAAACTTTTCTGCTGTATAAAGGCTTGTCTTGGTAAGAGGGAGCGCTGTATATTTAATTTTCATCCTTGGTTCCCAAAGGTATTTAGCATGTCAATACAATTAGTTACAACAACGACCATATTAAATGTGCATGTTACTCCTGATAGTCAGAAAAACACATGCACTGCGCTGTGGTGTAGACCAAAGTTTGAGGGTTTGAGAGAAGGTGTAGCTGGCGGGCATTGTCTTGTTCCAATGTAGTGACTTCATTATGCTTTGCCGAAAACAGAAAAACCATAGTTTTTATATCATGCCATCTCATTTGTTTTATCTCTGTGTGACAGAAAGGGCATTTCAGTACACAGTCAACCACAAATCTTAACTTCTTTACTGTACTTGATTATACCTATGATTTCTGTCAAAGAAGAAGAATGTTTTCCAAGGGTCAGATATTTATCAAGATATATAATTAAAAGCTCATATACCCAAAATATAAACCGTACAGGCAGGCACATGTACTAATGTAACTGCTGCAGGACACTTTCCTGGGTCTAAGAGCATTATGTTTGTCTTAAAAGGAACTTTATATTACACAGAATCTGTTGCTTATGTATTGCAATTCAGCCCCTCAAGTTGCTCCACTGTTATCTGAAGACCTTCTCTCCGATTCTGCCCAGGAATATATATTTAGGGGCATCTGTTTTTCAGATTGTAAGTGACATTTTCATTCTGTTCCCTTTTATGTCAGTACCACACTTTCTATAATGCATATTTTGGTGTGGCAGTTTATATTGTCTGCACACACTGGATTCCTGCTACAGCCTAGTTTATTCTTCGTTGCCTTCATTTGAATGTCATTGACTGCCCATGTTTTTCACTCTGTAAACATGATGCGGGGTTGTTGCTTTATAATGGTGCTACTTACTACCCTCCCCCTTAGACATTTTTTAGACCAAAAATCCTGGTCTCCATCTCCATTTCTCTGCATTTGTTTTTAGGATACATTCATTGATTTTATTATAACAAGGTTAGATGCACTGTACCTCACTCATGATAACCTAATAAAACACTAATGTTGGGAAAATTATAAAGCTTTGATATGTTTCATATGTTTGTTTTTCAGCCACACCACAAACATATTTTTCATTTTAGTTTGCAGGGTTTTTTTTATTTTTGCTTTGTCTTTTTAATTAAAATGTAGAGTTCTGTCTCTATGACTACCCATGCTGTGTGCGATACATGACTGAAAAGCAGTGACCAGCAATAGCTACCCAGTACTCTTCAGCTGTGTTAGTGGTCCTTACTTCAGCAATCCGTAAATATTCAGGATGTTACTCTTGAGTAGTGATGGAATAACTTGAATGGCCTTGAAAGAACTAATATGATTGCAGTAACTTGTATTCAAGTCTCGCGTTGCTAATAGCTTTGAAGTAGAATTAGAAGGCTGCAAGGGTTCTATGAAGGTCATATGCCAAACAGATGCTATAAGTAGTAAAGGCATTTTATAGGAATGTTTTTTTTCCCACAACAGTACACATTGCAGAACAATGTCTCCTATGTTGTTCCTAGTTTAATAATAATAATAATAAATAATAGAAAACTTTCTGGTCCAAGTCAATGCAGAAACTGACTGTTCTGACACAAAGTATTTCTTGTGGCTCAAGTATGGATCAGATTTATGAAGATCCTATAAAATATTGGTGCTGTCAATGTCCAGCCGCTGTTATATATAACATGGGGGTTGTTAGGCACAAAGGAGACTTTACAGTACTAGAATTCAACGGTGAAAGGGTTTAGGTGTCAGGTGGAAAATGCTCTGGAGTAAAATCAATAGAAATAGAGTAAAATCAATGAATGCTTGTGACTGGTTGACTGCGACCCAGAATTATCTGATCGCAAGCCCTCAATTGTACTGAAATCGCATCGTGTGTCAAGGCCTTAGGACAGTCCTGCACACCTGACTCTTTGTTTTCACACATGAAAACAAAGATCGTAAAGATTTGAATTGCACTTGTGGAACAACAGGTGTTTTGGCCCTGGAGCGAGGCTGAAGGATTTTCCCTGATAAACTTCACTTCTCTAAACTAGAGTTATATAAAATATATGGATTATGAGGACATAATTACTTCCTTATTATTTTATAGCTGTAAAGATGTACAGAGCAGTCAGACTGTATTCTACCTGTAACCCCCTACACCAATGTTTACACCAGTACCAGTGAATTGTTTACCCACACTGATATTTGAATAAAATAAAACAAACACTATAGCATATATATTAACAACCCACTAACATTAGGAAGTATATTAAAGGTTTACATGAGTATATGTTTTCAACTAATACAAAAAAGAGAGATCCAAAAGAAGTGATGAAATAAAGAAGGATGAAATGAAAGAACGATGTTGAAACCAGTTCAAGTTCAATACACAAACTCAAAAATAAAAGCAGAAGAGATCCTATTAAATGGACCTCCTCACCATCTCCTTTGTATTCTTCAGGTCTGTTTTCAAACCCCTGCTTCCTTCATTCATCAGCTGTGCAGTTTTATCTTTTTTATTGTTTTATTGCCATCTCTTCTTTACACTATACTGATACCCTTTTCTTTCTGTCAGCATCTTCACCTGCTCTTCTTTTATCTCACCCTTACACATTTCACAGTTCGTTAAACAGTATATGTGCTGCTACTGCTAAATTACTTCCTTTGATTTTGCTGCATTCAAAGTTCAAAACTCCTCCTGCTCTGTCATATAACAATATGTCATTCTCAAAGTCAAGTTACCTTAATTTTGTATTAAGATAGTGAGCAAATGTTTTCTTTTCAGATTATGTGAGGCAAAAGGCTTTGACATGCATGCAGCAACACTATTAGCTTCAGCAGCCTCATATTTTGGAAAGTAATAGACAGTATATTTCTGGCTTTAAAAAAGGTTGTTTTTACCTTTTGAATAAGTAATTAACATTTTATATATGTTTTGTTCACTAAGTATTGTCTCTGGGCTGGCCTGCTGTCTACGGTACTTGGTGTTTACTGCTCTTAAATAGCCCTAATGCACTACAGTCCCACCCCTACAGTAAGTTATTTTTTACCACAACATAATTTGCACTACTTTCTGCAATCTGCTGCAGATCATTACAGACACATATTGTGCGTTTTAATAGAGTTTGAAAGATCCTCTGTCTGGACCTCAAAGAAAGCTGTTCAAAATTAAGAAAAGCCAAAAAGCTAATTTAGATTTGGTAAATTGATTTCAAAACCTGAGTTAACCCATCTTGTCAATATTTTTATATTGACTTGCATTGATTTTCTACGCCCGATACAGGAGTCTACCTACAGAGCAAGTGTGTTATAACAGCAAATGCAGCAGTGTTATAGTTCTCTCCCAGAGCTTTGAATTACAAGCAGTGTTTTCTAAATTGGCTTGTTTTATCTGCTTAATCGGTTCCTTGCTGGGGGGAGAAATAAAAGTAACCGAACGCGACTGACAAATTAGGCAGAAATGTTTGGTCTAGTGATATTGCAACCCATGACTTGCTGAGTTTCCCAGTCATGATATTTGCAGGCTGTGTGATTAATGGTAGGTACAGCTGACATGTTGGTTTCTGTTTTTGGATTTATCGTATGATGTATTGTCCTATCTCTGTAAAGCACTTGTAAGACAATAGTCTCTGGCGCTGTGTAATAGATGGCTATTATTATGTATGTATGTATGTATGGACCCACAGAGTTCCAGTTTGCATGCCTGCACTGTTGGCTGAGCCTAGTGACAAGATTACTTGTGGCAAGTTACTGGTCTCATTCATGCATGGTTCAGGAGAAACGGGGAATGCACTCCCCTGTGAAATAGTGATCAGTTGCCCTCCAAATGAAGGATAACTGGAACCAAATCTAAGGCTTGATTCTGACATAGCTTGCCCCCACCCCCACCCCACCTGATCACAGATAGCTTCGCCTAAGTGGGAGGCCTGTGGAAAATTCTTTCCAGTCGAGCAGCAGAGGATAACAAAGCCATTCATTTCTCTGCATTTCTGACAATTCAGTTTGGGCATTTATAAGGATGTGAGTCTTTTACAAAATGGATCTTGTCTAAACACAAGACCTGTTTAAACTGTTGATAACTCTAAATAATGCATCTGATATATTTCTTCCAATTTTCCAATCTGTTGTGCATATCTCCAAACTTGGTTTTCGCCCTGTACTTTTCTATTCCATCTTTCCAGACCTAATCCCATACCACCCCATTCCCTCTGGATCCTTTTATAGTCTGCCCTTATCCAGGGCGACTTACAATTGTTACAAGATATCACATTATTTTTACATACAATTACCCATTTATACAGTTGGGTTTTTAATGGAGCAATCTAGGTAAAGTACCTTGCTCAAGGATACAGCAGCACTGTCCCCCACCTGGGATTGAACCCACAACCCTCCGGTCAGAGCCCTAACCACTACTCCACACTGCTGCCAATAATGTAAGGGAGGCGTCAAATTTTAGCTCTAATAGGCACTTTTTCAGGAAAGTTGAAAGTTAGCATTCAAAGTCCTGTGACAGGGCTGTTTGTTAATTAGCTAGTGTTAATTTCCCACTTCCATGTCTTTGAGGACATGCTTGCTGAAAAGGCAGGCAATCAAGTCCTACAGCTACTTAAACCTCCAAGTAATTTAATAGCAGGAGCCACAGCAGATATGTCACTGTTCGCAGCATGCGTTTGCAGGACTCATACTGCACTTTTTAAGGTGGCATTAATGGCATTATATTAAAAGGTTTCAAATGCAATGGAAAAAGTTTCATTATACTACCAATATAGTCTAGCTTCCATTCACATCAGTGTAGCTGGACAGCTAGCTCGTCTGGCTATGGACAAGACTGGAGTTTTTGAATATGAAGTCTGTCCTTATGTTTTCATTGCCTTTAACAGCAATATAGAATGTCAGAATGCTTCATTTCTCAGGACAAAGCCTTCTGTAACTATCAGTCAACATTAAGATAACCATAATCTATTTGGGAGCCACTTATTGATTAAACAGTATCGCTCATTTTACATGTGGTCTGATGTCACCTTGATGTGACCGAAACCTTGTAATTTTCAGTTTGGTGGGTTTTGATCTGTATAAAATAAGACGGAGAATGTGCATGCAGTTGTGTCTGTGCAGATGCTGGCTGAGAGCAAGTTATATATTTCTTCCCCTAAAGTAGCGCTTGCATGTTTTTGTAAACCCACCACCACTGATGCTTTGTCAGTGTCTCATCAACCATTTGAGAAACTGACTTTGAAATTTCAGTTTTATGAGAACTACCAAGGCAGAAGATAAATGGAACAAGCCAAACACTGTCACCAAAATATTAGACAGCTCCAATATTCTTTATAGAAAACATACCAGATATGTAATAATTTCATAAGGGTCAAATGAATTCAGTGACAAAATGAAATATGCCAGTAAACTATCATCACCATGAACAAAACAGTAATACTGTGTGCTGTTTATCGGCTGAAAGAAAGGTTTCATGGACAATCTGGAAACACTTACAAGCATAGCTTTATACAGCATGCCAAACAAAAATACCTGCAAAGCATGCAGGCGCCGACTGTTTCTCGGATTTATTTTTGTTTTTATATCTGGATTTTTCTTTCCGGGCAGTAACTAACCCATCATTTGAATTGATTTTGCCCTAAAGTTGATGTGCTTTTGGATTTGTGCCTGTTTCTCACTTTAACATCTACTGTACATACTTGTATAGACTTTCTCCCAGCCATGAGCATGTTGTCATTTCTTGAACAGGATTATGTTAACTGCCTAGTTTCTGCTTTTGATGTTTGCAGAATTAATAATGAGTAAGCCACAGAGCTAGGTACATGTAGTAGGTAGGATTTCAGGGCATGCTTTGTTGAAATTAAGAAGTCTAAAATCTCACTATGTTGCAATATAGTATACAGTACATGCTGCTTTGTACCATGTTTTTCTGCTGGGTTGGCTCCACAATAACTGTCCATCTGTATGGGTGGCTTGTTGGACAAGCTCCAGATCCCTCAGTATCTCTTGTGTTCCTCTTCTCTAATTCAGAATAACCCCTGCATATGTTCAGCTTAGAGGTCAGGGAAAATATATGTGTGCAATTTATTTCCTTATTAATGTCGAATATGTAATGCCACGTACTGTACTGTAGAACTAGTCTGCTTAACATGTATTCCCATTTAAATATCATGACTACTGGGCTCCACGGGGGGCAGGTTTATTGACTTAAGCTGGTAAATTCTCATTTCCCTGAAGCATTCAAAGAGGCATTGTCTTTTGGTCTATGCCTTTTACCTCTGTATAGTAAGCATTGTAAACAATGATACAATGCTGATTTATTAAATATGGGTGTAGGGTCCAGTACAAAACAAGTTGATATGCACTCCGAGAGGCCAGAGCAGGTGCCCACGAGTGGACCTAATGGCCCCTCTAACCTTGAATGGGTAAAATCGGTTTGAATGTTACACCACTCTATACTATATCATTTATAGATAAATAAGAATGATTAAACAGTATCGCTCATTTTATCATGACATTGTTTCCACAATCCTCATATCCATATCAGGGTAGTGTATTATATAACTGTGGGTCAATACCCAGTTTCTCAAGTCATGCTTCTGCCAGCAGGTGTTTCTGTGTGTGGTGATCCATAGGGCAGAAGAGACATGTGCTGTGTTCTGAGAATCAAAGATTATCCTCAGGGTATTGGAGGGAGACAGTGCACTTGCAAGGTTTAAGTTCTCTTAATATACCATTGTTGAGTGGCAACATCCAACACGCTCATAACAAATTTAAAGTTATAAAAATTGAAGCTTTATCAGCAAACTTCGAGGCAATTTTCCCAGTAAATAGGTTAAGTGGGAACAATTGTCTAATAAAATGGAAGTCTGAGTTTATAGCATCACAGTCATGCACCAGTGACTTCTTTAATCATTCATGCAAGGTCATTGTCAGCCTGCACCAGCACCCACCCCCCTCATTCCCTCTCCACTAGTAAAACTGCAGCTGCGCCTTTTCTGTTTGCAAACTATTCAAATGAATTTTATTCAGACATGTGAAAGAGATATAAGGGATCTTTTAAAAGGCTTAAAATTCCCTTTTTCTTCCCATAATTTATGCAGATAATAAACATGCTTTTGTGGTCTTCCAAGCTGTTTTAATTCTCTTTATTTAACTCGGAGCATAAAATATATCTGACATGCATCAAAAAAAGAATTTAGACTTACCGTATTTTGTAAATCTTGTTCCTCATCACATCATACATTTCATTTAGTTGCTGTTTTCCGAAGCCCACCCATATAGGCAAGTATTTAACCTCTCCGTTCAAACACTGACACGGTAGGCAGTTAGGCACCATTGTTTTGCTCTTTTGATGTTTGAAGTACAAGAGTATTTGCTATTATGCAATTTTGTAAAAATAAATAGCAATAAATGTATTGGAAGGCTATAAAGTACCAGAAATTTGACTGGCTTGAAGTAATGTTAGCGGCATTATTCAAACACAAATGAAGTGAATAATATCGGCCTTACCATACCTTATTAGAATCCATGGTACATAAACTTAACACCCATTTCATGTGTTTTCAATTATGTCAGCACCTCAGTTTCTTAGATCAAAATATTATTCTGCCTCTGTATACTTTGTCACTTTCACATAATGATTTCAGCCCCTTTTGTTAAATGAAAGTATATTTTCTGTAACTCTTTTCTATTCTTCAGTTTGATGGAGAATACTCCATTTGTTTCACAGTGTTGATTCTTTTGGATGCTGTCTCTTTTAAGGCCTTTGTTTTAATTAAGCTCTTCTTAACACTGAAATGACCATTCCGATAGACCAGTTTATTCCATCATTTATTTTTCTTTCTTCAATGGCGATCCAGGTTAATATAGTTCCTTTTTAAGTCGTTAATCAAATTTAAGTTTCTTCCAAGTTTATTGAATTAGTTGGGGTTGTTTAGACAGGTTTAATGGAGAGCTGGTATTTTCCAGTCCTTGTCTGCTCTCTCGTCTTTTCTGTCCGAGTCAAACTCTTTGAAACAAAGACTGATCTTATTCCTTCAACAACAAGATTGGGGCGTCCATTTCATCTGGGAACTCGAGGGAGACCCCCTGTTAAGCAGAGGGCTTCAAGTTCTTATCACCTTTTTCCATGGAGATGAGGCCAACCTAGTCTCTAAATCAATTCTTTGTTACAATTTCAAAGTGCTGGTGCAGTTAACTACTCTTATGGCCCTACAGCTGGCCATGTAATGGCAGTGACGCACTGAGTTATAGAGTCCAGGTTAACAACTCGGAATACAGACTGAGAATGAGCCAGCTGGACAGTGTGGCGATCTAAACCAAACATGTGGGTAGATCTCTGAAAGGTGATGCATTAAGCCAGTTGGTTGTTTTCCAAAGCAGTCACATTTTAATTTAATTCATAGCAGGGGTCTTCAGTTAAAATAATAGCAATCACACAGGTTTTGATTATTCCTTTTAATGTGTTGCTGTCAATGTTGTTTTCTCAGCACCCACTTGCACATTACATTAGGTCACAGGTCATTGGATTACTGGTGAAATAAATAAATAGACACGACTTCAGAAATGAATGTTTGGATTGTCAGGAAAAATGCATTGAATTTGAGTGCTGTGTACATATTTGTTTATAAATTAACGCATGTGCATTCAAAGCTGAACCTAAGGCAGCCGTGCCTCACTGAGCAAATACGAATGAATTTATATGTGATTTCTGTGAGGAGATCAGAATTACACAGGGTCCTGGCTTGGTGATGACCTTTCTGACAAACTGCAAACTGTGAGGAATAATCTTTACAATACCCCCAACTCTCAGGGGAATGGTTTGGTATTTCTTTCTATAACTCCTGTTGACAGGACAAATGCATTTCAAACCCTTCTTATACCTTTGTCATATACTATTTGCTTCTAGTGCTGTTGTTCGCTAAATCAGTGTGTGAGATTATTATGGTTGACAGTATCAACCCAGATCCTGCAATGCCCAGATGCAGGGTGCAAATCTAATATCTAATTGGCAAAACACTACAGAGAGTTTTGTCCTTTGCTATTTAAATTCTTGCTGAAAGTTGTCAGGGGGTCTCTATCGTTCAGTGTAACTGACACTTATTAACGAGGCACCCTGAACAATAATATTACCATACTTGTGTTTTTTTTATCATTTTACCCTGTAGTGATGCAGTATTATTTTAGTACATAACAACTGCACTGAGGAAGACATTATTGCTAAATGTTTGGCCACTTTGTGCTGCTGTGTATATGATGGAAAGCAGAACCAGGCAACAGACAGAGATATTAAGCATTCACCCGAGGTGCCAATTGTATGCTGTCATTGCAAATGGCAGTCTTGTACAACTAGGTCTTGCCTGTTAGTTGTTGAATATTCTGCATTTGTTACACAAGGAATACAAAAACAGGAATGTGCTTCAATGGAAACCATGGACCTTGCAGGTCCGCAGGTGTGTGTTTATTTACAAACCCAACTCTTGAGTGGTTTCTCTGCCAAATACTCCTTAAGGTTTTCAAATAACAACAGAACACAAGTACAGTATACATGGATAACTTCAAATAACAGAACACAAGTACAGTATACATGGATAACTTCAAATAACAAAACACAAGTACTGTATACGTAGATAACTTCAAATAACAGAACACAAGTACAGTATACGTAGATAACTTCAAATAACAACAGAACACAAGTACAGTATACATGGATAGCTTCAAATAACAACAGAACACAAGTACAGTATACATGGATAGCTTCAAATAACAGAACAGAAGTACAGTATACGTAAATAACTTCAAATAACAGAACACAAGTACAGTATACGTAGATAACTTCAAATAACAACACAAGTACAGTATACGTAGATAACTTCAAATAACAACAGAACACAAGTACAGTATACATGGATAGCTTCAAATAACAACAGAACACAAGTACAGTATACATGGATAGCTTCAAATAACAGAAGTACAGTATACGTAGATAACTTCAAATAACAGAACACAAGTACAGTATACGTAGATAACTTCAAATAACAACACAAGTACAGTATACGTAGATAACTTCAAATAACAACAGAACACAAGTACAGTATACATGGATAGCTTCAAATAACAGAACAGAAGTACAGTATACGTAGATAACTTCAAATAACAGAACACAAGTACAGTATACGTAGATAACTTCAAATAACAGAACACAAGTACAGTATACATGACTAACTTCAAATAACAAAACACAAGTACAGTATACGTAGATAACTTCAAATAACAAAACACAAGTACAGTATACGTAGATAACTTCAAATGACAAAACACAAGTACAGTATACGTAGATAACTTCAAATAACAGAACACAAGTACAGTATACGTAGATAACTTCAAATAACAGAACACAAGTACAGTATACGTAGATAACTTCAAATAACAACAGAACACAAGTACAGTATACATGGATAGCTTCAAATAACAACAGAACACAAGTACAGTATACATGGATAGCTTCAAATAACAGAACAGAAGTACAGTATACGTAGATAACTTCAAATAACAGAACACAAGTACAGTATACGTAGATAACTTCAAATAACAGAACACAAGTACAGTATACATGGCTAACTTCAAATAACAAAACACAAGTACAGTATACGTAGATAACTTCAAATAACAGAACACAAGTACAGTATACGTAGATAACTTCAAATAACAACAGAACACAAGTACAGTATACGTAGATAACTTCAAATGACAAAACACAAGTACAGTATACGTAGATAACTTCAAATAACAGAACACAAGTACAGTATACGTAGATAACTTCAAATAACAGAACACAAGTACAGTATACGTAGATAACTTCAAATAACAACAGAACACAAGTACAGTATACATGGATAGCTTCAAATAACAACAGAACACAAGTACAGTATACATGGATAGCTTCAAATAACAGAACAGAAGTACAGTATACGTAGATAACTTCAAATAACAGAGCACAAGTACAGTATACGTAGATAACTTCAAATAACAACAGAACACAAGTACAGTATACGTAGATAACTTCAAATAACAGAACACAAGTACAGTATACGTAGATAACTTCAAATAACAAAACACAAGTACAGTATACATAGATAACTTCAAATAACAGAACACAAGTACAGTACACGTAGATAACTTCAAATAACAAAACACAAGTACAGTATACGTAGATAACTTCAAATAACAGAACACAAGTACAGTATACGTAGATAACTTCAAATAACAGAACACAAGTACAGTATACGTAGATAACTTCAAATAACAGAACACAAGTACAGTATACATGGATAGCTTCAAATAACAACAGAACACAGACCAGGAAGTATAGGACACAGTTTTGTGAGTGAATGCGCTGTGGCGCCGGTTTATTATAAATCAAAACACTTCATAAAACAAAACGGCACAGTGGCCAAAACAGAACATGGAACCAAACCGTGCTGGTGTAGAACCAGCATGCGTAGTAATTGTTATTAATCTTTCGCTCTTTATTATTTTGCTTTACCTCCCAACTTGTTCTGCCTCTGAACACACCAACCAAGTTCAGCCAAAGCTACAGGTTTTTATATTGTGGCTGAGGGATTAACTGGCTATCAATTACCTGGTTTATCCCTCGACCACATTTGGCACCTGTTTTATCATGTGCGTGGTCAACAGCCAGTTTATCAATAAGCACTCGCTGTTGACCACGCATTCTCACAATTTTATCTGGATGGGGCATTTTAACCCCATTCAGGCTGTCAAACAGTAATAACAATAAAACAGTTTTACCACACTAACCGATTCATTTTAAATAGTAATACAAAAATAACATAATGTACACAGGGATGGGGCATACCCCATCACAGGGTAGCATTTCAGCTATTCAGCAACAGGAAACTGAAGCTGAATCTGACAAAAATGTATACATTTTGAAAGGAATTCCAGTAATTAGTTATTCCTGGTACAGTACCGTAGTTTTCGGAGTATAACGGACAGCCATTTACACATTATTGAGGATGAAGAGGGATGCGCGGAATGCACCGAAGCGCGTTATTTATGATTTGTTTTTCATATTCGCTTCCTGTAAACGGCCAACAAACACCTGAGTCACGTGCATAGTTCTGTGCCCATGTGTAACTTAAGCACATTGCAGATCAGTCAAAAAAATGTATTTGGATCTTAATACTTTCTTATGCAATGGATTATGGGATACTGGAAGAGTAATGGCAGTTAATTATTTTTAGGGGTATGTTTGGTTACTTTCTCCCAAAACAAGTCAGGATGTAACTCTGGACGTAGACCCTAGTTGTCACCAGTCTCTTGTATTGTTACATTGACGTTTATACTACGACTATAATAATGGCCGTACTGTACATTAGATAGGAAACTGCATTCCCGATTTGATTAGGGTGATGAAGGTACAGCTGTGTAGATTACAATATATACAGGTATACAGTATATGCATTTCGTGTGTCAGACCCAAGTTTACATTAACCTGGTCTTTTAACATGTCTTTTCTTTTACATCATCCAATAGAGAAATATAGCTTCTTATAAAAACAAAGCTGGAATTGTACCTGACTGGTGGTCTCCAACCTAGACAAGGTGGCTGTATTATAAAAAATGGTTCTCCGATTCACTCTTTTAGAGTGAATTTTTGTGTGGATACATTTTCCCTGCACTCCAGTTCAGCTCCTTCAAGGCCAATCCTACTCTGTCTTTTATAGATACAATGAAAAATAGTGACTCTGTATACTGTAGGGCCTGGAACATAGGTGGAACAAAAAGCTGTAATGAAAGAGTCAACTTTGCTTACCCCTGCCCAGGATGTAGCCTCTGAAGAATGCCTGTGGGGCAAATTTAGGCAGCATGATAAAGCTCCCACCATGGCAGTTACGGTTGTATCTACTGAGTGGACATTAGTCTACAGTGCTGTCAATCTGCCAACATTCATGAGCACTGAACTTATACAAGATCATATTTGTGTAACATAAGTGACAGCCTCAGAAGGTTATAACTGCAAATCCACTCGGTGCCATATGACTTTTTTAAATTGTATTTTAGAGCTCATTTCAATTGCATCCCTGTTTTGCCACTGGCACTCCAATATTCACATAATCTTCTTAATAAAAAGGAAAACAGGCTTGGATTCAAGGAGATAGAGCAGGCATTTTTTAGTGAACATTTAAATTCTGTTATTCTGGCATTTCCCTGTACACAATAAAGCCTGGTTTGTCTGTCTAAAATACTCCCTTTTTCCTTGTGCTCAGTAGTATTACCACATATGTATTTTGTTTTTATCCATTTAGCTGCAGACAATATAAGCAGCTGTCAGAAATGATAGACTTGTACATGGCACCTGTCATTCCCTGTTTTTCTTTAGTTACCATCGCTTGAAAAAAAAAAAAGTGTTTGTAAGAGGAGCATCTTGGAACCCTTTTCCCTTAGCTGTTGAATTCATCTGCCTGGTGCTGAGAAAACCTATGATAAATAGAGATTTGTTTTAATTATTGTCTTAAGCAGTCGGCAAAAAAGCAAGAAGTCCCATTCCAGCAAAGCATCAATGCATAAATCTTCATAGTGTAAAAATCTGCTCTGTGCAAATTGAGGTATGCCTGTGCAGAGTAAATAAAATCGCACTGCTGTACAAATGGGTAATCAAGATACCACTGAAAGGAAAGCTTTCCGTTTCACCTTCCTTTTTATATGCTGTGTGATCAAAGCAGGTACAAGAGATTGTACTTGCCACATCTATTGTTTCAGAGATAATTCGAGTCGTGCAGTTTTGAATTTGTTCCTGACACATTTACAGACTCTGTGGTGTGTGTGTGTGTCTAACTTCTGAATCACTTTGTTGTCTCAGCTCAGACAGCGTGGGCAGATTTAAAGGCAAGGCGCGTGCAAAACTAAACAGCCACAGACGAGCAGCGCTGCACCATTCTCTTGACTTGTAGTAGTTGCTTTCCTTCATCATTCTCTAGTTTCTGGCTTCTTCACACAAGTGGCAATAGCTATTGCTTTCACTTTGCTTTTGACAGTAGGATGCATGTTTAGCTTTTTTTGTCTGAGTCTAATCACTGATGAGCTGTCATAGTCCGTTTAGCTTGTCAGCTTGGTTATGCTATCAGTGGTAAATTTAATGGCACTCCTTGTTTAACTAGTTCCAGTTCTCTGTAGAAGTCTTGATGAAACATCAACTCACTTTTTAGTAGTACTCTCAACCCGTTGTGTATCTAGATTCTTGAGCACTAATTCATGTTGTTTTTTTGTAGTAGTAGTAGTAGTATTTATTACTTGTTACTGCAATGCTACATATAGATTAACAGTCCCTGTTTCATTGTTATGTTACTGCTTTATACACTGACTGGCCCAAAAAAAATTGTGTCAGCAACACTGGCGCATACCCCAATCTGCAACATATGCAAATTAAAATGTTTACATGAGGTGTCATGTAATCAATTAGATCTGTATAAGCTGTGAGAGAGTTGTGTACAACTGTGCAGCAACAATAATGGGTAAGCACAAAGATTGGATGCATTGATATAGAATATATATTGAAGCCTTATCACTGTCGAAGCTTAACACAAATGCATACTTATATTACCATAGCTCTCTGCTAAGGAATTTCACCTTGATGCGTGATATGTATTACTATAGAAACAGAAATGTGCTTTCCACTAGCTAACCATCTATACATTGCCCTTTCTGTTTACCTCTCTATGTATTTCAAAAGACACTTTGTTAGATAGTCTGTCTGTCTGTCTGTCTGTCTGTCTGTCTGTCTGTCTGTCTGTCTGTCTGTCTGTCTGTCTCTCTCTCTCGGTTATCAAAAGCTCCGGAAATATTTTCTAACCTCTGTCTACAGACTGGATGGTTTACTGCAAGTTCATAAACTGTGAATGACAAACCAGAAATGTCCCCTTCAAAAACACAGAGGTTTAGTACAATATAATCTATATTCATCCTTTTAAAGCACAGTGAATATTTAGCTTGTAACAAGTTATATGGGTGCATTCTTGCTTCCTTCTGAAACAGATGACAACAAAAAACTACTCTAACTTGCAGTTTGGGTATGATTGAATTCCAATAGGTGGTTAGAACTACACTAGAGTCGGAGAGATGCTAGTCCTTTCTGTCATCTTAGCCGTCTTTGTAAGAAGAGCAAACAAGAACCGATGAAAGCTTGTCACAAGCTGTAGGTAATAGCTTCTCATCATCTTGGGGAGGAAAAAATGATTGCATCTACAGACATATCATTAAAATACCTTCCATGTTATTCTTCTGTTGTGATGAAGTTAATAAAGGTCTTTAAACTTGTTGAACACCTTTCATAGTGAAATCATGCCCTTGGCAATCTGGAAAATTGATGGAAATGTTTCACAGAAGTAAAAAATAGTTAGATCTTGCTTTTTAGAAATACCAATCCATTATTTGTTTATTTGCTTGTATTTGCTGTTCTATTTTTTGTGCTAAAATATACAACAAAGAATAAAGCAACAGTGAGTACAATATGGTTATTAAATTTCAAGCACAGTTACTTTAAAACATGGTGTCAGTGGAATTGCAGGTTTTGATTACACTATTCTGTTTAAGCACTAACTTTATCGTGATAGGCTCCATCTTCATCTTTTGCAATGCAGTTTGGGACTCTTGGGGACCAAAACATTTCAAATACATATCAGAGCCATGGATGGAGTACTGGTGCATATCTTTTTAATTGTCTGAGTTATCATTTCATCAGAGAAGGTTGCTAGTTAATTTTCTTTTTACAGTATATTTATATTTTATCCATAGAGAGAGAATATAAACTCGGGTTCCGTCTTGGACACAAGTTAGATCCTGTTGGGCAAGTAGATTTCTGAAAACGGTAAATTCCTTTCTTCAGATAGGAATTGTTTTACAAGCCAGTGTTCCACATTGTATATTGGCTCTTTTGATCCCATGAGGTCTATGTGAATTGTAACTATGTTGTATTATCAAACCCAGCTTGTTTCCACAATTGTCTGTGCTCTAAATGTTAGCTGTTTAGAAAATACATACCTTGGTGCTGCCAGTGTCCTTGGATATTACATTTAGGAATTGTGTTAGTGTTATTGGGCATCGCAGTGCCATTTAATTAAATATTCTGATGTTCTTTTTTTCTTTCTCTTAGCTGCTGCATATTAACAGTTCTCTAAATCAAATTACCCCATCTGCAGAAAGAAGGGCCTTGTTAAAATGTTAACCCTTTACTGCTCTGGGTATGTTTAATGCCTATTTTCTCAATGTCAAATATATTGGACAGTGGGCTGCAAAGAGACTTGCATTGTATTCTTCCTTTGTTTGTATTTTGGTTTGACTTTTCTGAGCATTCTGATTAATCAAGGCACATTTCTAATGAGGTCATGCAACATTACCCGATGTACATTATGCATTCAGATTTGCCCAGAGATGTGTGATCTTTGTGACCCACATTATCAGCACTTTCAGATTATTTTATTTTTTTTGTAATTCTTTACTGTCATCCATGCCCCTGCTGTCCCCATCCGTGCGAGTCTATAGAATTAGTCCCAGTTCAAGGCACTCTCCTGCAGAGCGCTGTTTGACAGTACCAAGATTAGGCTGTCGTTCTTGTTTGAGTGGGGAGTGTAGGTTTTCTATTGCAGAAGCACTTCAGCAGTGGCTGACAGATATTGTTTTTGAAGCTGAGGAGTGCCATGTATCAGCATGATGCCAGTATATCTGGGATCTGACCCTGCTGCAATACATTTCACTATGTGCTGTAGTGACAACAGTAGGAGGAGCTGCATGCTTCCCCTCAGTGTGACCTCTGCTCAACTGCAATTCTGCACGGCTTAGTCATATCAAGAGTCATGGTCTAGAGTTTCCGCTTACTGGTACCATTTCTTACAGAAAGATTTCTGTTTGTTTTCATGTTGTTGAAAGCAGTATGAATGATGTTAGATACCAACTAGGTCAAAATGTTGCGAACTGAGTCATATTAAACGGTGACAAGTGGTACTTTTCACTAGTACAATACAATTATGGTAATATAGTCTATGAATGCACACATACTCCAGTGCAGATGCATTGAGATGGATATGTGTGGTTTTTGTTGTTGTGACTGTTTGTTGTGTTTTTTTTTGGTTTTTTTTTATGCAACTGATTCAACATTGGACACATTTTATAATTAGAATATAACCTTACACTTTAGCAAGGCTTATCTTTACAAGGAGCAATATGACATCATATATCCTAATTGGCATTACCCCCATGGTACAGGAGCCCACTGTCAGATTGGGATTTAAGGTGTAGCCAGACACTGATTAGCTCCTTAGAGACTAATAGCGATTAGCAGAACAGGACACAGGTGTCAGGTGTGGCACTTCATTAAGTTTCTATGTTTATCTTTTCATGCACTGGTGTAGAGCCTCTATGTGCTTTTAAAAAAATGTTTTACACAATTTAAACACAAATTTTGATTAAAAAAAAAAAAAAAAAGTTTGCCTTCTAAGCTATAACAGAACTTGAAACATGTAATTTTGGACCTGCTGTTGTTGCAAGTAGCTGCACCCTGTATGCCTATTTGACTCACAGAGTTATGTTCTAGATTAGTTTCTAACGACAGAAACCTGTGCTCCCTACAGAGACATAGAAAAAGCTATTTTGTCTTGTGTGTTTGCGTCACTTGAACCATGGAAGCTTACAGTGAATGGTTGAGGAATATAGTAACTGTAACATAACTGTTTGGCTGTTTGTTTCGAGTCTTACTGAGTTTGCAATAGTAAGAATACAAAACTGCTTGTATGAACAGGTGTAAGTCTTAGGCTACGTACACACACACTGCAGTTGGCTCGACAACCGTATTTACAAACTGCACTCGCTGCGGTTGTTTGTTGTACACACACACCTTTCATTACTTAAGTGAGTGCCTCCCTGTTTAAACAAACCACTGAACTCGGGCCATCACTACACACCGATCGTGAGGTTTTGTGTGACATGGAGGCTGTGTTTCTGTTTATGCTTTTGGAAGAAAGTACAGTACGTAATCGATCGAGAGCTCGTCAAGCACAGCTATGCTCTTTTCTGTAAAACCAGCGGAGACGCCGTTTTGCTTTTTCTGCACTGCTAAATACAGCGGCGACGATCTGCAGAACCATGACGGTTGATCGGAACATTTGGGCAATCTTACAACTCGAAGGCTGGTGGGAACGACTTCAGTGGTTTCCAAATGACTGGATTAAAAATATACGTATGTCTAATGAGTCGTATATGCGTCTTTGTCATTTTACTGAGACGTTTCCTGGAGTGCCAAAACACACAGGTGAGACATTTGGTATCGGTGGAAAAACGAGTCGCGTTTGGGGATACGAATTGTCCCATATTGTTTTATTTAAGTTGCAAAACCAAAAATACATTTTATTTTTCTTACAACAAAATATTATACAACTCTACTTTGATTAAATAAAGTGTATTATATGTATGCACTGTTTACCATTGTTATGAATTTACTATTCATCAATATTACAAAATAAACTTAGCTCATCAGGCACTTAGATATATATATAAATGTCTGATAAACAATGGCATCATTAGTTGCGCAGAAATCCACCAACTGCGGTTGTGTTAGTGCAATTGTAATACACACACACAGTTAGTGCACATTAACTAACCAAACTGAATTAATAACCACACTCGATACTTGTTCCGAACAGGATTAACTAGTGAGGTTGTCGCTGCCCTTTGTAACCGAACTGTACAAACTGTATTAAGAGCAAAAGGTGAACTCACAACTGCATTTAGCCTGTGTGTGTGTGTGTGTACGAAAGAAGCCTTAGTGTTGTGAGGTGCTGTTAAAGCACTGTTAGATGTTGCAACACAAGGGACATGGTTTGTTGGTGATGTTTTACCTGTTTTCTGCAGCCTTATCAGTGCAGCAGCCATTTCTCCTCATGGCGTTCCAGCCCCCAAATCGTAAAGCATCTTCTTGTGCAAGTCTGCCAACATCGATTGTGGTCTTTGTGTTCGGTGCTCACTAATTTGTTGTCATTTGTGCTCATGGCTATGCTTTGAACTTTCTTCCCTCTGCTGCTGATTTACCGTAAACAATAACACATGACATCAAGCTGGGCAGCAGAAACCATAAACAGCTCACCCCAGTGTTTCCTGAGGATTAGGACACAGTGCATCATGAAGCCTGTGTTATACAGGAAAGAAACCTGGGCTGTGCAACACCACAAGCAGTCGCACTCCCTCCTGGGAGTGGATTTTGTGCTTGCATATAAAAAAAGGCCGTCCTGACAATGATGAATATTTTCCAGTGGCCTGGCTTTTATCTAGAATAGTATTATTTCCCGATGCCTGGTGTATGATGCGGATAGCTGTAATGTGATATGGTATGTGACATTTTATTTATAGGATGGTAGACCAAGTAAGAAAGGTTGTATAGTTTTTTGAGTGGGTTGATCTTTTTAAATATTCAGCTTGAATGAAATATGGAACATGACTGTAGGCTGTTTTGAATGTAGATGAAAGTCTGTTCCACAGAAGTAGAGGTGTGTATTGAGCACTGTCGGAATCTTTACAACAAATGGCAAGAGCAAAAGTAACACTGAGGACGAAAATAACTGCAAAGAAAGATTTACCAAGGTTTAGTGGCAGTGCGAAGTTTTGTTTTGTTATTGAGGCACATCTAGCTGAGTCGTTTTGTGCACATGTCTGTTATGTTAGGCGCATCCAGTAATTGTGTCCTAGTTTTCAAAAACAAAATGTCTAACTCAGTTTATTCAGTAATAGCTTATGTAGATGTTATGCTTTTGCTTTTATTGGATAGTACAATCAAGACTTTCGAGCAGCAGTTCAAACTGCATGGTGTATATCCTGGATTAAACATTTCTTATAGAAGTTTTGCTGGGGATTCTGGTTACAGTGCAATCCTCATCTCCCGGAATACCATGTCTTCAGTTACTAGGCAATAGTACATGAGAAAAATCCACCCAACAAAGTATTATCCAATCTATGGTTAGCCTTGTTATCTTTACAGCCAATCAGAGTATTAAGAAAATTTGAAAGCTACTCAGAGTCATTGTCAGTGCTGACGGCATTTGGTTGAAGCGAACACTCGTGAGAAACAAAGCGAAACTGGACTCACGACTTGTACCAACTGCAGTAAGAAAGGTGCCTATGCTATTAAACTAAACTGTTTTATAACATATGGATTTTCTAAATATGTATTTCCTTATTTTATTTCGCTGTGTTGTGAGCTTGTAAGCAATCCCTTGGTACATTTTAACAAGTTAACTGAGATGAGGAGTTTCATGTTAATACAGGACCCAAGTAACGTAATTATTTCCAGAGTCGGTGTTAAAACTCAGTGAAAAAAATGTGCCGCCGAGATAAGGAACCTTGTGTAGAACACACACACACGTTTGTAAGAAACCTCACTGTTATGGTGTTTCTATTAATGCTTATGAATGTATGCACAGAGAAGGGGCTAATAATAAGAAAGCTGCTGACACAGGAAGAGTTTGGTGTAATGTAGATTGAGTAGAATTTAGAACTCGTAGGTTCCATTCATATGTGTGTACAGCAGCACTTCACATATTCCAGTCAAAATTAGATGCTTTCATTAAGCCAGTACAAAGGTAAATCTTTATGAATTCGTCTAGTTTCCCTTCCAATTCAGAGACCAAACTTTCTCCTTTAGAAACATACAACAGCATGTTACTGTGTGACGGTTTACGAAGAGCATGAGAAAAAAAACTGATTCTGAGTGCTATTTGAAAAATAATTTAAAAAAACAGATGCATGTGTTGTGTTGGCTTGGAAAACTGCATTGCTGGAATGTGCCCGCAGAGTTTGAAAACTATTTGTTTGATGTCTCACAGGTTTCTAGTGAGTATTGATAATACTGCATTACTGGAGATGAAACGGGACCCATATTCGTGGTATTTAGAAACTTACATTGCATTAAGTTTCAAAGCTAATGTCAGTCAGTGTGATTAACAAATAAATAATACTGTAGTTTTTATCAATTCTTCCCCTTTACTTTTTTTTCAGGCATTGTAGAAACAGATTTGTTGAACTGTGCATTCTTCCAAAATATGTAATTTGGTCTTACTGAGCCCCCTGAAATGTATTTGCGTGTACACTTTAGACTTTAGACCAATAACATCAGAATTGTCTGTGAGTCATTAGGAAGATTCCCAAATGGTTCCATCCGCTACCACAGGCACTACTGATTCACTTTCTGTATTTCAACAAAGGCAATCTTGTGTTACGTACCCGGTGAGAATAACATCAGTTGAAAAAAGAACCCGACAGCTGCAGATAAGATTTTCAAATGAGTTGCAATACAACGTGCTACTGGGTTACCTCTCTTAGATCTTTGGTATAACATACATACAGTATATTTATTTCCTGACATACATAACAGAAAAACACACTCGCATCTAACATGAAACCTGCAGAATTTAGTGGAAGAGGATCCATTACCTTTGGTATTTTAAATGACTGGACTTGCAAATGATTTCCTTAATTACTGCTTAAGTAATGTTCTGATGCGGGATAATGTCCAGGTCATTGCTCTGCAAGTCCTTCAACAAGACAGTTCAGGGCATAACTGTGCCATCAGCGTCTTGATTTATGGTTCTATTTTTTTCCTCCTTTTTTCGTACCCTTTTGCTTAGCAACCACATCACATATGCGTAGTAGTTTGTATTCAGCTAATCAGGCTTCTGAACACATAAATACATCAATAAACCATCAATTGCTAAATGCATTCCTGTCTGTTCCGCATATTTGTAAAATTCAGCTGCATGCTTATCTGACCTTGTCTTTGGGTGCCGTCGACCCTTCCCCAAAAGTAACTGGGAAATAGTGCTGTTGACAAAAGATGAATGAGCTACAGGCTAAATTAATCATAAAACTATATTTAGTTATCAACAAAGGGGCATTACAACTCCTTTTGAAGGATGCATCGGTTTTAATGTTTCACACTCCTGCTAAGTAGTGGAATTATGAGGGCTAAAAATCCATCTGCTTAGGCGATTACCTACAGTAGATTTAAAATCCCTCCATGTAATTGCCTTGTAAGGTCTGAACGACCAGAGATTTCTTCCCGTAATTTAGTATCTTTGGCGTTAATTCAATTTTTGGCAGCATTTTTAGTAAATTGCCACAGGAATGAAGCCCCTGCAGAGCCCAAGTACCCAGAAGCTGCCAAGACGGTTCAGTGATTTAATGGTGGTGTCCTGCAGCTCCTACTATAATCAGCAGATGCCATGATTTTCAGCATAAATGTTTTCTTAACCTCCTCTGTCAAAGTGGAAGAGCTTTCCTACACAGAGCTTGCATCTTCTGATCACATTTGTTTTTAGCTTGCTTTCGCATAATTAAAGTCCCAAGATGATCCCAAGCCTTTTACTTTTTATTATAAAATGTTGGTCTAGACGCAGTGTTTGCCTGGTGTGCGACTGATGAAGGGAAAATGAGAGAAATTTTACATGAACTCATATTTCCCTTATCACTAATAATTATCATTCTATTCATCAAGTGTCAGAGAAACTAAAGGTGCGGGTTATTTTTATCCCACTCAGTGCAGGCTCAGGCAGCCTATTGAGACTTGACGTTGGTGTTGAAATTTTGTTGCCAAAAAAATAATCTCTAAACAAATGATGAGGGAACTGAGTCACGGAAGTGTGAATATCGGGTTCTGCAACCTTGTGCATTTTGACACCAACCTCTTGATAATATTAAACCTTTTCAACTTTTCTATAGAGTTCTCTGCCCTACGAGACAGAAAAGTGACCCAAAATAATTCTACTACTAAAACTAGTAATAATAATAACATAATCAATGTTCTCATTGTTATACCTTAAATAAAACCTGATTTCCATTACATGAGAGTAGATGTTAAAACTTCATGCTGATTTGAACTTGGCTCTCGCCAAGATAAGCACCAACTAAGACGTAGCTTCACAGTAAACTAATGTGATCCATATGTGTCTCCATCCATTTGCGCTTCCTTCCATATGATGATGTAGATATCCTTCTGTCTGGTGTTGATGGCTGAAGTGTAATGCTGGCTCCAGGGATCAGCTTATTTTGCCTCCCTAGCGCATCAGCACACACAACGGCTGCGATGCTGGCTCCGGGATCAACCATAGTGCAGTCTCCCCAGCGCATCAGCATGACAACCATCTGGATTGAGCTAAGTAGGATACATCTCTGGGGTCTTCAAGTGGGCACCTTCCATCCTCGGTGTTTCGTCGACTAGCCCACGACACCTCAAGAGGGCTCGGCGGTGATTCTGGCGTCCCAGCATCACCCCCTCCGTCCCCACTCAACTCAGCCCAGCTTACTTACCTGTACATCAGCCTTTCTTTCTTTCTATTGTGCTTGAGATCCCCAGCCAGAATCTTTCCGTCTCAACCACAGCCAGTTGCTGCTCCTCTCTGCTGCTTCAGATAAGTTCTTCACTGTGCGGCGCAACTCTTGGCCATTGAATCCGACATCTCTGAGAAACCGGGTTGTAGAGTGTGCCACAAATCCTCGACATCCCACTTCCACTGGGTAAACCCAGACTCTCCATCCTCGCTGTTCCGCTTCAGTGGCTAGTTGAGCATACCGCAGTTTCTTCCTCTCATACGCCTCATCTACAGCATCCTCCCATGGCACTGTTAACTCTACCAGGTGAACAAGGCGTGCTGATCCAGACCACAAGACAATATCTGGTCGAAGGTTTGTGGTGGCAATCTCAGGTGGAAAAATAAGCCGTTGACCAACATCTGCCAGCATTTTCCAGTCTCTAGCAGCTTCCAGTTGTCCTGGGCGAGGATTGGTTTTAACACCTTTTCTTGGTGGTTGCTCTCCTGGGCGGAGGAATGTTGTCTTTTGTGTGTAATGTTTTGATGGAACAGGTGGCAACTTATTGGTCATGTTACGCTTGTCTTCCAATGCTAAGGCCAAACATCGCAGCACCTGGTCATGGCGCCAAGTAAACCGTCCTTGGCTAAGAGCCACCTTACATCCTGTCAAAATGTGCCTTAATGTTGCAGGTGATGAACACAAAGGACATGAGGGATCCTCTCCTACCCAGAGGTTTAGGTTCTGTGGTGATGGGAGAACATCATATGTTGACCTTATAAGGAAACTGATCCTGCTCTGTTCCATTGACCATAGGTCTTGCCAGCCAATCTTGCGTTGTTCCACACTCTCCCATCTCATCCATTCTCCCTGCTTGCCCTGGGAAATGGCCTTTATACACCTCATCCTCTCCTCCTGCTTTTGCACCTCGTTGACTACAAGCTTCCTCCGTTGCGCTGGGGCTGCCTTGTGCCATGTAGGAGGAGCTGAACTGAGACCAAGACCCCCTCTTCCATGCTGAACTTGCCCCATGATATCACCAATTTGAAGGGCAGCCTTTGCATCCTCCACAGCTTTCTTTGCCACCCACTTTCTTCCAGTTTTCAACACAGGTGCTGCCTCCCTTACGCATTTGTCGCGTGACTCTACTAATGTCATTTCCAGTCGGACCTTGGCGCACTTAAACTCCTCGGTTAGAGCGGAGACAGGTAGCTGCAGTATTCCTTTACCATAAAGTCCCACTCTGCTGAGGCAGCGTGGAACTCCCAACCATTTCCTGATGTGTGAACTGATTAAAGCTTCCAGCTTCTCTACTGTTGTCAAAGAAACCTCGTACACAGTCAGTGGCCACAGCAACCTTGGCAGTAGGCCAAACTGAAAGCACCAGAGTTTTAATTTGCCTGGTAAAGCGCTGCTGTCTATGCTCTTCAACCCTTCCACAGCTTGTTGTCTAACTTCTCCCACACGAACTGTGTCCTTTAGATCCCGTCGTACCATCTCCCAAGGCTCTTCACTGGCTTCTCAGACACTGTTGGTATTGCCTCACCATTAATGAAGAACGTTTTATCTACTACTTTACCTTTAATTATAGAGATGCTCCTTGATTTAGTGGGCTTGAATTGCATTCGTGCCCATTCAATGTTATTGGTTAATTTGCCCAATAACCGATTAGTGCAGGCTACTGTTGTAGTCATGGTTGTCATGTCATCCATGTATGCTCGAATTGGTGGTAGTCGTATTCCAGAAGCCAAGCGCTCTCCTCCCACTACCCATTTTGATGCCCTAATGATTACTTCCATTGCCATAGTAAAAGCCAGTGGAGAAATGGTGCATCCTGCCATTATTCCAACTTCTAGGCATTGCCATGTAGTGCTGAATTCTGAAGTTGAAAAACTAAATTGCAAATCTCCAAAGTAGGCTTTCACTAGATTTGTTACTGTCATTGGTACACTGAAAAAATCAAATGCTGCCCAAAGAAGTTCATGTGGCACTGAACCATATGCATTAGCCAAATCCAGGAATGTCACATGGAGCTCCTTCCTCTCCTTTTTAGCTGATTGAATTTGTTGCCAGATCACATTGGTGTGTTCTAAGCATCCTGGGAAACCTGGAATGCCCGCTTTTTGTATTGAAGTGTCAATGAAACAGTTCTTTAATAGGTAAGTTGACAATCTCTGAGCAATAATGCTGAAGAAAATCTTGCCTTCTACGTTTAATAGGGAAATAGGGCTGAAACTGACTGATGCTGCTAGAATCTTTTCTTTAGGTATAAAGACTCCACCTGCTTTCGGCCCATGCTCTTGGTACAACCTGTTTTTCCATGCTACTTTCATCAGTTTCCACAGGATTAGTAGAATTCCTGAAGCACTCTTGTACACTCTGTCACGGAGCTCCATTAGGCCCTGGAGATGATGAAGCCCTTGCTTTTTCACAGCTTGCTCTACTTCTTTCCACTTAGGTGCACAGTCCTCCATTTGGTATTCTGGTGGATTGATAGGTGGGATGTCTGAAGGAATTGACATAGGCTCCTGCCTTTTGAATCTGTATGCGTTTCCTCCAAATATCTCTCCAGCTCAAACTTAGATGCTTTTAGTGTGCCATTCTTCTCACTGGTGAATAACTTCTTTACAAATTTGAATGGGTCTTTATAAAAGTTAGTTCTCGCGCTCCTTCTTTTTGTAGCGTTTCCGTGGCGCTCAGCTCTGCGCAATGTTGCAAGCTTATCTTTTATGACCCTTTGTAAGAGATTGAGTCCCTCCTTCTGACTTTCTTCTGCTCTTCTCCATTGCTTCCTCAGCTGTCTCCTTTCTCTAACTAAGCGTTCAATCTCCTGCTGCCGTCTAGACTTTCCAGGAATAGTTTGTACTTTTTCCTTCCTTTTTCAACTCCAAACCTCTCGCTTCCATATCGTAGATGATGTCCCCAAATTTATCCAGTTTCTTTTCAACTGTTCCACTTAACCTTTCCAATGCAAAGCAGAGATCTGTGTTTACTGTGTCCCATACAGTTTTCTCACAAGCTCTTGGCCATTTAACTCCAGGCTTGTGCCCGTTGAGGTTCTTTTCTCTCTTACGCTGGTTTGTCTGACCGGGTTCACAAGGATCATTAGGTTCATCACTAACTGTGTCCATGCAAGTCCTCCTCACATCTATGACAGGGGTGCTGATATCCTGCGAACTGTGGTTTGCTTCCTGTCGCTGGATTTCATTCGACTGACTTGACTGACTTAGTAAGAAGTACTGATCAATCGAGGCCCTTGTCCCTTCTCCCTCAAGCATTTCATTCTCCCTTGATGAATCTTCAAACCCCTGACCGTTGTCGCCTTGCTCCAGCCGCAGACACAAACCTGGAGTTCCATGTCTTTGCTAACTGCAGATCTTGAACTAGTCTTTTGTGAAGTACTCTCCATATGCATATCCGTTTCCGTTCCTAAGTCCTTAACCGTGTTGTCCAACGTTGAGTCATCTTCCGCCCCCGCTCTCGCAGACTCTAGGGGTATTTTTCTCTTTAATTTCTTTGAAGCCTTGGGCGGGTGTCTCCAGCATCCTGTAAACACAGAGCTGGATACTGCCGACAAGGGTAGCTAACCCTTGCCAGCCCCAATGGTGTCTCTTTCCTCCAGTCAGCTGTCTCTCCAGGCTGTCACGAGGTCTTTCCCTTGTTGCCAGCTGCACTATTCACAGCAGTCACTGGACGTATCCAGATCTTCATGACACAACTAATAATACAGTACATACATAATACAGTCACAAAAACCTGAATTATATTCTTTTTTTTTTTTGTATATTATATGTATAACGAGCAGATCTGGCATACAACCATTTATACAATTGCAAGGTATTTTGTCAGTCCAATCCGTCTGTCTGTCTGTCTGTCTGTCTTAATAATCACTGGACTGGTGATAAACATATTTACATTGATGAAGCACAAGTGCTTTAAGAATGTAAAGATGTGTCCAGGAAAGATAATGTGTATCTAAATCAGGTGGTTGTTACTAAAAAAGCTCTGTAAATGTTTAAGTAAAATTACTCTTGGTGAAAGTACAGTAAACAAACCGCAATGTGAATCCCTGAACAGAGGGCTAAACGGCATGCATTCGGATGAAACCTGAAAGTGAACGTGGGGCTCTGCAGCGTTAAGAGGCAATACATTCAGTTGATCTTGGGCTACCAGGCCATATCTGTACTGCTGCGAAGATGAATGGAGGATTGTGCACATCACTTAATTTGAATATTAGCCAGTTTAGGATTCAGCTGCAGACCTGATTGATCTGCAGACTTCTTCTGTCAGAGGGTAATTATTATGGTAAAAATAATATTATGTGGTGTACAGCTTGTAAAGCCCTATTGCTAATGCATGAAGGATATGTGTTGGACAAATTAAGATATTACAGCTATGACCAGGTAACTTACTACAAGACTTGATAAAAAGTATGATTCAATAAGTATATGAGACTGATGATTTTTTTTGCAGTTTTTCAACCAGATCAATATCCCCCACCCGCAAGTAGGAAAAATAAAAACAATGATAAAGTCACATCAGTACCCCTTTTCAAGGGTTGCTATACTGGTAAGAACAGACTTACTGACATTGATTGTGTTTTAATATTAGTTTAAAAGGCAGGCAAGCACAAATAATGTGATTGCACTTTATTTGGTTGTGATCATCTAGTTTATTGTTCATTAAAAAGATGTGTTGATATCCAGATGACCTACATATCATGACTAGCAAATCCGAGCAAGTGAAAGTAATGCCTAAGAGGAGACAGAACTAATGAGTGTTGCCCCCAGGAAACCACCTAAGGGCATCAGGAGTGACAGAAAGAGACAAGCAGCCAGGAGAACACAGAGGAGGTCCAAAATCAGTACAACAACATAGAAAAGGCAGATTAATGAGATGCAGCAGCCAGTGCAGGAGATGAGGCGAAATTAACTCAAATTAAAAAAAAGAGAAAGAACAAGCAATTAGTCATTTATGCTTTGACTGCGAGTTAAATCATAGAAACTTTAAGCCGTAACTATTAAGGTTTAACTCCTGTCACTGTGATAAATGAATATGCTCATTTATTAAAGAAAAAAACATAGACTGAGCCTTTTGTTGGTGAATGTAAAGTTATTCTGCTTTGGTCATCGCAGCAATTCCCCACATAGCTCAGGAGAACTGGTTCAGAAGGTTCCTTGGGCGTCCTCCTGATCCCACGACCAAGCCAGTTTACTCTTTCACACCCAGGAACTCGAAAGCTTATGTCAGCGAGCTATCGGCCTCTGGTGAACAAAGGCCAGGCCAGCCCTGCAGGTGTCCTCCTGGGCTCACTAAGCGCCTGTCCGGTAGGGTCTGCTGTAGTGCGATGAGGGGAAACTGTCCCTGCCGGTTTTGCCTTACTAAACCGCGGGAGCACCAAAGCCAATCGCCTCCCCATGAAGAACAGCGAATTCACAGAGCCAGGACGCAAACCTGTGCTCCCCTGACTGTATGACTCACCCTGCACGCCACACAACTGTGCTTTTACCAGGTGAGCCACTCGGAACCACCAAACATCCTGTATTGAACTGAATAAAATGATGTGTTTGTTTTTCCTGTCAATTTTACCTGTGTTTTGACAGGCTCATATCTGTTTGCTTAGTGAGGTTTGCGAGAGCCTCCATTTTCTCCCTAGTGACCTCAAGGTGATCATTCCCTGAGATTTGTTGAGATTGTCCAAGGGACTGTAAAACACTAATCCATCACCACAAGCCCCTGGTCAAGAAATGACACTGCAGTAAATATCTTTTGCAGCTGCCTTTTAACGTACAAGCTGTTTTCGGTAGGGATTTTCAGCATACCCATAAAACACACTGTCACAAATGAATGTGTCTGCTCCAAAGTCATTACTGATGGGATGATAGAACATCTTTTACAGAATAACCGAGAGACTTTAAATGTCATGTCAAGTTTGTCAATGCTGTTACCCCAGCCTCGTTCAAGGTTACATGAATATGGAGTTTCCCGTCTTTAGAACTTTGAGATCTGCAAAAGGGGGATAATTCATAATGCGCCCTCGATTGTCAGCAAGCAGCATGATAAAATAAAGAATGTTGCCCGGCACTCCTTGTTGAAAGTCAATCAGCCAGAGCCATTTAATCATCAGCCAGTGTAACTGACTGCTACAGCCGGTATGATATGTCAGGATCGCGGTCTCTTTTTAGTAACCTGCTGGAAATTAAATAGTGGCACATCCATGCCTTAGAGAATCCCTTGCAGACTTAAGCCAGGTGTGGATGTAAGAGTAGAAGTGTAAGTGCCTATCCAACTTGTCTAGCACGACATGAAAATATGAAATGTAAATCAGTCTATTAAAGATGCATTGTCTACATCAGTACCATTTTTCCCCTCAGGCTGAATTTGCTAGAAATAAGTATTACTTCAAAACAGACACACTGTTGGGTTCTAGTTACACTTCCATTTCATTATTTGAGTCTGTGGTAGTCATTTGCGCATGTCTGACTGACACTGCCTTGTTTTCACTCTCTTGTGCTGAATGATTCCTCCCCTGCCTGTCTAACGGCTGTTTGTCTAATGATTTCTCTGCTTTACATGGCCCACATATGAAAGCAGCTCAGTCCCCCTTTTTTTGTTGTTTGTTTATATAGTTTCATGAGATTTTTTTTTCCTATCCAACTGCAGAAAACCTGAAGGCACCTTTGGAAAGGTCACGTTCGCGGCAGAATATAAATTTCAGCTCGACAAGAGCACCAGTTGCCAAGGAGCTTAATTATGAATTGGAGCCTCATTCATCTACAGCAAGAAGCAGGGCTGCTGGAAAGCGAGAGGCCCACATTGGCCCAAGCGCCCGGGAGAAGGAACCTGAGACTGCCGGCTGCACTCCTAAGGAAGACAATGATGTCGAGGCCCTACTGGCTCGGTTACGAGCCTTGTAAACACACTACATTACACCACTGTACCATTACCTTTCTCCACACACTCCTGATATAAAAGAGAAATGGGGGTAGAGATTGCAAGCCTTGTAAACCCACTGCAGCGTTATAGTGTCATTTTTCTAACGAGCAAAGTGGTATATCACATACCTGCTCACAATTAACCTTTATTTGAAGATCCTTAACCTTTTGAGCTCCTGACATTTTGTTCAATAATGTTTTAAGGCTTATGACGGAACAGAAATGAATAAGCTAGGTTATTATTTAGCACCTACAGTTTGCCCTTCGTACAGTACCAGTATATAGATTACACTGGTTTTAATATAGGGGAGCACCAGATCTGCAACGAAGAAGACAGTTAATATATAAACACTTGGTTCTAATGTAGATATTCAGCAACGCACAGCAGTCCGAAAGGCAAATATATTCTTAATGATATAGTAACACTTAGCCATTTCAAAAGATTTTATTGTGTTTTTGTTATGTTGTGTATTAATATTGCAATTTTAAAGGAAAATTTGCTTGCTCCATATTTGTCAATCAGTGCAGTTTAAAGCAAGGATACCAAACCAGACATAATTACTAAAAATACATACAGTAAATATGTATATTAATATCCATTATTGTACTTATTGGAGCCGATGTAATCTTCCTCTTACACAAGGAATACAGTCAAGGCTGATTATTAAGGTTCCATTAAACGTGGTCTTTAAAGCCAGGTAGTCTTTACAAGGGATTATATGTGGGAAACATACTGGGTGATTCGAAGTCAGTTGGTAACTTTGCATTGCTTAAGTGGAAAGGGAGAACAGTCTTAAAATTGGTGTTTTTAAATGTTCTCTTGAGACGAATGGGGGGTCACTGCAAGCTGTTACTACAATACCATTCATGACACATGGAGTTAATCCTTGCTGTCGATCATTTTGTGCATCCTGCTGCCCAATTTCCATTCTCTTTGGTGATTTGTTCCTTAACGACAACGTTCCCAACTGAGTTCTGCAACAATATAGAGTGTGGTCACTATCAGCAGATGCTCCTTAAAACAAGGTTGACTGTATTTTTAGTTAATTCATTTTAAAGTGTTACTATGGCTTTCAAGGAATGTTGCATTTATAATCTTGCCTGTAAAACAACAAATTGACCAAATGTTTCCCCCACATTAATTTAGACCACACTTGGTTATGTAGGTACACACTGGGCAGTAAAAGGTTAAGGAAACATTTAGATTTTAGATTTATACATTTATTTATTCACTTCTGCACCTCTTATTTTTTTGCATGAACACCAAAATACTGATATTCTGTGTAGGTTAAAATGTATTCAAACAGGGAGACACATATAGCTATATCTATGCAAACTGTTTTCATAAAAGCTGTATCTGTATACACTAATGTATCATATAATTGTCACTAAGCGTTCTATTTTGGTGAAGCTGTCTTGATTTATTTCTCTGTGTACACTGCTAGAGAAGAACTACTAAATAATGTAGATCATTCCATACAAAGTAACTTTTTTTGGTTTTATTACCTCCATTTGATTGAACATGTAATTGCAGTAAGCAGATTCATCTTGTAATTTTAAACTTCTTCCCAGTTGGATTCCGATAAGTGTGTTTTGCACTTGGATGTAGAATTGGATTAAGCCACACACAGGGATTTTTCACATTTTAATTTTAATTGCAAATTCTCACAAGCACTACAAGTGTAATAATCTGTTAAAAATAAATAAATTAATTAATAATTATAATTAAATCAGACAAGATAACTTTATCTTACCGATGTATCCAAACAGAACAAGTGAATTTCTTTCTTTCTATCTTTAGTAAATGTGCTTTTTCTTATTTACTGATCTTAATTATTATAAATGTTTAATTATAGAATAATATAACGAAAAAAAAACATTTTGTTGCAGAAAACATCATGTATACAATAAAATGAAAGGAAGTGTAAATGTTTTCTTGTTTTGGTGAAGAAGCAGTTTCACATTTTAAAAGGTCTGGGATTGCAATCATTAGATTTTATTCAGTCACTCAACGAATCTCATTTCATTATGCACAAAACAATTCAGCTGTCATCTAGCGTTGTTAATATAAACCTGATTATATGTACCAGTACAGATGGGTTTGTTTAGGTAATGTATTCTAAATACTAATTACAATCCTTACCATGGGTTTGGCTTTCATTTGAATTATTCTGTGCAAAAACTGAATTGTGTTGCCCAAGTCATTGCTAGGTTATTCTGATACACTGTGTTATAAAACAATTAAACTTCCAAGGATTATTTATTATTATTTTCAACATTAGGGAGTAGAAAATAAGAAGTAATTTCAGGTTCACCTTTTCTTTGGCAATTAATTTTTCTGAATTTTAACTAAAATTTTAAATTTTTCTTGTAAAAATGTTTTCAAAGCTGGCAAGAAGAAGAATGTGTTAAAATATGATTTAATATATAAAATTGTTCTTCGAAGGATGCACACGTGCTGTAATCATGTGCAATTCAACAGTGTCAAATGATAAAAGACTGTTGGGTTACAACTGTAAAATGTAAGTGCTGATTCACAATTACTTCTACATATACAAAAACGCTGCAGTCAAGAATGTGAACTATTCAAGCTACATGGAATCTTATTGAGCACTGGCTGCCTCATGCTGGTTTCACATTTTTCCAGACCATGCTGGGAGTTTTCCAAAAAGTTTTCATTTTATTTTGCATTATTCTTTTTAAAAGTAAGAATGTCTGTGAGATGTTATCAACAGATTAATACCGGAGCTGAGCAGGTGGTCTATAATGGTCACAGATCACTGCAGGATCTAGTAGGCTCTCTGTTCTAACTAACTAACAGGGTGTCTGGATGTACCATAACAACTATTGGTCGTTTGGACAAATGGGTTTTAGAACACCAACATGAGCTTTGCCATCATTTATTGCAATTCTTGGTGAAATTTAGCTTGTTTTCAATGTGGGTCTGTGGAACTGTCAATACCACCCTGCCCCCAGGAAATTACAACAAAACAAATCACTTTGGACAGGGGACGGGGGAAAACAATTTCTCAATTTAGATAAAAAATAGTAGACATCTAACTGTAATAGTGTAAAACAGGAGGTGTTGCCATGTAATTTATTTAATATCCTTATGGTGTACTTTCCTTTTGTGTGTATAAAATATACAAGTAGAAACGATGCAAGAACAGGAATGTCAGTCATTTTCTGTAGTGCATACTAAGAGTGAAGTGCTGTTGAACTTTCTGTAATTCTAGAGCAGAGCCTGAATGCAGCTTGTGGAGGCATTTGTTTTTGCACAAGTAGAGCCTGTCTGTTCCACATAAGTAATACTGCTTCGTCCTGCATGTGAGAAAACAACCGGATCACCCTTTATTGGCTTTTGTAAGCTGACAAGTGTCCTTATTAAATGAGCTTCTCATATCCACCCAAATAAGGGACACCGAGAAAAAATGCAAACCCTGTGTCAATATTTCCAGCAGCCGAGAATGTTTATGTATAATATATTACATAAACCTTGTCTCTGCTTTTTCTGTGGGTTAACCAGTTTGTTTTCCCTTTTGAAAACTTGCACTAGAGAAAATGGGCATGCAACTGCTCTGTCTGTTTCAATGTAAGGTCGCCATGTAGTTTACTGTATTATACCATTTGAATAGTGAATAGTATTTGGTTTCTCCTTTTAAGTTTCTTTCAATGACAGTAAACATGCAGAATGTGCAGTGGAAGGCACTGTCACAATCACACACAATACATAAAAGAAAAGAAAATGAGCAGAGGCCTCTCTCTTGAACGGAAACAAAATGCTAAAGTTATTAAAATGATACATTTGTGGAAGATGACCTTATCGTACAGTAGTTCCTTTTGAAGTACATTTATTATAGCTTCACATTTGGGCTCTTGTATGTTTGGATATTTGCCACATTAATGAGGTCGACTATCAATCTTACAAAGTAAGGACCAACTTTCTAAAAAGCTACTCACTTTGTCAGTCTTCTGTTAACAGAAGTTCCAGCCTGTAAATATATTATTTTGACAACAAATACTGACTTTGTAAAGGGTTTCAAATGTTGTGCCTCAATTACATATATAATATGTTGATGGTTCTGTGTTGCTATTGTTGGTTGATAGTGCATTTTCTCAGTTTAATCAGTTTATCTAAAAACAATTATAATCTGAATCTCACAATAAACATTTAGTTTTAGATTTCCAACGACAGACTAGTCTTCCTTTGTCTTGCACAGCGAAGACACTAATTCCCATGCAATGAACCCAATCGATTCAGATTGAATACACAGATGAGACGGGCTAATCGCATTGTGCAGTGAAAGACTGCACAATGCACAAACACGCAGTGAGATGCACACCGGAAAATACGAACCAGCAGCGCATGTTCATGTAATGATGTCTTCATTTTGCAAAGCTGTTTTCTTAATCTGAAATCTTTTCCCCCCTCTCCTCATGCTTACAACTGACAATAATTGTGTTGAATAATTGCTGCGTCTATCAACACGAAATCCTTGAGCCGTACGAGGACCAGATGCCTGACATCTAATAAAGAAGGTGTTGCAGCGATGCCAGGCTCACACTGTGTGAAGCAGCGAATCTCTGCCACCCTTGTTGTAAAAGGTAAGTCTGCCAGAGGAGGCAAATGTTAAGTGACAGGGAAGACCGGGGAGAGCTGATAGTGTTATGTGTTAATTACAAAGGGGATGTGCAGAAACAGCAGTAGCACACTGGGTATTTGGGAAGGCGTTTCAATTTTGCATTTCCAAATGTGTATATTGAATTGCTTGCTTATCACTGGATGTATTTCATATGACTGTAGCATAACAATAAGTGTAACGTAAACTCCCAGAGCCTTATATGGGATAAGCTTTTCAAGCTTCAGTGCCTCTATTCTCAATGAACGTGAAAGACAAATGCTGCTATTTGAGATCATGTATTTAGTAAGCGCGTGTACATACATTTCCCATTCTGAAATGTGTACACATTTGATCCAAAAGTATGCATTTTATCAACAGAGAAAGTGAAAATGTTCTTAGATTCAAATGTCATGTTTTGCCCCATCTTCTATATTTAACTACATTCACTATGTATACATTATTGACTGCGACATGTTAATTAAAAACTGGGAAGCCAAGATTCAGGTAACAGATATGTTAAATGTACAGTGGTTTATACAAGGTTAATGATAAAGAACCTTATAGAACTGAGACTATTCTAAGTTTTGAGAACTACTTTTTATATGAACATTTAATAAATATGTTCATAAGCCATATATTTTAAGTTGCTCTTCATCATATGTTACCCTAAAAAATGTTGTACACTTCATATAACACTGGGGTATAATTATGTCTTTTTGGAAGGCTAGTTACCGCAATGTGAAATCACAATTGCAGTAATTGCAGTATAAGGCAAGAGCAGTCTTTCAGGAAGCTGTCTGTCCGAATAAGAATGTGTTTACTGAAGGGGGGTATGTGTGCAGTTCTGGTTTTTCAAGAGGCCATTCACATATCCTTACATAATTTGACCACGGTCTTTCCTAAAACTTTCAGGCACAAAGAACTCATTTGAAAAGTCTGCACCCATTTTCTGTGTTACAACTGTCCTTTTTTTTTTTTCTTTACACTGGCCCAGTTGTTTGTTTTCCTTTGGTTTTCCTTCCTGCTTCCTGTGCACTGAACACATATATGTAAGTCTTTGTTGTAACTGCCTTCAGACCATTTAAGGTCCTCGGCATATCAGTGTCTTTATTTGAAAACGTGGTTACTAAAATCACCATTAACCGTGCAGCAGCATGTATTGTGTGTGTGTGTGTGTGTTGTATCTTCTGTGTCTCATCAATATGTCATAGATATCACATCCTCTTTAAATGGCATGACCCTCATTTATACTTGCATTGTAATATTTCTTACCCTTCCTTGACCTTTTCAGCTTTTAGCATTGCAGTTCTGCAAACGCTCCATATTCCTTTTAGGTGTAACTTAATTTCTTTGTGTACATTTGACAATACAGGCAGCATTCTAATATCCGGTAGATAGTCCTGCACTGCTTTGTACTTGCTGGGGTCTGCAGTAAATATAAGGTCCAGCATTCTGTCCATAACTGACATATGTATGTCCAGTTCAAAAATATTCGCCAATAATCAGACATCCACCGCCTGATACCACTGCAGAACGAGGATTTATTAATTCACTATCCTGTGGGAATTTTTGATATGAGCTTGATAATAGCCTTTGCCAGTGAGTCGTGATCTTATTAGAGTAACTGCTGTACCTTTTTCCTAGTACAAGAAACTTAAAATGAGTTCCTGTCATCATCTTTTCAGTGGTCTCTTTGAAATATGAAAGCCAGTAACACCATCTCGTTTTCTGCCAGCTTTTTGGATGTCTGAGATGCACAATAAGGTGGATCTTGGTAACAATCTCATCTAGTGTGACAACAGTATGCCCATCTCCTGGCTTGATGTGTAGAGATTTAGTGTGCACTCCTGGATCAGCTGGAGGTGAATTGACAGAACCTGACTGATGTTAATGAAGTGGTGTATTATAAGATTGCAGCATGCAACACTTTCCACCACGGACAGAACATCTATACCCAGTAGGTCTGTGGGACAAAAACTGGCAATGACCCAGCAAAGTTGTAACCTTGTTAAAACAAAAACTGCTATAATTGTAATATTCTTGGTACATTTAATCTAAAATTAAAGCACCTGTGCATTCCCCTGTTTCAATACATTTCAAATTAAGACGGAATCAAAGTGGCAATTTTGCTAACACAGCAAAATATTTACTGCACCTCCTCCGACAGCAGATCTTAAAGGGACACCGTAATTTGTTTTTGAATCTACTCTAAGGAAAGTAGAAACCAGGGCAAATTGGATATTTGGAATGTCTTCATCATTTATTTAAAGAGGCCCTTGTGTTTGGATCCTGTTTATACAGTCGATATGGTAAACGTACAACACTGGTCTGTCATGCAAAGAATGAATTGTTGTTCGATTTTAAAATCCTCACAATGAGGCAGTTTTATTCCTGCCTTGTCATTATTCTGAAGTGAATTTTAAAATCACTCTCATCAGTGTCAGACATCAGCACTACCACTCAGAAGAAGAGCCAGCAGGTTTTACAAAAAACAAGTTTTAAACCTTCAACGCATTCAAGCTTATAATATCAGACTTGGTTAAGGCACGTTGTGCAACCAAAACTGACACAGTTTAGTTATGCATTGTTTCTAAGTATTGATGACATACATATCCGCCATCTTTGTGTGACCTATGATACCACTCAGCAGTATGGCTTTTTGAGTATGGAAATAATATCAACAGCAGTCCATATCACTAGCTTTCAAACCTACCATTTACCAGTTTACATCTGTGTCGACATTTTACTTCAACACCATTCGTTATTTTGTGTGAAGTGAAAATTGTGATAGAAAGATGATGCATATCAGGTAGTAGACGCAAGTATGTCTGCAAACACATTACACAATACCAGTCTACCTATGTTTAGTGTAACCTTTTATTATCTAATCTGATATTTATCTGAAGAAGCAGATGAGCAACACTGTAGCACTAACCCAGGAATAGTATTCCATCAGAGATATTCCTGGAAAATGTTAGCTAATCAAAGAACATACAGAAAACAGCAACGCTCTCTTGGCATCTTAGTGAGGGAAGTGTAGATGAGTTCTGATTGAAAATGGGGCGGCAGACCAGAGGGTACTTTAAGAACAGTTCATGATATGGTATGTCTGATGACATTTTTAAAACCTTTAGCAGAGATTGCAGCAAAAACAAGAATAACAAATCATATTGTAAAATTATCTATGATGTTCAAAGCACATTATTAGTCATTGGGTTATACATGCTTATGCATTAGTACCTGTGTTTTGTATAAGTTCACTGTTCATTTACTATATTGTTTAGAAAAACAAGTTCAGTATGCTGCTGATTTGTGAACTAGAGAGGGGTCTGGAACTAGGACTTAAACGAAGAAACCCATCTTTCTACATCATCACTGGAATTAGTTCCTGCATTGTCACAATAATCCCCTCATGTTAGTGCCTACATGCATTATCAGTACTGCCTGCCTCTGTGACTGGAGCAGCGGGCTACAATATAAAAGTATTCACTTCTTAATACCCATTACATACCAGCAACTTGATGCTGATTTCAGCTCCACTTCTTGCAGGATAAACTCAAACATTTACAGGTCTCCAGATCAATAGTTCTTCTAATGGTTCAGAGTTTTACGGAAGTGCCCTTTGTATTTCTACTTCTTTGTACACATTTATTGAGCTTTTAGTACAGTAAAATTAAAATAACAAATGACCTGATTTCATATTGTCACTAGCACATTGACATTCCTGTATCCGACAATTAACAGGATAGCTTGCGTTCTTTTCAGACTAACAGATCTGGCCTGACACCATTGATATGCAGATGGTCATCCCAGCCTCAGGCTCATTCAGTGTCTTAACAGACCAACTATCTCAAACTGTCATCTGACACGGGAAAATAAGTTCACTCCTTTGCAAGTATAAGCCAAGAAACATCTGGTGATGCTATTAAAACAGAAAGCAGCTGTCATTAAATGCATGGGTTGAATAAAGGTCTGTAAATGCCAGGTTCATTATGTGGAAGCACCCTTTACATGCTACAAGATAAATTACACACAATCACGAGATTTTATACAAATTAAAATTCACTTTTAAACACTAAACTTTTTAATCAAAGCGTTCCATATTATGGGAATATTAAATCAATTTTGAAACCAGACACCTCATCATCTTGAGGTATAAATAAACTGTCATTTGTAATAGTTTAACAGCCCTTACTTACTGTCACAGAGAATAAAAACATTTTGATTTAAACAACATAATGAATAGATTTAGACATTTGCTCTATAGTAAAAGAACATTTAATTTGAATCAATAAACAAGGAAGAACTCATGAGGAAGGATACACTTAAAACAGAAAAGGAAACAAATATAGTACAGAATACAGAAAAAAAAGAACAAAGACATTTAGATATGATAAAACACCCAAGGATGAACACAATAAGTCTATCCACGTCAGGGAATTTGGAACATTTCCATCCAAACACTGTTTAATGTCTTACTAGGACTGTCAGTATACCTTGCTTAAGTATAGCACTGTGTATAATACAACCAGCCATATAAAGATGTCATATTAGGGGCCAAGCTATATACAAAAAAGGGTCAGTCCTGTACAGTTTTTTTTTTTGTTTCTGCGGCGGGGACATGAATAAAAAAAGTAGTGCTGCATACAAGCATCTTAAATGTTTCATGTTTCATCTAGAATTGATTACTGTAATGCACTTTTTTCTGGTGTGCCAAAACATGTGGTATCCTGCTTGCAGCTTGCTCAGAATACCGCTGCTAGAATTCTGACTAAAACCAGGAAAAGTTAACATATTACCCCAGTTTTGGCCTCTTTATAGTGGCTCTCTGCGTAGTATAGAATTGATTTTAAGATTTTGCTGTTAATTTACAAGGCCTTGAATGGATTAGCACCTAGTTATTTGCAGGATTTACTGACCCCTTATCTTCCAAACCGCACTCTGAGATCACAGGATGCGGGGCTGCTGGTTATTCCTTGGGTCAACAAAAGCAGCATGGGAAGTAGGGCATTTTCCTGTAGAGCTCCAAAATTATGGAATGCTCTGGGAAGCTGGGACCGTTACAGTTTTCAAGTCAAGACCAAAAACGCAAAATATCTTTCTTATCTTAGTGGGTTTTAATGTAACTTTAAAATTGCTGCTTTTGTATTGTGTATACTGTTATTTAAATATGTTATTTAAATTGTCTGATTGTGGTAGTTGTATGTGTGACATGCTGTACAAATGTGGTTTGTTCTTTTTTTCTGCTATGTACTGTACAGTGCTTTGCGATACTTTTGTATAAAAAGCGCTATATAAATGCAATAAATACATAAATAAATAAAATAATTAAACCAAATAGGCAATCAAGTGTTCCTTTTAGTAATGAGGAGAAGTTGAATATCAGTTTTCACAGTCTGTGGGATTTAAATAATTATTGTCCTGGTTATGAAGTGTGATGCTGAGAATGTCACAATTGTAATGATAACAGTACCTTGTTTAGCATTTTTTAAGAGGCAGTTATTTGATGCCATATTGGACCAAGGACCTTCAGCTCTTATCTTATAATTTAATTAGAAAATTGAGATACACTGGACATGAAATCGATAATTCATTATACATTAAATGAAAATGATAACAAAAAGAAGTGTACATTAGAACTGCCTGCTGCTGGGAGTGAACTGGTTTAATATCCACTGAATATTTGGAAAATGTCATTATCTTTGCTTTAATGCAGAGCTTGAGAAAGTGATTTCAGAGTGCCTGCACTGATTTCATTCACTTGCTCAGTCTCCCAACATTAAGCTTGTCAAGAGGCTTGGAAAGTGGCATGTTCCTTCCCTTGATAACACACCCCTGTTTTTGATTGACTGGGCTAGTTTTAAAAACATGCTGAGACAGACCTTGTGCTGTTTACAAAATAGCTGCTCCCATATCAGTGGGAGATGATAGCTGTTTGCCATTTTACTTTGAGAAGTGTATTATTGTTAGGTAAAACGTTATGTTGTTTTGTAAGAACTTTTTACATCCTCAAACTTTAGTTATGATTGTGTGTACGTTTTCATTTTCATATCATTTAGTTTATTTTTGCTCAATAAGTCACTTGTTCTAAGAAAACAGGGATTTCGTATTCTGCAAACTACAGTATTCTATGGATAAATACAGAGCCTCTTCTGAGTGTCTATAATTTATAGAACAGTGTTTAATGAGGTTACAGAACACCCAGTAGTGTTTACAAGAAATGCATTACTTTACCTTTCCAGTATCCTGGGTTGTACCTATCTTGAACCCAAAAGCAAGTTTGAGTTTCCCTCCCTGTATTCCCGCTGTTCCTATAATGTGTTTACCCGGTGCAACTGCGGATGGTGACGGTTCAGTTAACACCAATAATAGGGAGAGGGCTGCTGCAGCTGCACCTGGGCAGGACCGCCTTCAACCAGGAGGTTCATCCAGGACCAGTGTGTCCTTGGGCTTGATTTTCTGCAGCAGACGGGAGGGCAACTGGACCTGGAGAGAAGGACAGTAACGCTCCAAGCGGAACCAGCGCTACTCCTAGACATGCCAACCACCCTCAGCGCAACAGTCTCCACACCGGCCGATCCCCCACCCAGTCGGGAACCACCATGTCAGCTGCCCCTGTTCCAACGCGAGACGGCCGAGGAAATCATCCAGGAGATGAGGGGGCCGAGGGTGATCGAGCCGTCCAACAGCCCCTGGGCACTTCTGTGTGGACTACCGCCGACTAAACGTGGTCACCAAGAAGGACTCATACCCTCTTCCCCGCATCGACGACTCACTGGACCTCGATGGGTTCTCCTGATTCAGCTCCCTTGACCTGCGGAGCGGCTATTGGTAAGTGGAGCTCTCCCTCAACACCAAACCTAAGACCGCTTTCTCTACCGGATACTGGACGGCATCCCCAGACAGGCATGTGTGGTGTACCTGGACGACCTGCTGGTGCACACGCCAACCTTCTCCAAGGCCTTGCTCCACCTGCGGCGGGTGCTGCAGAGGATCCAGGCTGCCAGACTACAACTGCACCCAGACAAGTAAGTGCCACATGTGCCGGCGTAAGGCTGCCTTCCCCGGCCACCAGGTCAGCGAAGAGGGCATCAGCAATGACCCTGAAAAAATCTCTGCTGTGCAGCAGTGGACCACCCCGGCCAACACGAAGCATCTTAGGAGTTTCCTGGGCCTCGGGTCCTACTACCGGATGTTTGTGAAGGGGTTCGCCACCATCGCTAGCCCCCTTCACTATCTCCTGGACAAAAAACAGCAGTTCCAGTGGGCCTCCAAACACAAGACCGCCTTCTCCCAACTGTGCCATTCCCTGACCAGTTCGCCTGTGCTCGCAGCTCCATCCATGATAGCCCCCTTCAACCTGAACACCAACGCAAGTAATGAGGGTATCAGCGCGGTGCTGTCCCAAGGAAACCCTGAAGATGGAGAAACAGTTGTGGCGTACTACACTCGTGCCCTCAGCAAAGCAGAGCACTGTGTGACGGGGAGGGAGCTATTGGCAGTAGTGGAAGCCATCAAACATTACCGCTACTTCCTCTGTGGTCACCCTTTTGTGCTCCACACCGATCATGCTGCGGTGCAGTGGTTGTTGCAATTCAAGGAACCCGAGGGGCAGATAGCTCGCTGGTTCAATTCTCTAGACCTACGAGCTGGAAATCCAACCGGCCAGGAGCGAAGCGGTCAGGTGCCGGTACTGTGACCGCCAGGAAACCAGGGAGAGTGAGGCACTGGGAGAGGACGGGGACACAGTGACTGGGAGAGAGGTGAAGCCCCTATCTACCACAGGACCCAGAGCTCGGCCTGCTCACGAAGTGAACTGCCTTGGAACTCCGGGAGGGCATCCCGCACTGCCGATGGCAAGTCCCGTCCACAGACGAGGCCCGACCTGAACTAGTGGTGCCTGCCTCGCTCCGGCGCTCCGTAATCCAGGCCAACCACGGGGTGCCAGGGTTAGGGCACTTCGGCATCAACAAGATGCTGGTGCGCCTACGTGCTGCCAAACAAAGGAGCAAGCCCTGAACCGAATTGTAGAGACGCCAGCGGGACTAGGGTCGCTCCAACTACAGAGCTGGACTCTCAGGCATTGCGCCTTGCAGACGAAGTGTGCGGTCAGGGATCAACGGGGGCAGAGCTAAGCGTATAAAAAGGGGCTGTGCCCAACAATCTGTGTCACTGTTTGAATCCTGTGTTGCTGACAGAGCTGTGGACTCTGGTGTGCGATAGAACGTGCAAATAAAGCATTGAAAAGAAACCAAGCATCTTTCCTGTTTTCAAAATGCTGAAATACTATCTATCACAGCAGGGTTCATCACTGCAGATAAAGATTATTAGATGGGTAACATCTGAGTGACAGTTAGGCTTATTGTTTAGGCCTGAGAAGTATCATGAATAAGCTGGTTGATGGGGCTCTATTATTTTGTGTGGCTGTAAAACAACTAACAGGAAAAAAACAATCAAGTCACCCACTCCCAAAGCAGCTCAGCAGCCTACAGAGCAGTACCATGACATTGAAAGATAAAAGCCTGAAAATGCTAATGGACAGAAAATCAGCCACTTCAAGCTAAGATCACTGATCAAAGCAAGAACCTGGAATGTAGGAACCAATTTTAAAAGTGGTGAAATTGGTCAGGTTGTTAAAGAAATTGATACCTGCTAGAAAAAATATCACAGTGGAATTAAGTATATTCTTCTTCCATATGTTACATTGTAAGTACCTTTTGTATATATTTTTGCAATGTGTCATTCATAATCATATGCACATAGATTACATGTTCATGTAAAGGTTAAGATCACTTGTACCAGACGGTGGGATGTTTTCAAGTCAATATTTCTAAAGACAGAAATTCACTAAAGATATATGCATGTTACATGTTTGTTTGTTTTTTGTTTGTTTTTTTTATAACCGTGGTGATATTTAGACCCGATGCTGTTCGGCTCAATTGAATGGTGATTGCTTCCTTGTCATGTCACCTCAGCTCTGTCTTCTGGGTCAAAGCATGTTTCTGGCTGACAGCATGCCAGTCAAAAGGGGAAGCAGATGGTGGGTTAATGACAAGAAACAATATTGCCCTCAAGATGAAATAACCAATCATGTGTTTCTTTTGAAATTGGTCATGTGAGACATTAACCAATAGATGTGATCAGCAGGTGAGTTGTCTGGAATTATTTTGTTGGCTGCAATCAAATGAAAAAAAGAAAACAACCTTTATTTTCAGGTAGATAAAGGTAAACTGAGGGTGGACTTTCTAGCGCTGCGGCAGGATAAATGGTCTCCAATCGAGTCCAAGTAAAAAAAGGAAAAAGACCTGTAGCAAAATGGCTTGTCTTGCTAATGAGAAGCAGTAGACTGTTTTGAAAGCTTTGGTTATTAAAACTGAAAAGTGACTCTTGTTGTGTAGATCTTCAGAACTCTGTGAATCCATATGAAACAAACACAAACCTGTTGATCCACTGATCTTTGACAACTATGACCCCCCAAGGAGAGAAATATAAATGAGGTACTGTGACTGAGACAGAAATAGTACAGTCAAGTACATTACAAATAGAAGGGCATCTGGTATTGATGGAAATCTCTACAGGAGTGCACAAAGCAGATGTAAATCTGGGAACATTTTTCACAGGCTGTTCTTTAAAATGAAGACAAGTAAAATGTAAAATGAATCATCTTTGAACACATTAAAAATAGTCCCTGACAGATGGTTCAGAAAGGATTGCTCAGAATGAGGGTTCTGTTGTTGAAAATGTTACTCAGGGTTACCAATACACATGGCTTGAGTCATTACCTTTTTAAAAGAAACTCTGTCGATCTTCAGAGCATTGCAAACGAAACGGAAAGACACCCAACGATCCACTCAGTCGAACACTGTATGACGCACGGCAGCTGAATAGACAAATACCCATTATTATTTATAGATTGTAAAAGATAATAATGTTGTTTTTAACTTTTAAACCTTTGAAGATATAACAAGGCAGATTTTCATTCAATGGAAATAATAACCAGCAATACAAAACTTCTTCCATTTAAAATAGTATCTTTAAAACATTGCATGAGATGTGTATTAAAGTATTTTGTTTTTTAAAAGCTTCATCTGAGGTTACCATGGGGACGAATTATCCTGTTGGAAATTTCATGTGACGGTGGAAGCCAAGCCTTTGATCTTCCATATTATTAAATTAAAGGCTTACATACTCAACCTAAGCATGTCAATTATTTAGATTTAAATTGTATTTCATTCTGTTTTTCAATAATAAAAAGCAGCTGCATAAAAGAAAAAGCTAAGCACTTAGCATTGTATCAGTCGGGGATTACACAGTTCAGTTCCATTGTCAGTAACTCTTCTTTATCATCGGTGTAAATAGTCCTGTGCAAATTGTTCTTTGCTTATGGTATTGTTTGACAGTCACTAATCCATATTCAGTGCTGTTTCAGAGCGCTATTGTTTTTGTTATTAAGCATGTACTGTGCTTTGCTAATTGGAGAAGGGTTTGCTGCAAAGAAAGGGTTGCCAGATAATTACAAGTGAGGTAGGACACAAATGTGGCCCAGCAGCCTTGTTCCCTATACAGAGGGAAAAAACAGACCTGTGTCCAGCTGGGTTCGGTACTTTGGCACTTCATACTATTACTAAGCCTGTAGATGTTTTTGCTGTGAAATGTAATTGTTTATTAGGAAAGCCTCATTTAAAACACATCAGATGAATCAGGTTATTTGACACTTAACTGTAATCAACTGTTTAAATATTACTGACTTAAATGTGAATGAATTCGTATGTATTAAAAACAAATTGTTGAATAATGGAAATTGAATCATTTGGTTTCAAGATTTTAAAAAAGTGACCAGAAAAAGAAATCCATCATATGGTAGGAACATTTTAAAAACTCTTATCTTTAAAAAAAAAAAAAAAAAAAAATACGGTACGTAATTGAAAAATATTACATTGAAATATCATGACCTATGAATTTGTGCTAGTATTATTACTAATACTTAAAGCCCCATGAAATTTATTTTTCACATTTCATTTTATTTCATTGTATCCACTAAAAATTGTTTTATTACAGATACACATTAATAAAATAACTCAAATAGATGTATATAAATAAAAACATACATCGTGTTTTAATTATATACATATTTTTTATTAAACATTATCCATTTTTTGTTTTATTATTTTGACATAAACAGACCTAGAACAGAACAATAATTTAGTTACCATAATTTCTCATTAACGACAGTAACGGTAACGTACGTCAAGTCCCCCAATTTTATTTTCTCTGCTGGCTAGTGGAGAAAAAGCATTTAACAGCCAAAAGATTCTGCTGCTGCAGCCCCCTGCATTTTTTTGTGTCACCTTTAAAAAAAAAAAAAAATTGTAACATGTACTGTTGCTTCTTTACTTCTAGTAATAAATCTACCACAAACACTTCCTAATTTCTATAAAAATACGGTACGGTACTGTTAGAGTTCAAAAAGTAATTTGCAATGGATTGAGACTTCGCATCATTGCAAGAACACCTGTAAAGGCTAAGCTCCATTTGTTGCAATGGATTTGTGTGCATTTGAAAGGTGCTAGAGGGCACTGAAATAAAGTCCTCCATTTAATCAAAGGAGCAAGTATAGCACATGCAGTTTTCCCTGTTCTGAGGGCGAGAGGGCAGTTCAGTCTTCATTCCATCCAATCCTAAGCCTCTGAGACTGCATGCAAAAGTGGCCATTAAAGTCAATGGTGGTAGTAAGCTTTCTTCGTGTGGACATACCCTTGGAACTGGGCAGGTACAACCATAATCCATTTCACATAGGCTCCCAGCAGCCCCCAGATTGAAATGCCATTTGATCACAACTAACCTTGTCTGCTATGGCCTGGTGCCCTTTAGGTGAAAGATCTGCTCCACTACCAATCCATAGGGACATCCAACACCAGCTTTTCTACTTTGCATTTTAGGCAGTTCTATTTGGTCTCAGGCAGATGAGAAGATACCTCTAAGTGAGGTACCCCATCAGCCCCTGTGCCTTTAATGAAGATAAATCAAAGTAAGAAGGTCATAAGAAGTATATCCCATCCTTAAAGATAGCAGCACTGTAGCAAATAAGAGTAGGGGATGTAGAGCATATACTACTAATGAAAATATTTAGAAGTCTAAGATTCAATCACCTTTGAACCTCTTCAGTTCTGTTTTTCATTACCCAGCCTTGATTGATGAGATACGGGAAGGTGGGGAGGAGCATTCCTAGCAATTTCTACTAATCAGTGAGGTTGTTCCGTGGGCTACTTAGTTTAATGGTCTCTTTTTGCTTTGCTGGCAGACCCAAAGTTTATGTGCACTTTTATGAGTCTGGCATCTAGAAAACAGTTTGCACCAAGTACACAATCAGTGCAGTCAACAAAAGAGATGAAAAACATTGAAAAAGTGGTTCTTGACTTTATCAAGGTTATTAACCACTGGGTTATGCACTGCTCTCAGAGTTGAAATATTCCAGGATGTTAAAAAAAAAATCCTGGATTAGTATCAGATTTTTATTTACTCTCCTGAAGCCTGGGGTTTGTGTGTGAACATTTGCCCATATATTCTCTGTGAAGTCTATATAATGCACAGACAAGTCCCCTTAAGGGACAATTAGAGTGCAGGGAAACTTTTTTTTAAAGGTAATTTCCTTGCAGAGAAAACACACAAGTAAAATCTATTTAATAATTAATTTAAAATAATTAAAATGAATTATCAAACAATTTCAAGCTTCAAGTTCAAGCTGTGTAGAGAACTGGGTATTTTTAGTACTTTCACTTTTTTCTTTTTGGCTTTAAATGTTAAAACTTATTTATGGTAAATGTTTCTGAAACTTAAATGGAGTACCATTAGCTTCTAAAACATTACGGTCGTATAAATATTTTAAAAGCAACAGCAGAACATTGTCTGTGATTACATTTTTCTAGCCTCTAGCCTATAATGGGAGGGAAATAATGATTTATAAAACTGATTGCCCTTATTCTGGGCTCAGAGGGAGTAAATAAAAGTTTAATTATATAATGAAGAATTTTCATTATATAATTAAACTTTTTTTAGAATGATATAATTATATATGCTGTGCTTATCAGAGCCATGTCTGTCTGTCTGCCTGCCTGCCTGTCTGTCTCTCTATCTGTCTATCTATCTATCTGAAAGACAAAAAACGATGTCTACTCTGCAGATATCTTCCTAAAATTCCAGCAGTTTTTTGCATATTTTCCTGCAGATTTGGATTGACTCTACTTGAGTCAACCTTATCAGTGAAATAGATCACATTTGTAAATAAGTGAATTGTTTTATAGTCATGAGACAAAACAACGTGTTCACCTCTTGTGTTTTAATATTTAAGGGTTTTTTTTGTCTTTCAAGTGTTCAGTTTTCTATACATCTCCATGCATGTCAGTATTCAGTTTGTTTTCTTTAAATACATAGATCAACAACACATTTCAATGGCAGTCATGTCTATTAATTCTAATGAAGTTGTAGCATTTTATCCAGTTTTCCTTACTTTATTTGAAACCACATGGCTGTCAGACACCAAATAAATGAATGTGTGTGTGTATATATATATATATATATATATATATATATATATATATATATATATATATATATATATATATATATATATATATATATATATATATTACTGTATATATACAGTACTGTGCAAAAGTTTTAGGCAGGTGTGGAAAAAATGCTGTAAAGTAAGAATGCTTTCAAAAATAGACATGTTAATAGATTATATTTATCAATTAACTAAATGCAAAGTGAGTGAACAGAAGAAAAATCTAAATCAAATCCATATTTGGTGTGACCACGCTTTGACTATCTTCAGCGTAAAGAAGAACAAGGAGTCCTGGAAGTGATGGTATGACCCCCACAGAGCCCTGATCTCAACATCATCAAGTCTGTCTGGGATTATATGAAGAGAGAGAAGCAACTGAGGCTGCCTCAATCCACAGAAGAACTGTGGTTAGTTCTCCAAGATGTTTGGGCCAACCTACCTGCCGAGTTCCTTCAAAAACTGTGTGCAAGTGTACCTAGAAGAATTGATGCTGTTTTGAAGGCAAAGGGTGGTCACACCAAATATTGATTTGATGTAGATTTTTCTTCTGTTCACTCACTTTGCATTTTGTTAATTGATAAATATAAACTATTAACATGTCTATTATGAAATATCGCAGCTCACGTGAATAGAAAAAACTGTCTAGATGTAATTGCATGTGATATATATATATATATATATATATATATATATATATATATATATATATATATATATATATATATATATATATATTTTTTTTTTTTTTTTAAATGTAGCAACTTTTTCATGATGTGCTTTTGCACTGCACACTGTGCTTTAAAGTATAATGTTTTGTTTTGTGAAAATATTTGAAATGACAAAACAGAGGACATACTGCAGCAACTTCCAATTGCATTTCACCTGTTAAAAAATGTTAACACTATTTGATTATTTAGTGTGGCTGTGCTGTGCTACACCTTTTGAATTTTAAGCATGCCTAATTGTAAACGTAATCTACCTGCCAATTAAGCCAATAATTAGTTCAATTAAATAACTGAGAGCTTGGTTGAGCCAAAAACCAGAAGACCCTGTAGCTCTCCAGGACCAGGGTTGGAGACCCCAGCCTTACGCACTGTGACCTGTTTTTGAGTTAGGTTGTGTCTTGGAACTAAGGTGAGAGAGAGTTACCACAAGGTACTTTGAGCAACTGTCTTTGAGCTCTGTATTCTAATGCTGTAACCAAAAGCAATAAACCTGTGCCGAGGAAATAAAGAATATTGAGTGGAGAAATCTTGTTTGGACATAGTTTATACACTGCGTAAACCAGGCCGGCTCCTCTGAAGAGTACACATCAATTTTACCGGCCTACACCTCTAATTTCGGCCCTATTGACTCAACCCTTTACAGAGGTAATCATTTGTTTGTGTTGACTCCTTTTTTAAATTCTGATACTAAAGTTTCTTGTACAGATTTATTATGGACACATGTATTAAATACAGTTGTGAGGATCAGGCTCGTGTGAATGTGTGAGGTGCCTGAGCTCTCATGGGCAAACAGAAGCTACAATACCACGAAGCTCTTCAGAGAGCAGTGTGAGAATTCACAGGGGGGTCTGTATGGCATATCATACAAAATCAAGTGTACTTATCAGTAGCTGTTCTTTTTCAGTGTTTACAATGACCAGAGTAAACAAATTACAATAAAAATGAAACATTAATAAACACTTACAAAAAAGCAGGGTTATGTGTCTGGGTTTCTGTAAAACAACTTGAAATCACACCATGCATTGTTTGCTCTCCATCTTTAGGTTCTGTAGATTTACTATTTATTTCCAGAACTTTTTAGAAATATATCTTTTCTAAGTTGAACATAATAAGAATCTGAATTGTTATAAAATAACACACTTTAATTTCCATCGACATACTAACTTGTGAGATCTGCAACATGTACACTGATTAAAAAACAACTAGATTTTCTCTGGGGCTTTTAGAAAATCAACAACAACCCAACCCCTCAAACTGAGGAAAAGCAAGCCTGGAAAATAAGATGCTGCGATTTATCATTCGGAAATAAAATATCTGTGGCTGGTGGAAGCGGTTCAGACCCTCTTTGGATTAAGACTCCCAAATGATATTGTCTCTAATACAGCTTAGATTTATATAAAACCATTTCTTATTTACAAAGCAGTGTGTTCCTCTCTCTGAGTCAGGAACTCGAGCCCTGTCTGTGCCTTTAACCTCATAGTGGAACTGATTTTAAGAATATCTGATGGGGGTGGACTGACATTGTTATCAAGTACACTGACTAATTTTCCTTGCATTTAACTTTGTGTTACACTTCAGCAGATCTGTGCAGTCAAGTGAGTAATCCGAGTTAACATCTCTTCTTACTGAAGTTGACCTTAGTTTGATTTCCTCGTAAAATATAAGGATTTGGTGCCTCTTGGACTCAAAGCAGATTAAGTGGCCTTAAAAAAAAGAACTGCCTTAAACAGAAGGCTTTACACTTGTCTGAGTCTGTTCTGTTCCCATTTTGTTTTGGCCACAAGTCAAAGATAACAGCTGTACACTTGTGGGTTCAGTGAACCTTATGTGCTTTCTGGCTGCATCAGTGACCAGAGGGAATAGATAATAATTAGAACATTTTGGGTTATCTTGAGAAAAAAATAAATACTATTTCCCTCTATGTTCCAAAGAGGTCAGATATTACACACACACACACACACGTATACTTTACCATTGAATACTGAACAGAAAGCTTCTAGGAAGCTATATTAAACACTGCTTGTTTAATTTATTTTATTACAGACTCACTCTACCTCCAAAGGTAAGCAAGAGATGTTAATGCATCTGTTTATTTTGTTTGCTGTACAACAGAGGAAACTTAATATGAATTACTTCAATAATTAATTTAACTTCTGACAGCTAACCACCCCTTTTGCAAGACAATGGGAAAATAATATTCATAACAAATCTGACATCATTTGTGAGATATGTAATTAATAACATTATTGCTTTAGAGCAAAGGAATGGGTAAAAGAAAATAGCATATTAAAGGCACTGTTAATACTTAATGGCTGTTTGATAATATAGCCTGATTTAGTTCCCCTTTGTTACCCGACTGCATCCTTTGCTGACCTGGATTGTTTAACACAGCGCCTGTCAATAATGATTTTATTAGCAATGAAATTTTGATAAGCAGCTTTGCAGAAAGTGGCCCTGCTGCCATCAATGGAATATTCACAGTAAAGTCTATTCTTAAAATGTCATCTGGAAACTTTGAAACAAAGGTGAATATTGTCCTAAAGGTTTTACAAAAGCTTTTATGATATCCATTAAATATGATATGAATATTTCACAGTAATGGCTTATATATTTAATGTGTAGTTAAAAACCTTTTGTGAGAATTTATTTTAATAGGAGGCTGTGTAGTCCAGTGGTTAAAGAAAAGGGCTTGTAACCAGGCGGTCCCCACTTCAAATCCCGGCTCACTCACTGTGTGACTTTGAGCAAGTAACTTAACCTCCTTGTGCTCCGTCTTTCGGGTGAGACGTTATTCTAAGTGACTCTGCAGCTGATGCATTGTTCATACACTCTATTCTCTATAAGTCGCCTTGGATAAAGGCGTCTGCTAAATAAACAAAACAAAAAAACTTATTACCAGTTTCATCACCCTATATATAATTGGTCAACCTGTACAAATGTATGTCTTCGTCTCAACAGATTTCTTTGGAAATGTAAAGAATTTAACTCGATACACCATCCATATACACCATACTGTAAAACAGTACACTGGATATTAAAAACACTGCAGTTACACAGCATCTTCTGTCATTTCACAGAAAGAGCCATTGGGCTATATTCTCAAATCTATTTACAGTACTCCAAATACGTCATTAACATGAGAAATAAAAATGCACTCAAACCGGAAATGAAGAACATTTCATCATAAGACTTGTGAGTATCTTTGCGAATCTAGTTCATTGAGTACAAATTAACAAGTTCTTGAACAGTTTAAAAATACTGTAAATCAGACCATGTTTCCCCCAGTAATATACTGTAATCCCATATGCCTACCAGGGGTATTTGTTCGTGTCAACCCCTTTCATATTGGCACAGGATTGTTTGTTTTCAATACTGTACATCCAGTTAGTTCTGTTGTATAAGAATGACCTGTTTTTCATACAGAAGCCTGGTACCCTTGGACAACTAATTCATGCCACCATCTGCGGTATACAATACATGGGACCATATTCACTAAACAGTTACCGCTGTGCTGCATTTGTACCTTTTTTTATTATTATTTTCATTTTTTTGTAAAACAAACAAACTGATAATGTTACAGGTTGAGTGGGGGCGGTCAGACACACAAATGTTATGGTTCACTTTTTTCAGATTTCTGGAAAATCGCTTATCCAGTTTTTAGCATAATGTTTTTAGCATAATTAATTGAGAATATCAGATTCTGGAGATATGGTATATGAGCCGGAGGAGGGGTCTGTTTGTCAGTCCATCTGCATGGCACACTTAACACATTTTTGCTTATCCAATTGTCAAGAAACTATGTATTAACATTACTTAGTTAAAGTTAAGAACTATTTTGTATACAATTTTATTTAACAGCTCTAATTTTTAATTTGCAGGCATGGTGGGGTGTTTCTGTTAATGATGTTTTTGTTTTTGAGGTAATGCCAAGGTAACCATGGATACAGTACAGTATGCAATCAAGAGACCGTCATTGCTGTAAAATGCTCTAACCCATCTCATCACGGTGGGTATAGGCTGATAAAACCATTTACTAAGACAACTAATAATTACACTCGTCAAAAATGGGTCTGCTTGAATAGAATGGAAAAATCCTGACATGACAACAATAAACCGTATTATACAAGAAACAAAAGGCCCTGTTTGACATGTTAGGTTAAAGAGTAAGTAGCAGGGTTCCAGAAGGTAAATCGTTATATCGTCCCCATGTCTCGCTACAACTGCTTAAATAACGGACCTGTCCTTTTTTTCTTTTCATTGTCCTCTCTAGTGCACTGGGGTTTGAGATGTGTTCTCTAAATCACTGCAGAAAAAAAAACATAAGTGCTCTGGCTTTTGTGTTCCCTACCACATCATGGATCGTTATTGATGTGTTACCTGTTTGACAATGTGGGCAATAATCCTTGCACTAGTGGGGCCATTTCGAAAAGAGCTTTGAAACAGACTTTAAAGTTCTAAGTGTAACAAGTCATCAGGATTTTAACAGTGATAGGAAAAATGACACGTTATTTAAACAGTTGTAGCATGATGGGGACGTGTAACACTATGTTTCTAGGAACCCCACTACTTACTCTCTAAGTATTGTGTGTTGAGAATATTGAAGTGCTGTGTTGAATCTTTGTGTATTTTGGAAACAGCAAAACAGTCAATTTATTCATTAAAATTATTATTTAAATACTTTGCTAGGTAAAAAAGCCTGTTGAGACGAAGCATCTCCTTTTAAGAAGGGTATCATGAGAAAATGATGATTTTAATATGCACTGTACTTCTCAAAAGCTGAAAATCATTACAGCTGGAGTTTATACTCATTTGATTTTTACCCAACACATTATTTAATAAAAGACTAGAGGGTTCCATATGTGCTTAAACAAAAACTGCAACAAACCCAATGGAAACAACATCTTGGCATGCATTTAGCTGTTATTTGAATTTTAAAATACGCCTGCGATTTGCTACTTTATGTGAATCCAGGTAACTTAATGCACATCACATCAATTTGCATGTAGTGTAAAGCAGTACTTACTTCTGTCACCCAGGTCAACACTGCGCCTTCAAAAGCAGTGTGAAATTGCGAGCTAACCCGGTAGCGCCTGACCTGGGTAGTGCATGCCAGTGTGAAAGGGGTGTGAAATTGGTACTGATACAGCTGCAAGTGGAGTTTCCAACTAAAAGAAAATAGCAATTATTATTATTATTATTTTATAGCTTAAAGCCTTTCACTGCATTGAGTTTTCAGGATCCAGTGGATCCAGGGACAGGTTTTGAAAGGGCATACATTACATATTTTTACCTTTTGTTGTCTATCTTATGCCTTTTATAGATTTTTCTCAGTTAGAAAGAGAATTCCTAATTTAAGTGCCTGTGAAGAAACTAACAAAAAAGAACAGGGGCATCAGACAGACAGTTTATTAAAAGAAGAGAAAGAGCATTCTATATAATTTAACAAATAAAAGCACTGATACATTGTATATGTTTATTTATGTATTTATTTATTTAAAGGGAAATGTCAAGACTGCATTCTATTTTTCTTTTGCTTCTATTCAAAGATAACCCTGTTCATTTATTTAAAAAAAAAACCACGAAAACATTAAAAAGAAATCATTTGGTAAAGGAGAAAGGGGTTGTCTACAAAACCACTGAAAAAACTGTCCCAGTTTGAAAGAGAGACAAAGGTTTTCAAGCTTTTTTTATATTCGGAGGGAACTCATTTAGAAATATCAGAGCATGTTAGTAATTAGTGGTTTGAAAGTATTTACACCTGATCGACTTCTGAGATGATCTCCTGTACACAGCAACATGTCACAAAATAAACAAACTAAAATAAAAATAAACAGTAACATATTCACAAGAACATTAAAAACATAGAGCGTACATTAGGATTTGAGAAATACTTCAGGGGGATGAGGGAAGCTGAATGACATTGATGTTTTTTTTGAGATTCAGTGGTGCTTAGATGCACGTCTGCAAAAGCATACAAAATCAATGCACTGTGTCAAAAAGATAGATACATAAATGCTCTTAACCTTGGAGTGCTAAATTCAGGTACAATAATGTGGGCAATTCCAGCATTGCACAGTACCACCATTGCATAGTGATGTGTTACTGTATAATTAAAGTTAATCTGACAAGCTGTTAAGTGGCCCAGTTTGTCAAATCTATACATTGATTCTTTGCTATCAAAGGTGGTAAGAAGCGGTTTCTGGACTATGCATGTCCCATCAGCAGTGCTGTAACAGCACAACAGCAGCTTGTCATCCTGCAAGGGTTTTAAACTGGAGACTGAAGAAAGAAAAGACTGCAATAGAAACAAGTCATTAGACATAAAAAAAATTAAAAATGAATCCTGTTTTAAATACCATTATACACAGCTGTAACAATTACTATATTCAAACAATTATTGTTTTGAGATTCAGTTTTGATCGAGACGGAGGTTGAAGTTGATACGCCCCACAGGTGAACAGGATTTATTTACATATCAACACTGAACAGCTCATGTGACATTACCAGTAGCGCACAGCGTACATACAACACAGTGTATGAAAACTTTGGTATGATCTACACTCTCTGAACTAATCTTCTCTGTTCAATAATAAACTAACGTTGCTGAAGAGCTTGATCATGGCGGATAAACGGTCAGGGTGGATATGTGACGTGTGGATACGCGACGGGTTACTGTATATCACAAGAGTACGACCTTTATTTAACAACCACTAATACAAAAAATTTAAACAGAATGTACACACAAAGTTATTTTAGAAACTAGCTAGAAAGTACAAAGAAATTGGTTTCTAGTTCCCTGCTAAATAAACTAGTTCAGCAGTTGTGAAGTTGAATAAGCTTGGCATCATGAAGGGATAGTGTCAGTAATCAATGAAAGATTAAACTGATGAGCAGTCTGTGAGGTAATCACCCTGAAGACCGCTTTTAGTCAGGTGATCAATATTAGAACCCTCTAGACTGGATGCGCTTCCATTTTAAATCCTGAATAAAGACTCTGTCTATGAGCTTTACAATAGATAGATCTTTAACATGCTGAGATAATGGACCTGGACACAAGAATATTAGAGTTACGCTTCTGTTAACTGCATCGACAAAATCATTGTAAACAATCGATCTGTCGCCATATCAACAGAATATACACGGAATAACAAAGTAGAGGTGCCTGTAGTAAACACAAGCTGCTGACCAAATGCAATCATTCCTGAGGTTACCAGGTGATGCGGCTCTGTTAAATCATGCAACACTTTGGATATTACACTTCACTGTTGTTTCTGTCTGTTTTAGAAAGGACAGTTTTTTTCTTTTCTTTTTTAGCTCAGGTTGAAAGAGGCAGAGCATTTAGTAACGAACCCTGATGTGCTATGTTTGAACTGAACCACAGCACATACAGTAAATCACATCTAATTGTGGTGTCGGATGTGGTATTAGTGCAGGGCTATAATTACACGTTTAGCATGGCTGAGGGTATATTTGAAGACATTGAGAAAAACTTCTAGTCTAAACATTTGTCACTGAATGTACTAGTTTATTTTAGTATTTTTAAATATACCACTATTGAGTGTTTTATAGTTATGGGTGATGGTATGTTTAAATGGTTTGGGTCGGATCTTTACTGTTGCTGCATAATAAACGATAGGCTATCTGTGCTCCGACTCGCTGAAACAACCTTGAGTGTGGTGTAATCGAAACAAGTAGCCTATAACGTAGTTATGGCTCCCTGGCAATTTGGAGAAGTTTCCAGATTTAAAGTGAGCCCACACTCTTGACTTGTTAAGCTGTACTTTAACCTTGGCACATACAGTGATTAGTGTAGATCCTAGTGTTTTGTTTTGCTGGAGCGTGGTTTTGCTACATTTAAAAGCACAGCTATATTGTACCTACAGTACTAGAAAGAGTGGAGTAGGTCTTCCAAGATGCACCTGCTTGTTGGTAATATTGAATGCTTTACAAATGCACAAAATAACACAATGAGCAATGTATTGATATAGCAGTATATTATTTAAAAGTAAATTACAAGTCAGTTTAATAATGTCAGAACAGAGTGACAAACTTAGTAAAATATATTTTATTTTGCCAGAGCTACAGAAAATAGTTGACATTTTTTATTATTATTAATCAGTTAGTTAGCTAGCTTCATTTGCCCATTTCAATGCCTGTAGGTTTTTGTTTCCAATTTCATTATCTTTTATTAGCTCTTTCCGTGTTCTTGTTTGCATTTTGATGAAGTTAATTGCTCAAATACATGTCTAATTAATTTAAAGTTTCAAACCAGTAATTTAAAATAAATGTGGTTTGATTTTTGACGGGCATGAAATCATAGGTGTCTGATTAATTAATGAGCAACTAGTGCTCAAACGGAAAATAGTTAAGCCAGGAAAACTCATGCTATAGAGAACAATATTTATTAAAGCTTCCACAACAAATACAACGGTATACATACTTTCATTACATCCTTGGCCTTTGGCCCCGCCCCCTACAAGGTACCCCTGCCCATAACTGAGTTTGCTGATAGTGGAGAGGCTGACTGTAGAGAAGCCATGTACAGGGAGGCAGGATAAGCTGCCCTTCCCACGAGGCTGAAAAAACAGGTGGAGGCAAACGCTGACGTACAGTGGGGAACGAATGGATTGAGGGAAGATATAAAACCCTTTCTAGCTGAACATTGGACGTGTTGTTTATCAAGTGACGAATGAAATACAGTACTAGCCAATTAACTGATGATGTCCTGGTAATGGAGGCGTCTAATATGCTTGATGTTTGAAAGTGAGTTCCCTGCCTGAACCACCACTTTGTTAAATTTCCCCTCATGCTTTAGCTGCCTTTACTGGTGAGGTGCCCACCTATATTTGCATATTCTAAACACAATAAAACAAGTAATACACCAAATGATTCTCAGGATTATACAAGAGGAGGAGGAGGAGTAATAAGTTTAATAAAGCTTATAACAAAACGTTTTTTAAAAGTATGTATATGTTAGCCCTTCTAATAATACACTAGTCTTGTTTCCAATATTGTACAGCTCCTTTGCACTTTTTACTAGCCACACTTTTTAAATATTATATTTTCTAATGAATCCCCTAATGTAATAAATTACACCAGTTTAAACTGAAGTATTCCAGTTGTACTATAGCATACAATTCATAAGAACACTGGATTTCAGTGAGGTGAGCGGTGGAATTTGCCGGTGCATATAAACCCTTTTACCTTGGGTTAGTGGTTTATTTTGAATTCATGTAATATTGTAATTCAGGTAATTTAGTCTGATTGGACCTGTGTGATGAGACCTAAGTCTGATTGCTGCCAGGTATCCACATCACCGAACTCCCATCTTAGCTGGCATGTATAGAGAACCTCTTTGGGAATCTCACTGGAGAGCCAAAGGCCTGGCTGCAGGCATGAAAAATGAACTACCTTTTGAGCCACTTGGTGGTTACTCCTAGCAGACACAAAAGTAGATCAATACAGTATGTTCACAGTGTGACTGTCCGACCTGCTGTACCTGCTCGGTGGATAGTTAGAAGAGTCGTCTTTGCTGCCTATCTGGTATTTTACATTAGCAATAACAGTTGCTCACCCTGATATTTTTTGGTTCATTCATAGGTTTGGAGCTCAATGCAGGAAGATGTAGGCAATTCTTTCTTTATCTTTAAGCATCAGAATTATTGCAGGAATCTGCTAACTATCTTACAATGAAACGTGTTCGTCAGTCAATGTCTGAATCGTGTGGTATCTAATTGGGGATGTTTGCGTGCCACAGTTCCTGTTGTCCTTTATGGACTATTGTTACTCTTCCTTCTTTGTCCTCACTTCTAGACACATTTCCTGTTTTAAAAGAAGAAATTACCACTGATCTCCCAGACAGTTAGTCATCTGTGTCCTGTTTCCTGCCTCTCATTGTTCATCGTCCTTCTCTTCTCCACACCCACTGCTTTCAACGCTCACATTTTCTATTACCCTATTCAGATTAATGTAAATTAAATTCCTACCATTCTCACTGCATGTAGCCCTGGAGGATATTATCATTATTACTGATGTGAATGTTCTACAAAGCTATTCGGGAAGATTGGTTCAAATGAATTGTTAAATGGGACAAAATAGAGCTGGTCTGTTATTATAACCTTGAAAAAATACAGTTTTAAACTCCATCTTGCCCTGCATCAGGGCTGCTCTAATATTTGGAGATAATATTTTCTTCTGGATAATTTAAATGTGTTTCCTTAATGTAAACATCCATAAAGGGGTAACAAGCTTTTACAAATAAAGCATCTCTACTTTAGAACTGGAACTGATCCCAATGTGTTCATCCATTATCTTTCAGATGTCCTTTTCTATATACAGTTATCTACAATCAATCAAAGAAAGATCCATTGCCCTTTTCAAAGGGCCGTGTTTTTAAAGCAGAAATTCTCAGAATCAGAATGGACGTGGTTCCCAGGACGTCCTATTGGTTGATTCAGGTAGACAAGTGAAATGCTCACAACAGTAGGACAGTAAGAATGACTATTCATTGAGAAAATAAAAACAAATAAGGTTAACATAATGTTTAGATTGCAAAACAAAACTGGAAAAATATGTTTTTACATAACATATTAAATGCATAGTGTGTGTTCACTAGATGGAGCTGGTGCTTACTGATATAAAGAGACATTGCCTAATCGTCACCATGTTACACATGTCTATTGCTGACAACTACTGTACCTATAGAACTAAAGTGCAACCAATGAACTAGCCAGAAGCAGAATCTGCTTTTTATTTTTCAAACATCGGGCAGAAATGTACTCCGGGAGAAGAAAAGAAGAGGAAAGTTATATGTGACAACAGCTCTGGACATCATCAATTCACTCTGATCAAATTAGAAATGCATAAGCATTTACAAACAAATACATACAACCCCCCACCACAGCACTAGACCAGCAATGGCAATGTACCCATGACTAACTATATATACAACCCCCCCAGCTCCACCGCAGCACTAGACCAGCAATGGCAATGTACCCATGACTAACTATATATACAACCCCCCCAGCTCCACCGCAGCACTAGACCAGCAATGGCAATGTACCCTTGACTAACTATACATACAACCCCCCCACCCCCCACTGTAGCACTAGACCAGCAATGGCAATGTACCCTTGACTAACTATACATACAACCCCCCCACCCCCACCGCAGCACTAGACCAGCAATGGCAATGTACCCTTGACTAACTAGACTTAACTAAACATTTGGATACAATGAATTACATATTTTAATCAAGAAGAAAATAATGCGGAAAGCCATTTTAATATATGCCATAAACTTTATTGACAAGGGGAAGAGAAAGACTGTAGATGTATCATTATTACAAGTGTTGCAGAACCCTTTGAGTGTTTCCTTTACCTTTGCTGTATCCCAAATTGTCTATATCACAGTGTGTTTTTCAACATATTCCAGATTGCTTTGATATTTTTGGTTTTCACATATCAAAGGGGAATCGATTAGGCAAATACTTTTTTCACTTTTACTCTGGGATGTTTGCAGCGTATCCAGTTCATGCTCCCTCTCGCAATGATGCTGGTGCTCTCATTGAAATGAGTGGCACATTGTTGCAGGAGTGAGCGTGATCTGGATACACTGCCATCCTTAGAAGAGAATCATTTTTCTACTGGCAAAATCTCCAGAGAAAATGTCAAGAAAGGCATTGCCCAGTTGATTTATGATGTGTGATTTAACCATTCAAAAGAGGCGGCGATATGTTTAAAAATGTAACACTGCGTCTACGCAGGTACTTTTCCATGACCGATGACATTATGCTCTCAAAGCTTCACTTCGATGCATAAAAAGTAAAACACGCAAATAGCTTTTTACAATATGAAGCACTCAGAATGATTGCAAATGTCATACAATGATAAGGGGACAGTAAGATATAAAACTGTAACGTGATGCTCTTAGCGTTCAACACTTGAGGAACAACGGAGATATAAAATGCTAATTAATTCTGAATGAGTTCTTGAGCCCCGTTTTTGCTCCTTGTTGATGTAGGTCTCATCATTGCTGTTTTTCGTGTGTTATTGGCTCCTAAATGAACATGTATCTTATATGATTGACTTAACATATTTAATTTCCCCCTACGTCGCAGAGCATTTGGTGTCCCCTGGAGCTCTCCCGATCAAATACTGTTACCATACAGGGGAGATGAATTGCTGTGGAAATACAGGTATTGTGGAAACAGATGACCTAAGTAAAGAAGACTGTACCGTTAGATTTGAGAAGTAGGTGGGAATTGTTGTCCTGTTTTGTCTGATCTTCAGGCAAATTAAAAAAGAAACCTTGCTTCTATGTACTGTATGAAGTCATATACTATGTCTGATTGCAAATTAAAAAATAAAACCTTGCTTCTATGTACTGTATGAAGACATATATCTCTGATTGCACATTTGACCCTGTGGAGCTCATTGGGTCCCTGGTGTGTCTGCAGAGTCTCTTGGAGGGTTGAGGTGAAAGGGTTAGTGTGCTCTACTGATTATGGGCCGGTCGGTTTTGGGCAAATGTGGATGCTGCCTATCATGTGGTAAAGAGACTTCACTAAATAAAGCTAAGGGTTTGCTCTACTTTGGAGCCTCTCTCTTCGTATCCACTGTATGGTACCTGCAGGGCTTGGTTTATATCTTATTGTACTGTACCTTCGGGTGTTTCAAAATTACCCTTTGTTCAACAATGGTAATTTGTTTTGAAACTTCAATTTCCTAAAAAAGAATTATGTTAAGAAAACAATACAGGGCAGCCAAGGTAAAAAAAAAAAGGTAAAGCAATAGTGCCATATTTTAAATGACTGCCAAATGCTGTTTCAAGAGAGCCAAGTGGTATTGACTGGTCATTTTAAACCTAGTTAACATTCACACGTACCACTGTAGAGTCTTTCAATACTCAAGAGACATAAGTGAAAAGTCTCCATGTTCCATTGGAGGAAGAGGGGAGTGGGATTTCTCAGATCAGATAAGCTGTTACCAGCCCCATGTATGCTGGTAAAATATCTTGTCAATCTCAGCTTTCCAGTTTTCATGAAACCTAGATAACTAGCTTTGTGCCCAGCATCTAAAATACCATTATCACAACCATTGTAAGTTTCATAGACTAGGACCAAATCGTGAAAAAGGTTAAACAGCAAAGTGCACTGCATATATAAATGGGTTTTATTAATTTGTATATTAAAAGAAAAGGAAAATAACAAAAGTAAGTACTCCATATATTATGTAGCTAAGTGCTCTTCAAAAATAAGCATATTTCTAATCTCCTTACAAACAGCACCCTCAAGGATGCAAGCTGGTGTATCTATATCTTACCTTTCACCTGGCATTTTTTTAAAGCATAATACCAAGCTTTTCTCAGGAATAACATGCAAGCCACATATACGTAATTGCTTCCTGTATCCATAACGACTCCCTCTCCTTCAATACAGAATCTTATAGGTGCTCTCTTCCTTCTTTTCATTAATATATAATTCCTACTCCACCAATTCACTTACACAAGCATAACCCTTTAGCAGAAAGCTGTCATTATCATCTTTTTTTTCTCATAATATGAGTGTCTTTATCTTTTGGCACCCAGTTAGGAACAGGATGGTGTTATCTCACAGATATTAAGGACTTAAACAACAGAAGGGAGAGGTGCTAGTAAGATACTATGTATATACATATGCTGCTTGACAAATATTATTTGAATAAACATAGGGCAGTGGTTCCCAACCTTTTTCAATGTAGGGACCACCTTGGTGTTTGGATTTTTCCCACAGACCACTTGCCACACATTTCTTCACATCAGCATTCTGAAACTAATTTTTATGTGCATATGTAGAAGTACATGTAGAAAGTAAAGTATTTATGTAACTCACCTAACAATGAGATTCCTGAGCTTGAATCTTCACTACCAGGTCATCAAGGAATGTGCGCATTGAAAGTTGCTGTTTCTTTTGTTTACAATTTCTTTTCACATTCTGAATGCTTTGTAGATAAATGGCGTCTCAGTTTTGCAGGTTTAAGTTTCGTTTGACAAAACCTCCTGACAAATAATGCACTGGGGCTTGGGTCATCCTCGGATCCAGTAAATGGAAATGCCAGTGCAGCTCCCTGCAACCTCGTGTAGCAAATGAATCTACCCATTTGTAAACGCAACTTTTATTATTTGCCAACTTCGCGCAATGTATGGGATTGGTGGCGCACAGTTGACACGATTTCTAGCATTTTGGTTAAATATGACAGTGTCAAGAACAGACTGTACACATTGTTTCCAGAGTAGTGTTAAGAGAATTTCCTTTTGGCATATAATCCTGTGAGATATTAAACATGGCTCAATAAACCCATATAATAAAATGGCGCTGAAATCGATCACACACACTACGGGACAGTCCACAAGCTACAAATATAGCCTCTTTTTGTTTCAGATTAACTTCTATTACTATATGCAGTTAAGATCTCCAAAAACGTACGGAATTAATAGGGATATTCCTATATCCCTGGCAACACTGTAGCACATATTTTATATTGTTGAAAATGAAAAGAACTAAAACTGTGGTTTTAGTGTTTTTTAAATTGTTTTATTTTAGTCATTCCAACCAAGTTAGGACTATTCAATGCAGTGTACTACTTTTATGTGGAGCGAAATGGCTGGAACAGCTAGATTACGTTTCTCCCTGAACAGTGAGCACAACCAGTAGAATGAGCACAGATTACAAAGATGTGCATTTATGTGAATGCTAGATTTTTTTTAATAATGCTGGCTAAAAAAAAGAAGTAATTTGGACAAGACAAATGTGCCTTCATAATGTGTAAGTTATTTAGTATTTGTTTCACATTAGAAAGCTGCTTTAGTTAATGGTGGCTTTGAAGGTGACGCTTGGTACTGCATCCAAGGGAGCTGTAATATACATACTGTATTAATTTATAAACACACCCGTAATAACAGATAAAGGGGGAAAATGCAGACTACATGCGTGGTTAAAGCTTTTTGTTGTGTTGCTTAGTAGTATCACAACATGTGATTGTGTAGAAGTGGCCTTTTGCAAGAAGTGCATAACCGAATTTTGGCAGTTGTTTGTGGACCACCTGGAGTTTACTGCGGACCACAGGTTAGGAACCACTGACATAGAGAAAATAATTCATCAGGCTTTTTGTATCCTGTCTTGACAAAGTGCTGTTTGAATCTGGCAGACTAGTTCTGGAGGTTCAGTAGACCTGGTCAACAATAAAGTGCCAAACACAAGTTATACTAGTTATACTTTTCCTGTTGATGATAGTCACAAATGTTAGAAATCAATTATAGACCACAGTAACTAAGATACAAGTTAGTGTATGTTGAAATCAATAAAAAAAATAGTTGATTATCAAGAAACTTAAGTGAATGTCTTTGTTTAATTGGGGAATAGATTTCAATCATAGTGCAGTATTATACCTCCAAATATCTGTACTGCTCATTTCATTTCTCCTCATTTGTTTGCAAAGATGAATGTGACTATGGGACATTGGAGCCATGAGTACTGTAGATAAAAAAAAACATGTTAAATTATCAAGTTGCTCCATAATACCTGCTGTGTGACATTACAGAAGCAAAAACACACATGAAATGTTTGCTGCTGGATGTGCTTTACATAATATTGTGATACCTTGTGCAATGTTATATAAGGATGATGCGGCACAGATTGAAGGTGAGGATAGACTTCACACTGCTGATGCAGCAGCAGCTTTCTCTTAACTTCATCTCAGTTACCTTATTTTGATTTTTTTCTCCTATTTACAATTCTGCCATCTAGACAACTTTTTCTCTGACACGAGTCTAATTGAGCACACTTTTTTAGGCTAACCCCTGAAGTTACACAAGGAATTGAGCAGTTGTTCAAACGGGTTCTTCTTAAAATACATTTGAGAGTGACTCAAGTATCATGAGGAAACTGACCATCTGGATGACCAGATCCAACCTGTTAGTAAATGTTAAACTGTTTTGTGCACCTCATTGGAAAAATAAGAAAGGCTGCATCATTTTATTTGTGGGACACATATGCCCCTTGTACCTTAAAGGAATAAATACCTGTGGTATGTGAATCTAGGTTTCATTGAAACAAATAAACATCGAGAGGGGAAAACAGTACATGTGGACACTAAAGTATGTGTAGTTAAAAAGCTACAGTAACAAACTCAGACAAAATGTAGTCTTTGTGAAACAGAGATTGTGTTTTATAAAGACCATTACCTCACACAGAGTAGTTGTGTAAGGGCTTGGATTGATTGCCAACGCTTGGTCATTGGGTTCCACAGGCTTTATTAGGAGCGCTCACATTAACAATGCAGTAGACGCCGGTTATTAGCAACCCTGACAAGGACAACTTTCGGTTATTAACAACATTTTCCCACACTGACTTCGCAACTGAGTATTTCTGGTGGACTGAGGCAGAATCGTAGCTTTGATGAAACTGGCTACGAAGCTGCATGCAAAATTGAGATGGATTTACAGCGAGAGGTGGTACATTGAAAAAAGCAGACAACGTTGGACAATTTCTTATTGTGTTTTTTAGAGTTTTTTAGAATTGCTTGTAGGTACAACACATTTTTTTATGTTTGCTTTATATTGTAAGGACAATTGTAGTACATCGTTGTGAATACTATTTAAGCCTACTCCCTTTTTTTGTGTGTGAAGTAAACAGTTCTGTTTGGGTATTTCGTGATTCTCATGCTCATTTTTTAACACTGTAACATTTAAAACACATGTATTTCACTGCCATATTTGTACACCTACAGTATATATCGTTGTTCCATATAAATACACTTTAAAACGGGGGCTTTTCGCTTATTGCTGGGAACCGAGAGGTTGTTAATAAGCGGTGATGTGCGATTTTTCCCTGCGTTTTTCATGGTCATGCTACATATGTATTTACCCTGGCTTGCCAAGTTTTTCCTCTTACTGGCAGCTCTAATTTTGAATTCACAGTCATGGCTGGGGATGTATGTGAAGGACATGCTTGTTTAATATGCTTTACCGTACCTCTCTGGGCCTTACAATGCTTGCCAATGCTTTAGCATTCTTTCACTGTGCTTTATTACACTTCTTACTATGGTAAACTTGTATAAAGGAAGAGTTGTACAGAACAGCTTTCCCTCATTAACACAGGTCTCAGCCACGTTTCTATCTCATGCACTTCCTGTGTCTCCCTATACAATCTAATCTTATTTTCTGTCTTAACACAACTCATCACTATCACAATGTAACCCTTATATTGCCATTCCACAGGTAGGTATGTCTGCATTGAATAAATGCTACATTTAAAAAATGAAGTTTTAATGGTGTCTAAAATACAAAAAACAAAAAGTCTAAAACCAATAGGCCATTGAGCTCATTCATCCTAAATGACACTGCTGCAGGTAAGGGCAGGCATACCGTATCCTAGCAACCTGAGCAGCTACTGTCTGCAACTTAGCCCTGGGGAACTCTCCAGTGAGAATAACAGGTGCATCTACTAACTTTTACTGTGGTGCAACTGCTACTACCTGACCTGAAGAAATACGCTAACTCCGGGACTGCAGCCCGAAACGTAAATATACCACCAAGATTCAGGATAGATAGGCATTCCTGAAACAATTCAAAATGCCAAAAAAATACTGAAAGTTATCTGGGAAGATAGGAATTAGCACAGCAAGGCATATACATCTTACGGGTATTGTTATAACTTATATGGACGTGATACTGGCTCTTTAAAATTGCTCCTACGTGTTAAACATACCCTCTGCTAACCAATGCCAGCCACACACTAAGAAACATCATTCTCTTCTCTCGCCCTATTTCCAGTCCTTGTTCTTTCTAGTAAGTTCTTTTGTTTGTTTTAGTTAGATAATATATATACAGTACTGTGCAAAAGTTTTAGGCAGATGTGAAAAAATGCTGTAAAGTAAGAATGCTTTCAAAAATAGACATGTTAATAGATTATATTTATCAATTAACTAAATGCAAAGTGAGTGAGCAGAAGAAAAATCTAAATCAAATCTATATTTGGTGTGACCACCCTTTGCCTTCAAAACAGCATCAAGCATCAATTATTCTAGGTACACTTGCACACAGTTTTTGAAGGAACTCAGCAGGTAGGTTGGCCCAAACATCTTGGAGAACTAACCACAGTTCTTCTGTGGATTTAGGCAGCCTCAGTTGCTTCTCTCTCTTCATGTAATCCCAGACAGACTCGATTATGTTGAGATCAGGGCTCTGTGGGGGCCATACCATCACTTCCAGGACTCCTTGTTCTTCTTTACGCTGAAGATAGTTCTTAATGACTTTCGCTGTATGTTTGGGGTCGTTGTCATGCTGCAGAATAAATTTGGGGCCAATCAGATGCCTCCCTGATGGTATTGCATGATGGATAAGTATCTGCCTGTACTTCTCAGCATTGAGGAGACCATTAATTCTGACCAAATCCCCAACTCCATTTGCAGAAATGCAGCCCCAAACTTGCAAGGAACCTCCACCATGCTTCACTGTTGCCTGCAGACACTCATTAGTGTACGCCTCCAGCCCTTCGCGAACAAACTGCCTTCTGCTACAGCCAAATATTTCAAATTTTGACTCATCAGTCCAGAGCACCTGCTGCCATTTTTCTGCACCCCAGTTCCTGTGTTTTCGTGCATAGTTGAGTCGCTTGGCCTTGTTTCCACGTCGGAGGTATGACTTTTTGGCCGCAAGTATTCCATGAAGGCCACTTCTGACCAGACTTCTCCGGACAGTAGATGGGTGTACCAGAGTCCCACTGTTTTCTGCCAGTTCTGAGCTGATGGCACTGCTGGACATCTTCCGATTGCGAAGGGAAGTAAGCATGATGTGTCTTTCATCTGCTGCAGTAAGTTTCCTTGGCCGACCACTGCGCTCACGGTCCTCAACGTTGCCTGCTTCTTTGTGCTTCTTCAAAAGAGCTTGGACAGCACATCTGGAAACCCCTGTCTGCCTTGAAATTTCTGCCTTGGAGAGACCTTGCTGATGCAGTATAACTACCTTGTGTCTTGTTGCTGTGCTCAGTCTTGCCATGGTGTATGACTTTGACAGTAGACTGTCTTCAGCAACCTCACCTTGTTAGCTGAGTTTGGCTGTTCCTCACCCAGTTTTATTCCTCCTACACAGCTGTTTCTGTTTCAGTTAATGATTGTGTTTCAACCAACATATTGAATTGATGATCATTAGCACCTGTTTGGTATAATTGTTTAATCATACACCTGACTATATGCCTACAAAATCCCTGACTTTGTGCAAGTGTACCTAGAAGAATTGATGCTGTTTTGAAGGCAAAGGGTTGTCACACCAAATATGGATTTTATTTAGATTTTTCTTCTGTTCACTCACTTTGCATTTAGTTAATTGATAAATATAATCTATTAACATGTCTATTTTTGAAAGCATTCTTACTTTACAGCATTTTTTCACACCTGCCTAAAACTTTTGCACAGTACTGTATATATATATATATATATATATATATATATATATATATATATATATATATATATATATATATATATATATATATATATACACACTAACATGGGTTACCCTCAGCTGCATTAACTTTTGAATTGGTTCACTTTGGACACCCGCTGAATGACACTGAACTTATTTTTAATGGTGATTTTGTCTCCCAAAGCACACCTTTTTACATCAAAGACACTGACTGCCAGCTGGCTCAATGTTCTCTGTATTGCATCTTAAGCAGAAGCAATTATTCCTGATGCAGAAACAATCAATAATTCGAGCTCAACATGAATGGATACTGGTGTCCAATCAAAGTGGCTGGTCTCAATCTACAGGCTCCTGCTCTGGGTCAATAAAAACCTTGCTAAAATAATATCCCAGCTACAGACACGTTCCATGGGCTTATCCGGTTCATAGGATTGTGATTATTAAGATTGTTAAGATAGATATTGCTTGGAATGTACTGTTTATGAACTCCTCTACAATATATGGCCCTACACCCGAAGGTTCATTAATAAATACGATCTCATTGATGCTGTGTTGAAATAATTGCAATGCATCCTTCATTTACATGTTAATGTTGGTTAAAATTAATATTATCAGCTGTCATTTAATTGTAGCATCAATTCTTAACTTAGCCTACATAAAAGAATGCTATCATTGCAATTGGAAAAGACCTAAGACCAGTCGAATGGCGTTTTAATTATTAATAGAAATTACTTTTGTAAATGAATATATCCCTTGTTTGCATATATGCTATTTATCTTAAACTAATCACATTTGCATGTACAAATGATAACATTTTAATCCTCATTGGCTTAAATTAATGTTACATGCTGTTAAAATATTGTAGTCTACTCAGGATCCAGTATCGATCAGAAGATCATGTTTTTTTGACTCAATGATTATCTTTTTTCTGAGTGTGTAAAAAACACAAAATGCTTCTTCGGTGTATGACATTCACTGCAGAACACTTTGCACCACTTGGCTTGCATAGCGTTCCTTCAAGGCAATTAAACTAAACAAGTGCAGTCCTACACATATTCTGTACAATACTTCTATTTCAATATACTTGTGAACATTGAGGAAGATAAAAAAACAAAACTATAAATCTATATTTCATTTGTAAACCCTTATGTTGTTATTTTCTCAAATGGTCAAGATGTGTCATTTTAAACTCACAAGAGAATGTCAAATAACAAATTGCAGATGTTTTGAAAATCTCTTGTTTCACAAAAAAAAACAGAAGGAAGAAATATACTGGCATGCTCACTTAGAAAAACTAGAAATAAGTGCACCTTATTTGGTTCCCATTGGCTTTGAAATATTGCACATACAACTGAAATGAAAAATATATATATAAGGGGTTTTAATCTTGACATTTTCTGTTGATGGATTAATCATCTGATCTGCCTATCGATTAATCACACTTGTTTGCTAGTGATATGAAATTCTGCTGAAAGACAATTACAAGTAATACAAAGCATTGTAGCATTGGGTCCTGCAGGGCTTATGAATGGGACTTTTTGGTGCTGCATTGAACTGCTGGAGGTTGGGATTTGGGTTGTAAATAATTGTATTGCTGTGTTCTGTGTCTGTCTGTCTGTGTAGCTCCTGCAGCCTGGTTCCAGCCAGGTCCGCTCTTTCCCGCCTTCTGACTCTATATAAGGTGCAGCCTGCGGGTGCTGAGAGAGTGGCAGCGAGCAGAGCAAGAGAGAGAGAGCTATCATCTGTTATCCATTTTGTTACCTGCCTTTTCAAACCAACGGCACTTTGGTCAAGCTTCAACGCTGACTGCCCAGTGATATCCATTGAAGATATACTATAAATACTTGTTTTAGACTTTGCATTGAATACATACATTCAAACAGAGAATTAACATAACAAATTATCTATATGGCGAGGAATGAACAACTACAGATAATGCACAAATAATGCACAAATGCATGAACAACCTACTGTGCATTCATCACAACTACTATGTTAATTAAGAATTAATAAAGCACCATAATGTAATCACATATAAACAACTGTGGAATACCACAACTATGTGTAACTAAGAATGTTGTTTTTTTATCATGATCACATAAATAAGATATGACCTGCAACAGAATATAAAATGTTTACAGTGAAGCCAACTTTGTTCCGCTTCTAAAGCATGTGCAAACTAACAGTCGTCTAGTGCACATGTTAGGATAAAGGAAAGGGGTCAATACAAATGAACTACTGACATTAACTGAAGGGGTTTGGCAATAGCAGGCAAAATTAAGGACATTTAAGAAATCCAGCATTATTATGTCACTGGTTTAAAAACAGTTCCAACACTAAACTCTTTTAGCAGCACATTATTTTACAAATCATCAGTGAAAAAAAAGCAGTGGTTAATTAAACAAGAACTCATGAACACATCAGCCATCCTCAAACAGCCCATGTGAGCCATGTATTTCTTGAATGTAAAGTTTTGCATCACCTGTGTAATTAAGCATCCCTGTAAGGGAGCCTGTACAAGTTTGTCAACCCACTGCCACATTTACTGCAGCTAATATCTCATAAAGATATTTAAGCTGGCCATTTCCAGTTATTAGCATTGTGGGAACTCTGCGGGCGAAATCTACGGCATTCTTCATGTTTTACCTATATGGCTGCCATATTGGGGTCATTTGACTTTTTGGTTTATGGATGATTATAATCTAACGCTTCAAGATGTTGGCTTCATTGTTGGCACACAGGTGTATTCTGCAATTATTCTCCAAGTATAATTAAAAAAAGACTTAAAAAAGATAGACATTATTTTACGCACATTGCTTATCTATAATTTAGTTTACTAGAAACTGTGATATTGTAAAATTAGCTTACTATATACACAGATGCAAGAAATAAATAATACTGCAATACACTTTGGGGCGGTCAGTCGTCATTTATTTGAGCCTAAATATGTTCTGGAAAAGCACCCGATACAATGTCAGAAAGCAAACTTGCAAAGTGCCTGCATTAAGTTAGGAAGTTTGTTTATGGTTACTGTGACAACACGCTTGAATGCATCTCAAATATCCTGATTGCAGATGAGCTGTGGATGCTCCACGGTTTATAGAGCTGCAGGTTCAAATATTAGATAAGAGCTTCACATGAACATTTTTTTACAAACAGTGTCAGCTTCAAAACTTTGTACATCCTCCAAAGGGCTTGTTCGAGGCTGTTCAAATTCTAGCTCTAGATGGCTGTTCACTGCAGCTCTACAGGTATGGCCAAAAGTTCTGCATCACGCTATAGAATGAACAAAGTCGAATGAAACCTGCTGAATAATGTTACGTTAACATATTGAAGACTACGCGGTGATCTGATTCAAGCAATCAGAATTCTAAAAGGTATTGACAATGTCGACCCAGGGGACTTTTTCGACCTGAAAAAACAAACAAGGACCAGGGGTCACAAATGGAGATTAGATAAAGGGGCATTCAAAACTGGAAATAGGAGGCGCTTTTTACACAGAGAATTGTGAGGGTCTGGAACCAACTCCCCAGTAATATTGTTGAAGCTGACACCTTGGGATCCTTCAAGAAGCGGTTTGATGAGATTCTGGGATCAATAAGCTACCAACAACCAAACGAGCAAGATGGGCCGAATGGCCTCCTCTCGTTTGTAAACTGTTCTTATGTTCTTATGAATTACATACGGCTTTGTAGTTTTCCATACACAACAAAAAACCGACAAAAAAATTGAAAAATGCGAAAAAAAATCAAACATGAAATACTGCACTACTATTAAGGGATCCGGTAGACTTGTGCAATGTCATTTTATAGTTTATTTGATTACATGATGTTAAATGAAATATCTAAATTATGTTCATGTCGTTTTTTTTTTTTTTTAATTATGTCTCAATCCTAAAATTCTAGGTGATGTTAAACTTTTGGCCATAGCTGTAGGTAAAATTAATAAGATTTTCAGAGTTTTTCAAAACAGTGTTTATTTAGTTTTTCAGAGAGCCACATAAAGAAAAACTGTGGAAATACATACTTTCCATTGCAGCCCGGGAAGCCTAGAAAAACACGATAAGCAATTGGTAGTGTATTACTTTGATCAAATACCTTATAGATCTGACAAAGTTGTTTTGATGCACAAATAAACTACATGCAGTTATTTTGAATGTATTTGTTTTTAATAAGAGTGAAATACAGAGACCCTCCATTTACCCAGATATTATAATACACTCAATAATGTGTTCTAGAATGTTAACTTTCATCACAATTGGACAAGAGGTTCTCTCTCTCTATATATGCAAAACTTTAAAGTGTGTCATACATACAGACATAGGTCCTTTTAGCTGCCTACTATATCCACTGGTGGGAATATGCATCTCCAACAGGCTAATAATACTTTGGGGAAAACACAATCTTTTCTTTTAAAATCAGTATTTTAACCATAGTTTCCTATTGAGAGGTTTGAACTGGCAATCTTTTCATTCAACAGAGAACATGAGTAAATTAGCAATATTCACATTATGCAGCCCAGACAACCAAATTCACCGCACAATTACTTACTTAAAAAAAAAAAAAAAAAATCAATAATATCTAAGAGTGGTCAGTTCAGTTTGAGTATTTTGAAAAGACACTCGCAATAAACCCTAAAACAATACATTCAAACACAGTAAAACAATACATTCAAACACATGTCTATGTGCTAATATCTGACACATACAGTACACACCTGTTTTTGTCTTTGACACTTCTGCCCCTTTACATATGTGCACTAGACAGGACTCACACCTCATGAAAGAGCACTTAAGCACACGAGTAGTGAGACTTTACAATCCATCTATGAAACTGTCTGGAAATTGTGTTTAGGGCCTGCTGTCCTCCCAGGACCCTTTTAAAATGTGATTTTTATAGAAATAAACATTTTTAAAAATGCAAATTGCCATGCACAGGGTATTCACTGTAATACTGTCAATTGGTTATTGCTTGTGTAATTAGTTTTGAATGTGTGTGTTTTGCTATCTTTTCTCTGGTGATCAAACACTGAGTACTAGAGACCCTGGTGGAATACTGTACATGAATGAGTTAATGGAATATTACCGATAAACGGTATAGGTTTTCCTGCAACAATATCATTTTACCAGCAATGTCACGCTCCTTTTACTGATCTACTGTACAGTAATAATGTGGGCCGTGGCCATAGTGCTTGTAAAATAAATATTTCATTTTTAATAGTATTTCTGGTTAATAATCCAACTGGATGACAGTCTCTTACTAATGTCTTGGTGTGGTTTAAAGGATTTCTGTTAGAAAGTACTGAGATTTTACACGGCAGGATCCATAGAAAAGGAGTCCATGACAGCTAGTGATTTCCTTTTTGGTAAAGAGTTTGCTATATAAAGCTATTTATCCTCTTGGGGCAGTGTGTAAAGGCAGTGTATGAGAAGAGATGATGTTTATCAATTTCTCATGCTTTATTGCATACTGTATGTAACATGCCTACTGTTGTATATTTTCTTGTTTGGATTCTATAAAAGCTGGTGAGCATATATCTTCTGAACACAGCTTTATAATGGTAAGGAAATGACACACGAAACCCCTTCTGCTGATTATTCATTGATCCAGAGTTAGATTGCATTATATTTGTATTATTACAATTTAGTTCCAGAAGCCGTTCGAAGACAGCTTTTAGTAGAAAATCTATTAATCGTCATCCATCTGCAAAAGGCCACATATGAGCTGTGAAATTGACCCAGTCAATTGGGCAAGTGCTACAGAAACATGGACATGCAAAATTGAATGATATGGTTAATTAAAGATACAGTACTGATATTAAATTACTTTTTTTATATGAAGCACTGTACATTTGTCTTGGTTTATTTTACCAGAAAATACAATTAAGTATGGTCCCCTCTAAGATTGACCTAACCAACAGATACACACCTGAAGCTGGCCATGTACAGTCATGCAACAGATAAGAATATCAAGTCATTTTAAACATAGGTTTGTTGTTTTGAGTTAAGTTTCAGAAAAAAGTACAAATTTGCACTTGGATCAAAATAGGATGTTACAATATCTCTAATTTAAAACCATCCATCATCACAAAGATTCATAGAATCTTGTCTGACAATGTGTAAAATGATCTCCTAGAAAAATAAAACACAATGAATGAAGACTACCAGAAAGGACATGTCTTCAATACCACGGTAGTGGCAACTGAAAACAATTCATTAAAAAATATTAAGCAGGCATGAAGAGCTTTGTGTCATGTACCCGACATCCTCCCAATATCTATAGATGCTGACAGAGGTATACTGCATTTCTTGTCTAATAGGGTTGCCCTCAGGCACAGGCATGTGATTAGATTTGTAAAAAGGTTATTTTGGTGTTCTGTCAAAGACTATGCCCTGTTATTGGTAACGTATGGAGTAAGATTGTCAAGCAAAATCACCCATAATGCATGCAGCTGGGGAAAAAAGGAAGCATGTCTGATGGTTTGGAAAAAAATGTATAGTACAAGTGAAATACACAATAAACGTAACCAGAAAGCACAACATGTATTGCACATTTTTAATAAGGCTTTTGAGCCTTCCAAACATTAAGGGTATTCATTTAACGTGGTAACAAGGTTCCTGTGAGGGCAGAGAACCCACAGCACTCTTAAAACCATGCATAACTTTACTAAATTAACTGAATAATATTATTCACATTATTATTATTTATTTCTTAGCAGACACCCTTATCCAAGGCGACTTACAATTGTTTCAAGTTATCACATTATTTATTTATTTTTTTACATACAATTACCCATTTATACAGTTGGGTTTTTACTGGAGCAATCTAGGTAAAGTACCTTGCTCAAGGGTACAGCAACAGTGTCCCTTCCTGGGATTGAACCCACGACCCACCGGTCAAGAGTCCACAGCCCTAGCCACTACTCCACACTGCTAGAGATAATGCAAACTAATCCAGCATTCCTTGGATTTTCATTTTTATAATGTGCTCAGCATTTTCAGCATTTTGATGTTAATAGAGGATGCTGAATTAAAATGAGTTGAATTTGCAGAATATACAACTTGAAACGGAGGAATAATCACTGAGCCGTGACAAGGGAAATAGTCTGCCACTTTCAAGTTATATATTCTGAGAATTCAACTCGTTTTCATTCAGTATCCTCTGTTTATATCACTGATAGCTCTTAAAACGGGTTCAGTAAAACCGGTTGAATACCATTTCCAGCTGAACTACTTGGGTAACGCAAATATTCAAAGCATTATCTATCCCACGATTCCCTTTGATAAACCCTAGCAATCACATAAACAATAACATAAATAATCCTAGCAACCACATAAACAATAATATAAATAATACTCCTGTTTTAAATTTCACACACAACTTCATAGGCACAACTTTTTCTCGAGGCAGAACTGAGGTGAAAAAATCCCTGCAACTGCCCTTGCAAAACTCTTGACTATCTGGCCCCAGGTATTTACAGTCATTTCAAAGATGTACAAATGAATTAATTATATATCCCACATGTCTTCATAAAACAACATTAAATTCATCATTAACAAGGTCAGTAGAGTTTAGTCAGGCTTCAGTTAGTCTGTTGTAACAACTGATAACATTGTTATAAATGGTAATTAAAATAAAGTGTTACTAGAAAATGTAATGAACCCTCCCCAATAGCTGAGTAATATAAATGTGCATGGCAGACAGGACACCAGGGCTTTATCCTCGGCCACTGCCTTCTATGTAATGCAGAGCACAAAGACATACCTTCCCAGCAGTTCCCTATATTGTGACACAGTGCTTATGAATGTCAATCACTAACCATTGATTAAGACAGTTGGTTAAAATGCGTGTCATTTTTTTTGTATTACCCAATGACAGGATTTGCATTTATCTTCCAGTCATGCACAAGAATGTTGACCCTTCATATCCCTAGACTGCATTCCAGCATCTCAGATTAGATCCAAACCAACTTAGCTATCAAGTGCACTGACTGATTTTTTTTTTTAATAGTAGCAGGTTAATCATCGCAATCAAGACAAATGAGGCGTTCTTATTACCAGGGGCTGGTTGGAGGAATTCAGTCTAGCCAACCCCTAACGTTACAATTGAATGGGAACGAAGAGGTTACACAGTGCTTCTTCGGTCTCTTTTATTTAAGGGGAAGTCACTTATCCCTACCCTGATGAGAGTACTCTTCCTGGCATCCCTCTGATTCCTGCTACTCCCTTTCCTTTCATCCCTGGACCATGCAAAAAAAGTAAAAAGGAGTGGGGTAAGATGTATAATATGTGTACATCAGCCAGTCTAGAGAATGGAAAGTCCTTTCCTTTTAACCTTAACTGCATGCATATTTAAACAGGTTCTAGTCATCTTGGCATGAAGAAGACAAGCACTGTTGGAGTTTGTTCTTACTGTTAAATCAAATGATATTACTCCTGAGGGAGTAATGACTTATTCAAGTGTCCTTTTGCCAATCACAAAGCCAGGTTTGTGTCATATAGAAAAATAGCTGTGTCGTCAGGTGAGTGTGGGGTGGTGACAAAGGCAAGGTCCAAACAGTAATAAACAAAACAATAACAATAACAACAATCCACACCACAATTCCTGAAAATGTGCTCTTGCTTTCAGCGGGTGGTGGTGCGTGCTTGTGTCGTGAGGCTTGGGTGCTTGTGTCGTGAGGCTTGGGTGCTTGTGTCGTGAGGCTTGGGTGCTTGTGTCGTGAGGCGAGGGTGCTTGTGTCGTGAGGCGAGGGTGCTTGTGTCGTGAGGCGAGGGTGCTTGTGTCGTGAGGCTTGGGTGCTTGTGTCGTGAGGCGAGGGTGCTTGTGTCGTGAGGCGAGGGTGCTTGTGTCGTGAGGCGAGGGTGTTTGTGTTCTGAGGCGAGGGTGCTTGTGTCGTGAGGCTTGGGTGCTTGTGTCGTGAGGCTTGGGTGCTTGTGTCGTGAGGCTAGGGTGCTTGTGTCGTGAGGCGAGGGTGCTTGTGTCGTGAGGCTTGGGTGCTTGTGTCGTGAGGCGAGGGTGCTTGTGTCGTGAGGCTTGGGTGCTTGTGTCGTGAGGCTAGGGTGCTTGTGTCGTGAGGCGAGGGTGCTTGTGTCGTGAGGCGAGGGTCGTGCTCAATTGGTTGGGCTGGCTCTGTCCTCCTCTGCGAGACACAAAAAACAAACATGTAACAAAAACAAACATACACTGCTCCAGCCATATGTTACATTTCAGTGTAAGGGGCCGAACTCACGCAACTGCGTCCCCTTTGTAACACCAAACTCCTCCCTGCAATCAGCCCGTTGCCATGGTTTATCCCATCGCTGCCTGACCCGTATCTGATCGCAATGGAGTTGTTTTGAGTACTTACAGTTACGCACTTTCCTCAAGATGGCCGACTTCCGGTTTCTGCCCACCGCCGAGTCGACCTGTCTATGGGGAAGTGTACTAGCAGCCTTACCCTGTGCCCTTTCCCATCGGGAGGGAGATTTACAGCATCGCTTCTTTCTCTCTGTATCACAAGCTTGTCAGAGGCAATTTTGTTTCCTTCTCAGTTCATGTAGTGAGGAAAAACACATTTCATTTGAGTTCTTGCAGTTTTTTAAATTACTCAACTATTTGTGCAATGTAATTTGCTTAACCTTAGTTAAAATGAAATTCATTATGTTTTTATCGGTCCATCTGTATCCTCTCTTTATATTTCTCATTCTGTCTATTTAGTGTTTTAAGGTCTCAACATTGATTTGCTTTAATTAACTTTTACTGCTGGTGGCCCTTTCTCACATTTATCATGAGGTTTGAGATCGGAGTTGAGAAAAAAATCCATGATATTGTTTTATTTATTTTTTAAATCTAACCAGAGAGGATAAGCTTAGCCCCAGGACAAGTTACAGGCCATCCCCAGAGTACTCATTACAGAGTTAGAAGAACGGAGGCAACCTCACATGTGGATTGAACCCAAGAACTCTGAATTCATGCAAAACCTACTTTTTTTTTTTTTTTTTACAAAATATTGTGGTTTAACAAGGGATAACAGGTTATTACGAGATCATTTTATGGACATGGTATTACCAGAAAACTCCACATTGTGTATAAGGTTTGATTCCTTAGTTACACACTCATGTTACAAAATGAGGCTGTTTAAATGATCTTAACATTACGTCTTTATTATGCCCGCTCTCACGCTGAACGCCATATTTGCTGTAACAGGAATATTCAGACAACCTCGTTAATGAGGTCTGCTGCCGCTTTAGATTGTTTAACTAGGCTCTCATTTTTGCAATAGGTTGCTATTAACATTAATATCTTTACATTGTATAAATACATGTGTATATATATATATATATATTTATACAATTTGTTTCCACTAAAATGTGAAACGTCAAGTCAATATCTGATTTATTATAGGGGTATAGGACAGTGAACGTCTGTGTGTGTCAGTAATTGTCACTGTTTTGAATTGACTTTGCAGTTAAATGGAATTCCAAGATGTGCCTCAGGTATGAATGATTTTTAAAGCAGGTGATGTCAATCGTACTGAAATGGAGAAAACAGCACTGTAAAAAAACATAAATGGCTGATGTCATGAATTGGGTTTCTCTGTGTTGTGTCAAGGAATACAGCAGGTGAAACGTGTGCTCTGATTGGCTGAAATATCCTCAGCAGTTTATAGAGGTTTTTAAAACAGTGCTACCATGTACTCTATTATATAGGATTACACTGAACTTGTTACTGTGAAGATTCAAATGAAAAACATTCTATTTAACTTCATATAACATAACAACTTTCAAACCCTGGACCCCGTAGGGATTATGAACATGCTTACTGTCTTTATAGAACACTGAATCTAACAATAAAAAATAAAAAAAGAAACTTCAAGCAATAAAGGATGCAATGAATTTATTAGAAGCATACCTGACTGAGAGATATAAAGAACCTTAAATTGGGTTCCAGATGAACGCTAGAACAGTGAGGGTGTTCCAGTCGGTCAGGGACTGTAATGCTGATCTAATGCAACATGCAGGGGAGCCAAAGGGGGTGCAGAAGATCAGTGCTGCGGCTGACATGCCAGCAAAGAAGGAGTTTCATCTGTTTCCATTGTGTCCCATAACTATAGTCAGTTTAACAGATTGATGTACAGTACAGTCAAGGCAGGTTTAGTGGCAAATAGTGATTGTTTTCCACTGTTTTGACACAGAGAAATGTAACTGCAATCTGAAATCACGTTTCCAAAAGTGAGGCATGTAATCTCCATATACAATACAGCATCCCACGTTTATAAACTGTATTTAATCAACACTTAAAAAAAAGAATATGTGTTTTAAATTCTGCTTGAAAAACAGAACAAATGCCATACATTAATGTTGGAAACACTTAAAACTATACAGGCACATTAACTGCATGCGGTCACACTGTAGTTACCATTTACTAAGATTTACTACAAGCCCTTAACAAATAACACCGTGATTGTGAGGATGGGACCCCATACATTAACAGCATGTATTTAACAAAGCTTTTCTCCCAATCATAGGATTCTGTTCTACATGTATTAAAATATTTTACAACAAAATGCATAGAAACAAGCCAAGGTGGATGAGGAGTTCTGGTAACTGTGAGGATTGTTCTCGTTTCAACACATTTGCAGGACTATCAAAATGCAACTGTTTTGCCTGACACTGTAAATACTTTCTCTTTTATGTATTCACTATTTTCACTATTAAAATTCTAATAATAATAATAATAATAATAATAATAATAAAAGTGACAAATATTTGTATTTATTATTAGATTGTTATATTTGTATGTACGTTGTATTATTATTATTATTATTATTATTATTATTATTATTATTATTATTATTATTTCTTGGCTGGCAAAAGTTAAAAAAAAAAAACTAAAGTATTTTACAAATGACTTACAATGTTAACGCAGAGAAATAGATCATCTGTTTTGAATAATGCCTGAATAATACACATCATTGTTACTGGAATGAAAATATGAGAAAAAAAGAACACATAAGAAAGAAGAAGAAAAGAAAGTTTACAAACGAGAGGAGGCTATTCAGCCCATCTTGCTCGTTTAGTTGTTATTAGCTTATTGATCCCAGAATCTCATCAAGCAGCTTCTTGAAGGATGCCAGGGTGTCAGCTTCAACATCATTGCTGGGGAGTTGGTTCCACTCCCACAATTCTCTGTGTAAAAAAGTGCCTCCTATTTTCTTTTCTGAATGCCCCTTTATCTAATCTCCATTTGTGACCCCTGGTCCTTGTTTCTTTTTTCAGGTCGAAAAAGTCCCCTGGGTCAACATTGTCAATACTTAGAATTTTGAATGCTTGAATCAGATCGCCACGTAGTCTTCTTTGTTCAAAACTGAATAGATTCAATTATTTTAGCCTGTCTGCATATGACATGCCTTTTAAACCAGGAATAATTCTGGTTGCTCTTCTTTGCACTCTTTCTAGAGCAGCAATATCCTTTTTGTAGCAAGGTGACCAGAACTGAACACAATATTCTAGATGAGGCCTTACTAATGCATTGTAAAGTTTTAACATTACTTCCCTTGATTTAAATTCAACAGTTTTCACTATATATCCAAGCATTTTGTTGGCCTTTTTTATAGCTTCCCCAGGTAAAACAAATAAAACAAGCTCATAGTTCTATTGCAAATATCTCGACGAGCGTATCTGGATATGCCAATAATACAACCTCTCTGAGTAATAATAGGGTAACATAACCTGTATTTGAATAAAGAGATTCTAAAAATCTGAGCTGTTTTCAAAGGTGTTGCGCATAACCAAGGCAGAATGCCAAGGTTTGTTCTTTTCATAGTGAGCTATAGTTACCATGAAGGGAGACAGAAATGTGTTTGATAAAGTTTCATGTAAATATTTGAGCTTTTTCATTGCCTAGTGAAGGGTATAATGGGATGGGGAAGTTTTGTGCAACAAGTTCAATGCAGATAAATCACAGAGTGTTAGAAATAGCATTTTTACTGTTTATTAGTTTTCAGCACTTCATTTTCCATAATAACAGAAACTGCTTCTTCTCACATATGATCGACTGCTGATAAACACCCACTACAAGCTACTGAAAATGACGTGGTTCAGCCGACCTGCTGAGCCGTGTTACTCGTTACTTGTTTTTATTTGTTATCCATTGTGCCTGACATATGAATGAAGGAAATGTTAGTGTTTCTTTTTGGGGGGTCATTTGGAGTCTATTTCTAATAAGCTTTTAGGGTGATGTTTATTAACCTTCTGTGGTTTATTTGAAATAACAGCGCTGTGCTTTAAGTATATCCCACCAAAACAAGAGCATTGAAAGGCAGCATGCGGAGATACAAAGAGCACAGTTCAAAAGAAATGATCAGTCCTCAGTGCTTTTAATGAGCAGTTCTCAATGATCAATACAACAACTAAAAAAAGAGCATTTTAACATATAGCTATGGCCCAAAGTTTGGCATTACCCTTCAGAATTAACTCATTTTGCTTCATAGTCAAACAAAACCTGCTGAATAATGTTATGTTAACATATTACACACTGTTTTGTAGTTCATATACTTCATGAACAACTGGCAAAAATGCAAACAAATTTGACATTTTGAAATCTAACATGAAATACTACTGGCTTCCGGCAGACTTTTGTGATATAATTTTGTACTTTCTTTGATTGTATGATCTTTGATTAAATAAAATATCTAAATTATGTCCATATCTTTTTTTAATTATGTCTCAATACTAAAATTCTAGGTGATGCAAAACATTAGATCATAGCTGCACTTAGCAATGCCATTTTCTCCATTCAAAATGATTTGTTCAGATGACAGGGATGTTTTAAACTGGTATACAGTGTAGCATATATGTCAGCTTTCCTGGTATCAGTGAGAGTCTTTCTATTGTAACACTTTAAGCGTAATTTTCAAAAAGAGCAAAATAGAAATAGGGTTGCAAAATATGTTTCTTCTTTTTTTAACCTTATTTACCTTCCGTGTGCCATCTGCCTATTACAGTAACTGAAGCCAGCCATGCAAGTAAGCCATAAAGCCCTAACCACGCCAGTCCTGGGCACTGAGCTCCCGAGTGATGCAATCCCAATGCAACCTGATTAAAACACAAACAAAACATGTGGGGACTTAATCATAGCAGGGAACCCACACAATCAGATTACCACAGGACACAGTGTAGGTCATTGCTGGCAAATATATTGTGTGCAAGTACTGACCTTCCAGCGCCAATAATACAGTCTCTCCATTTACAGACAGGTCCTTTTTTCACTTTCTTGTTGTTAGTGAATGCACTTGGTGATGATGAAAACCATATGACTATATAAAGACAGTATATTGTATACTTTCCAGTGTTGCGTGCAATGATAGATTTAGCTAAGACAATCTTTCAGACTTTTGATGGCTTTCCAACTTGGCATGGAGTCCAAACTTCTTCGACAGACACAAAACAAATCTGGAGCTGAGGTAGTTGGTGCAGCCATTTGTACTCATGCTGTTTGCATTGCACATAATCATTAAAATGAGAGGCTACTGATGTCCACTGATGTCTCAAACGCAATTCAGTCATTAATCACCACCACCCATTCTCTTTGATATGTTTCAGAATACAATTCCAAGATTTCATCGATGCACTGTTGCAAACCTAAGCCACTATTCAATGACCTTCTTCTTGATGAGCTGCATGGTTAGAAACAGCAGGGGTAGACTTGAGGTATTTCTATTTTTATCCAAATGGCAATCTGATTGTGAAAATCCAGTAGAAGTTAATAAATGTTTCAAATTCAGCATCAAGGCCTTATTAACAACCCTTTTTTTTTTGGAGTGCCATGCTGATAATGCAACATTATGTTTTCCTATGAAATTTCAACACGCTGCTTCTGTTTTGCATATGACATATAAAGTTTGAATATTGTGTCATCTCTGATATCCACCTTATCAGATGGGCAGTAGATCAGTGGGCAACCTCTGTTCCTGCTGTCACTCCCATCGCGTCTTTTCACTTGCTGAACGTAACCATGGATGTTACTAATGAATCCTGGAGGCAAGGGCAAAGCCTGGGCTGTCTCCACTGGGTCTCGTCAGGTGGCTTATCTGTGGTTGTCACAGACGCAAGACAAGGGTGAACTAACTCCACTGAAATGCAATGGACAATGCAGCACTCCCTGTGGGCCCCTGGCCAAGACTGGCAACTAGCAGTAAGCGGGATTTGAGCAATGCACACAAGACGCACCTTAAAGTGCTTTTACTAGGTGAGTCTGTGGACACTCCACCATTATAATATTAATATTCTTCAGCATTAATTCATTAAATGTGCATTGTTTTATTATTAAATACACTTACAAATGAATTAGCCAAAATGTTCTTATAGTTTTACCTCATTGTTTAACAGTTATAAGACCACATTGCCATTCTTATGGCTCCTAGTAAATGCTGCAGCCTCTTTATTATGCTGAAACCTGGTTGATTAAACTTGAAATACTGAGGCAAAGACCACTACACAAATTGATTGAAAATATGAACCCTACTTTAATTAAGCTTGTGGAAGAAAGTTTGTTCACTACATTCAACTTACAATACAAGCTGAGTTTTACAACTGTACATAATAAATCCCCTTAAGATGTGGGTGTGCTTTTGGGCAAACATTTTCCCTTGATTCTTGCCTTTCACTTCACAAACCTAAATTGCCATAGGAAACAAATGAAGTGTAGGAAGATATTTAGAGAAAGTCCAGTTAATATGTAGGAAACATCCAATTGTTGACAAAATGCCCTTAGGCAGAAGGCACATACTTGCCCCATCACACTGCTTTTACTGTGGGTGATAACAGAAAAGCAAGGTTAAATAACACAATTGTAATCCCTCTCCAATATGATAAGGGCATGTGTGTACATATATATATAGGTATATATATATATATATATATATATATATATATATATATATATATATATATATATATATATATATATATATATATATATATATATATATATATATATATATCCATCACTCCTGATATTACCTTGTATTAGCCTTACAATGCTGTGGAAATAAATACAAGGATTAGCACAAGATCGTATACTGGGCACTGACCTACTGGTACTAGAATAAGAATACGTCCATGATCTCATTCCCTGTGTCTGCATTCTCATTGATTTGGTGCTAGAGTGATAATAACCACAAATTAATTCAATAATAATATGTTTACATAATAATGTAAACATATTACATTGCAATAATCACAGCAATACTAACACCATGCTGTATACTTTTAGAGAGTAATGTTATTCTTCTCCCAAGGTAAATCAAATAGATTGTGCATGTGTAGTGTAGCTGAGCCAAACTAATCATGCAATACTTCACCTACTGTTTATAGCTGAGTGTACATTCTAGTGGCTTCACTTGACATGCCATCAACCTGCTTCTTTTGGAAGAATGGTTTGGTTAAGCCTGAAATTGTACATCTAGAAAGAGAAGAAATGTGATAATAAACAATAAGGTCAATTATCTTAACCTTTATGTGTGGTTCTTGGGGAGGTACTAGGCCCATGTGCCCTATCATCGTCTTCCACTAATTAAATCTATTCTATTTAAACCTCAGTCACTTCCATCTAGTTGTCTTGTGTTTTTTTGTTTCCTCCTCCTCCCTCCTCCTCCTCTAGAATCTCAAACCACCTTTGCATCGGTCTCCTCTGGGGGGTTAGTGATTCCACTTTCTCCAACCCTTTGTTAAGCATCGTTTCATTTACCTCATAGAGGAGGGTTCACCGTGATTCAGAGGGACCTCCGCCAAACCCTCCTTTAGCATGCATGATTGCTTGTCTTCTTGTCTTTAAGGTACTGATGCCTCAAAGACGGTGACCCCTCTCCTGTTTGTTGGGTCTCCTCAGTGATGGAACCCCCTTCTTTTGTTGGGCTTTTGAAAGAGGCGAACACCCCGCTCTATATGTTCTAACATCTACTAAGTTGTTTTCCTTCTGGTTCACGAGCCTTTTCGTATGTCGGGTAACCTCAAAGACGGTCCCCCTGTTTGTCGGGTCTCCTCAGCGACGGAACCCACCTACTGCATATGTTGGGCCATTGACGAGCAGGAACCATTTTTCATGTTAAAAATACTAATCAATGTTTTTCTTTCTGGTTCGCGAGCCTCTTCGTTTGTCGGGTCATCTCAGAGACGGTGACCCCCTTCCTGTTTGCCGGGTTTCCTCAATGATGGATCCCTTCTTTATATTCTAGGGCCTTGAAGGACGGAGCCCCTCTTTATATTCAGTAGGGCCTTCGAAGGACGGAGCCCCTCTTTATATTCGTAGGGCCTTCGAAGGACGGAGCCTCTCTTTATATGTTATACTTTACTAACTTCATGTCTTAAATCATCATAGAAGATGGTCTAGTTCCACCCCCGTGAGATAATAGATATCTCTGGAGTAGGTGAGGTTTTCAAATGTACTTACTGTGTGTATAACTGTACTGTGTTAAATAATTATCTACAGTGGCAGCCAAAAGCAGCTATAAAAATGGTGAAATATGGCACTTTACTCTCCACGATATGCAGTTTAGATAACCTGTCCTGCATCTTCTGAACGCTAGAGGGAGTTACCTGACTTGAAACTGGTTTGTCACAGATTACTACTGAAATATTGTTTTTCACCAGCAGGTGTCACACGCTGAAGCATATTAATACCAAAAGCGCAAAATACGAATCTAATGCTATTTTTTTTTTTTTTTTTTTGTAATCCTGGCAACAAAACTTCTCGTTCATATTACAGTTTTTATTTTAAATAAAGAAATGTCAGTAATTAAGCTAAAATTCTATATAACTTAATGAACAAACACGAGAGAAACCTCATACCCTGCAGATTGAACGCATATTGGCAGTTGACGCTGATTTTATTTTAGACATGCTGGCAGATGAGTTTCCTCATTCCTTGAATAATGAAAATGCTAATGGAAGCTCACCAATCTACACACAAATAGCTCCCAGTGCCCATTATTAGCCAAAACAGTCCTACAGCCGAAGCAACAGGAATGGCAGCAACACAGCCTTATTTTATTGATATGATTTACTAAATGATTATACATAAAATCCCCTCTGAGATGCAAGGCCTCGTTTACAGTGCCCTGTGGGGACTACAACAGAAATAGCGGCAGAGACTTGTCACAACAATCAAGTTACATTTCTATCAAATCCAAATCATATCAATTTCTGTACAGCTACACTTTAAAACAATGATCGTTAGGGAGCTTATTTAAATAAACACTGTTTATCCCCAGAGTATTGTGTGATGGGGCTGTGTTGCTGCTTCTGTGTTTGTGCATTTCATTATGTTGTTGCTGTTGGGTGCTTTATGGTATCATCACAAATGATTGGATTGTTTTATTGATTGTTAACATGGTGTTTAAAACACACACTTTATTACTTTCATGACACTGATTGAATAATGGGTTTATTGTTCTCTAGTTGAAACTAAGGTGTGTTAATGTAGTGAAGAGGGTGATTGTTAGAAGAGAGAAGGGGTTTGCAGGATGGAATAGGTGTCTACAGGAATTGGTTGTGTGCTCCAAAAATGATCCAGACTGTTTTGCAGTTTGGTTGGCCCTACGTCATTTTGCTCATCGGGTCAACGTTGGTACAACATTTAGTCATTATCCTCAGGTGGGAGGACATTGGCATTTAGTCATTATCCCCAGGTGGGACGACGTTGGCATTTAGTCATTATCCTCAGGTGGGAGGACATTGGCATTTAGTCATTATCCCCAGGTGGGACGACGTTGGCATTTAGTCATTATCCCCAGGTGGGACGACGTTGGCATTTTGTCATTATCCTCAGGTGGGACGACGTTGACATTTAGTCATTATCCTCAGGTGAGATGATGTTGTCATTTAGTCATTATCCCCAGGTGGGATGACGTTGGCATTTAGTCATTATCCTCAGGTGTGCCGACATTGGCATTTAGTCATTATCCCCAGGTGGGACAACGTTGGCATTTAATCATTATCCTCAGGTGGGACGACGTTGACATTTAGTCATTATCCTCAGGTGGGATGATGTTGTCATTTAGTCATTATCCCCAGGTGGGATGACGTTGGCATTTAGTCATTATCCTCAGGTGTGCCGACATTGGCATTTAGTCATTATAACCCAGGTGGGACAACGTTGGCATTTAATCATTATCCTCAGGTGGGACAATGTTATATTCAAGTGCTATAGGTCGCTATTTACCAACTTTGGAATATCAGGCCCAAAGTGTCTAAATTGGAGAGTAAATTACTCAATGACCCAAAACCTTATCTGGAGCGCTGACCACACATGAAGGACATGAGAGATTTTTTTCTGAAGGCAAAATATTATCTAATAAAATAGGACGTGTCTTTCCGCATGGCACAAGAGGGTGCATCAAAGTGAAGTATGAGGTGTGACACGTGCCAGAAGCCTTGGTATGTGAATGAACTCTGTTGCACTATATAATTCTAACAAAGTAAAACAATAAATCATATCTTCTCTGCTGGATTTGACATTTGTTATAACAGGATTACAGCAACAAATGCAGATCTTTCTTATCCCATTGGAAATAGAAAGTGCAATTATACTAAGAACTTGTTTGTACTTTCTGCTGTTAAGGTTTACCAACACATGGATCATGCCAAGATATATTGCTTGTTAGAATAAATGACCACACAAATTGTTTGCTAAACTGTCTTAGAGTGTCCCAGGTGCTACTGAGACCTGTGTGAATTGCTACTGTGTTCACACACTGCCTATTTAAACTCATCACAAAACACAGGCTTTTTCTTCCCTATACTCTGCCTGTGTGCACTGTCTCCACCGCTCACTGCCTCCGCTGCTTCCTAACTGCTAGTTTATCCACTGTATCCACGATGTCTTTCTCTGCTATCACTGTCCTTCTCTCCTCATGCTCTCGCACAATCTCCCACCTGCAGTGCTCTAACCCTTCCAGCCTGATCTCTCTCCCCTGCCCCATCCTCTACTCCTTCCCCTGGTCCCCCAGGTCACTTCCTTGATGAGCTTGACTCCGTGCTCTTTTCTATCACCACCTCTATCCCTATAATTTTAACATGCATCTCTCCAATTCGACTCATTGTTCTTCATTCTTTCCCTCTCCACCTCTCCCCCTCGCCTCCTACTCACAAAGCTGGCTGCCAGCAGGACCTGATCTCCTCTTTCCCTTACTATCACCCCCCTCTCCTTCTTGAACTGCTTCTTCATCTCCTTTGCTTCTTCTACCCCCTGTCCCATCACCCTCTACCCCCTTCTCTCTTTCTGCACCAACGTTATATTCAAGTGCTAGAGGTCGGGCTGATGTTGGTGCAACGTTGTTTTTTGGTGGTTAGGAAACTGGGCCAATGGCATATATTTGTTTTTTTAGTTAAAATAAAATATTGTTCTGTAAATCCTTATTTTATTATTTCACTTCCATGACTGCAGCAGATATGGCCATGACTGCTTGATTATTTCATAGACTGTTCTGATGAATACAGTTTCTGTTTGAAGTAGCTCAAGTTGTTTTCCTAATTAGACATTGAACATATTTTCAAGCAAAGGGACATTTTCTTAGGTAAAACAGTGCTCATATCAAACTAGAAGAAACAAACAGTTGTTTTATTATTCTGAATAATACAACAACAACAACAACAACAACAATAATAATAATAATAATATTTGTCATGCTCTCAATGAGCTTTGCATTCTACTTTTTCATCTCAAACTATAAGAAAATCTAATACAGTATTTAGATGGAAAAAATACATTTGTGAGTTAACAATAAAATGGAGATACCTTATCTATACTTTTAAACTTTTTAATTGTAATTTAACAAACAAAAACAAGAGAAGAACATGTAAACATAAAGAACAAAGTTGTTTTTTTTAAACTAAGAATTAAGTAGACACCAACACACGAGAAATACATATTTATATAAGTTTCACAATTAATCGGATTCAGAGTGAAAACGCAAAATAATTTTTGCGGGGGTTGCATTTAATCAAAATGTTTATACTTTTATTGGTTTTGTCATTTATCATCTCTGGATCCTATACATTACATTGATCTGCATGTGATTAAAGCTTTTACAGTAAATAAAATATAGTTTAATTACGATATATATATATATATATATATATATATATATATATATATATATATATATATATATATGTATATATATATACATATATATTATAATATATGCATGTGTGCATATTTACACGTAGCTCAGTTATTATTTTTAATATTTTACTGAAAAACCAGAATACACCTAATTTGAATACATTTTGACAAATGTCTCTTTTTATAGAGACAACCGCTCGAGCTGTTGTTTTGGTGTTTTTAACGTGTATTAATAAACGTTTGTTAATATATTTTTTATGGGGTGGAGGGCTGTAGAAATAAAAATGAATTAACAACGTTTAAACACTATCTATACTGCTTTATTTAAAACTGTTAAAACACAACAGCAATAAAATACTAAATGGTTGCTATAGACTCGCTTCCTTTTCCATACAAACTTTCTTAAACTAACTTAACAATATACATGAACACTACTGTATTACAATTGTTATGCTTTTCTGATGGTCCTAGCAGTAATGTTAAACGATTGTATTGAGAAACTGTTGAACTATATGTTTGTAACTTTATGTGTCAAATATGGTCTGTGCTTACAATACATATTATAACATAGTACAGTAATATTATCTGGAATAGAAATTTGTAATTTGAAAATAAATCAGTATCTAGTTCTATCTCCAGCACCATGTGAAAATATACAGCACTACTACTGTGCCTTGAGGATGCAACCCTACAGACTGTAGTCTTAGCTTACTGATTTAAACACTGAAGAATTCACTTGTCAAAAGAAAAGGGATGTTAAGCATGACGTCTTAGCAAACTTCCCCTGAAAAGTAACTTTCATATAATATGACTAAATATCTCCAAATAAAAATATCTAATGTTATACAAACCTATTTTAGATTACTTACTGGTATGCCTTTCAGGGGCAGTATTATATAGAGGAAGTGTTATCACCTCATACGTTTCTTTATTGATAAGTCATTTTTAGGGGATGTAATGTGGATTAGTACATAAATCTCTGTCAGAATAAACGACTTTGCTTCTAAAATACAACACATTATGCACGTGCTATATTGCCTTAACACAACACTGAGGTATTCAGTGACAAAGATATAAGATGCAGTAATGAAAGGTAAGCATTTTATTGGAAGTAAGTGACCTTAGGCAACAACAGTAAAGCAAGTATTGCATTTTTCTCCTTCTCCTTCTTCTTCTCCTTTTCCTTCTTCTTCTCCTCCTCCTTCTTCTTCTCTTTTTCCTTCTTCTTCTCCTCATCTCCTCCTTCTTCTTCTTCTTTTCCTTCTTCTTTTCCTCCTCCTCCTCCTCCTTCTTCTCCTTTTCCTTCTTCTTCTCCTCATACTCCTCCTCCTCCTTCTTCTTCTCCTTTTCCTTCTTCTCCTCATACTCCTCCTCCTTCTTCTCCTTTTCCTTCTTCTTTTCCTCCTCCTCCTCCTCCTTATTCTTCTCCTTTTCTTTCTTCTTCTCCTCATCTCCTCCTTCTTCTTCTCCTTTTCCTTCTTCTTTTCCTCCTCCTCCTCCTCCTTCTTCTCCTTTTCCTTCTTCTTCTCCTCATACTCCTCCTCCTCCTTCTTCTTCTCCTTTTCCTTCTTCTCCTCATACTCCTCCTCCTTCTTCTCCTTTTCCTTCTTCTTTTCCTCCTCCTCCTCCTCCTTATTCTTCTCCTTTTCTTTCTTCTTCTCCTCCTCATACTCCTCCTCCTCCTACTTCTTTTCCTCCTCCTCCTTCTTCTTTTCCTTTTCCTTCTTCTTCTCCTCCTACTCCTCCTTCTTCTTCTCCTGCTCCTCCTCCTCCTCCTTCTTCTTTTCCTCCTCCTCCTCCTTCTCCTTCTTCTTCTCCTTTTCCTGCTCCCCTTCTTCTTCTCCTTTTCCTTCTTCTCCTTCTCCTCCTCCTTCTCCTTCTTCTCCTCCATAGCAGTAGTGGTACATTAAAAGTCACATTAAATCATAGAGGGGTTTAACAATCAAAAGAAAAAAAATAAGCATATGTCACAATTATAGAATTTATTCTATCTACAAGATGTATTTTCCTCTGAAAGAAAGTCGTGTTTATATGTATATCTCCATGTGTGGAGTGGTTGTTTGGCTATAAAGGTGCAATACAGTACTGTAGTGTATATATTTCAATTTAATATTAAATTGCTAATACCAATACAATCAGTGGCATGTATTCCCACTTGAAACTTGAAAGTTGGATAATTTACTTTAATGAATTTAATTACAGCCATCAGATGTATTCATGCAAACAAAAATAGAGGCTGGGAACATGGCCATTTAGGGTCTTGATGATGTTATGGTTTAATTGAATAGGACAATGTTAACATAATTATGTTGTTGTGGTTTTATTAATATTCATTGTATTAGCATATTCTATGCCTGCCAAAAGTAATATTGTTTGCATGAACAGTAGCCAACAATGAAAAATGTACAATAAGTCTGATGGCTAAAAAATCAATTACTAAAGCCTATTACTCAAGTTTAATCGTCAAGAATAATAGTATTAACAGACAGGCAAGTCTGTTTAGAAAACAATGACTATTAAATGTACTAAACAATCTAAGTGAAAAGCAATCAAATGACAGCGTCATTACTCAATTAATCAAGTACAAATGCTGTAAAAGTGGTCTCTCAGGTGTTTAAACTGATATTTGAAATCATGTTAGTCTTTAAAGCACGTAAGATAAGTGACATAATTCGAAGGTTCGAAGGTTCATTCGCTAGCCAGGAATTCGAAGATTGTTTTAACCTTTGAAGGTTCGTCAGACGTCATTCACGCGCTGAATGTTTTTTTGTTTTTGTTGTTTTGTTTTTTGTCTGTTATCTGAAATCATTTGACAATGTGTGAATAGTATGAATCACACATTAAAAGTCACTCACATGCAAAATTTGATCTTTTGATTTGTACAATGCATTTTACTTAAACAAAAGTTGTATTAAAATCCACTACCAAATCATTATACGTAGCAACTCTATATGGCGCCGCTGCCATGTATGAAGCAGGGTATATTATTATGCCAAAGCACTGGTGTGTGGGATTTTTTTTTGTTAAATGCCCATACAAACAAAAAAAAAACAAAAAAAAAAAACTGAATGCAACTGTGCAACTGTTTGTTGATGTATCATGGAGGCACATCCAATCTCTGTGGTCACTTTACAATCGTAAGTTCATATTATTATTATTATTATTACTATTATTATTATTATTGTTGTTGTTGTTGTTGTTGTTGTTGTTGTTGTTGTTGTTGTTGTTGTTGTTGTTGTTATTAGTAGTAGTAGTTTTAGTAGTAGTCAAATGTGACTGTACTGATAGCCTGCTTGGGTGACTGTTAAATTAAGTTTTTGCCTGTGTTCAAGGGTGCTTTTAAATTCAGCTTGACAGTTGAACCTAACAAAATAATTAAATTGTACCTGTTTCACACGTCCATTCGCAACATATCTCTCAAATGTGCAGTTGTGAAAGAAACGCAGCAATAGACGTGGATGTTCATTTTACAACATGGTACTTTGTGCTACTTTAGGTTAAAGAAAGTTCTCAGTTTCTATGTCTTATTACCGGGATATCTGTTACACTGCCTGGGTCATTTAACCGCAGCAGTGTCTTCTGGGTCAAAGCATGTTAGTGGCATGCAAGTCAACAGGGGAAGCAGTTGGTTTATTAATGTAAATGCAAAACTAAATGAAAATATGACTTTGCAAACAGAGATTTCTTCAGCTTAGTTTAGTACATGTTTTAAAATACAAATACATTTGAACTGTAACAGGATTTTTTTTTTATTTTTTTTTCTTCAAAATGTACATTTTGAATCTATATAGCAAGTGAAAAAAATGGCTTTGTTGGTAATTGGATCTATTTTTCTTTATAATTCTTACCCATAATTTAAGAGGCTTATGATACTGTACGCTTAAAACTTTTTGTTATCATGGTAAAGGGTATAATGGTGTATTTACATACTAATTACATAGTAAATACATGTGTACTTACACACAATTACAATGTTATTATGTATAGTTACCTTTCTTTCCAATGCTTAATTACAGTACACAGTAATCTACTCTATTTAACCCAAAAGGGCCAGTTTCTGCTTCTTCATGATGGTCATCCATACCTACTAAAGACACAGTGATGCTCCATTTAGAAATGCGTAATACATGTCTGCCCATTTTTGGTATGCTAGCAACATTATGCTGCACAAAAACACCTATATATACTGCAGATGATATTACATGAACAGACTGTTTTTAACATACGTTGAACCTTGGGGCAGTACATCATTAAAAACGTTGGGAGAGACACAGTGGAGCCATACTCCTGAGCTGAAACACACACAATATGTATGGGATGTTTGGGAATTTATATCTTTATTGATAAACATACCTCAGGGTAGTGTCTAATTGCTTTTTAATGACCTGTATTACCTAATCTACACACATAGTGGTCTTTTTATAAGAAATCTTGCATCTTAGACAAAGGTGACGGATAATGGAAGGGTAATACTGTAAATGAGCAGTAAAGACCATTTCTATTAGGCACCAGTGTGGAGTTGTGGTTAGGGCTCTTTACCTAGATTGCTCCAGTAAAAACCCAACTGTATAAATAGGTAATTGTGTGTAAAAATAATGTGATATCTTGTAACAATTGTAAGTCGCCCTGGATAAGGGCGTCTGCTAAGAAATAAATAATAATAATATTATGAAGCCACACTTGGAGTTCCGAGGAACATACCACTTAGAGAAGACTTGTTTGGGAGGTAGGGATCAATCCAGTTGTTATAGTAATTGGCACACATATTGTTGGTCAGATAGCCATCGAGTTAGATAACTGGCCTCAGGCATATTAACAGAATAGAGGCCCTTCCTACAGTAGTTACCAAAGACATCTGCCACCCGCAGGTCATTTCTTACCCTGGCAAGCCCCTAAGACTGATTTTAGAAAGTGACTGTATTACTTCCTTATTCTGCTTGGTTTCTTGACAGTGTTATGCATTCTGTATTCTGAAAGTTATCAATATTTATTAAATATACTTTATATAAAACTTGAATGAAATCCCATACCAGATTTTTTTTTATTTCTGAATAAAAAAATAGACTTGGCAAATGCAAGTTTAAAAGTATATACTTTTTTTGTGAAGAGAACATTGTGTTATACTGATTCTTATCATTAGTATTTTGGCAAGGGAGTTTTAAAGAGAAACAAAATCTAATTTCAAAAGCAATTGTGGCAGGGCAAGAGCCCTGCACATGAAGAGTGGTTATATGTTGTAAATATTGTGTGTAATTGTGTGTAAATAATGAATGAAGTTCCTGGTGCTCCTGGGAGAGCCTGCCTGATGTGTGTGATTGCCAGCTGTGGATAATCAGCAGGTAGGTGTGTTCCAGAGCGGCTTCAGGTATAAAGAGGCCCCATTTATTCACCTCAGGGCTGCTGCAAAGCCAAGGGCAATGGGCTGAACATCATCCATGCTACCCGAAGAAAGAGACCTAAAGACCTTGCTGTAATCCTCTGACGCCATGAGAGTGACCCGGGATCAGAATGCAAAGAAACCGAAACCGTTGACGGCCGGGCGAGTAGCTGAAGTCAGTGTTGAATGGAGAAGATTAGTTCAGGGATTGTAGATCCTACCAAGTATAGAGAGTGAGGTGAGTAAGCAGGCCCTCCATGCATTAGTGAGTAGTGCACACCGTTTTCATGACACCTTTTATTTGATAGTTTTTGTACAGTGTTTTTATTGTGCTGCATGTACATTCCCCTGTATGTCCTCAGTGCTCTACCATTGCTGGTAGTGTCACGTGAGCTTTTCACTCTATGTAAATACATCCTGTTCAACCTCTGTCTCGATCTCCTGCTTGTCACTCAACAGCGAATGCACGCACCCACGTGCAAGGAGCCTTTCACAGCAATAAACACTCTTCTTTTGGGTAGCAAGGCCATCACTCAAGTCCATAGTGGCAGTGGAATCCAATCCTTATTATTTTAACATACAATCACAAAGACTCATTATCACAGGCATTGCTGTTATATTCTTATTAGTGGTGTGTGTGTGTGATTAAGACTTTTATTAACAGAACAACATTAGCAGGTGTTGCAAAATGTTTTAATCGGACTGTGTATATTTTTTCGTTTTCTTATTATTACATAAAGTTTGATTTATAAGTGGGCCTTTGAAAGGGAAGAATAATGTGTACTTTTAAAAAAATATATATTTTGTCTAGTTTTAAAGATGATGTATTCAGAGATACCAACTATTTATTGAACAAAGGGTTTTATTGGGGTTAAATGGGCAATAAACAACCAAGTCTTTTGTCATTTTTTTTTTCTCTGAATGTGAGCATTCTCCATAGATTTCAAACAGTCATTCCTCTGATGTCATTTTCTAGCAAGATATAAAAAGCAGGTACATGTGACATATAAGGTTTGTCTTGTACTGTAATTTCCATGTTAAGATTTAGCTGTAGTCCTTTTTAATTTAAAGTAACTGAGGGTGCATTCACACTAGGTCTGGTTCTAACGGACTCGGTCTGGTTTGTTTAGTTTGAAACAATGTATCAATGTGCTTGCTGTTCACACTTACCTGCAAACCGTACAGAGTGCGGACCAAACCCTCTAAACTGACCCAGTGTGAACACAGCCTAAGTTATTTGTTTGTATCAAATGTAATCTGTTACCACGTTTCATTACCTATCTGTAAAATGAACCACTACAGTTACAAATTCCTTCAGAATGTAATCTGGCTATAATAATGTGTTACTCCCCAACCCTCACCCTTAAAACCACAAGGCAACACTGTGAAATGCCTGCAATTGTAATACAAAAATAAACAGCTAGGAAAGGACACACTGCTTTAGTCTTCCAGCACATGTGCTTAGCTATTCACAAGCCAGATTCGGTTTTTTAAAATGTGGCAAATCAGAACAATGAGATATTAATCACAAACATCTATAGTTACAGTAGTATAAAATACTGCTACACCTTGCTGATCAAACTAATTCAATTCTATTTAAAGTATAGAAAGTGTGCACACTATTTCATGTACTGTACTGTTGAATGTATTCCACTATTTTTACATTTCAAAGTCATGCCTTCCTCTCCTATTCTGTTCAAATGTATCCAGCAGTTTAATTGGCAGAGGTCCTTTGATGCTGTTCTGCTTCATAGACCAGATTGTGTCTCCAATAATGCTCAGGAAACCTGAAGGAAGGTTTAAATAACGGTTGGTAACAGTGGCATAATCCCAATTAAACATCTTTAACATTCAGTCATGTGAGACTTGTTCCAGGAAAAAAAAAAAAAACCCTCTTTGCTAATCTTTAAATCAGCTTTCACACTGACGAGTGTGACTGCTCTGTTGCTAAACTGCAAAGGCCAATAGAGAATTACCTTGTGCCACTACCCAGAATTCCATGCTTTTCCTTATCTGTGAGTTTTGACTGAAGTGAAGTTCATGAAGCTATGAAATGACATGATAACCAGCAATTATTAAAAGAGATGCAATTGGGAGATAAAAGATGAGGGTTGACAAGAGCCTATGATATAGTTTTTCTACCAATGCAGAACAACTAGGAGAGGTGTTTGTTCTTCATTTTGTCCATAAAGAAATGGGATTCTGCAATGGGATTCTTCCAAGACTGCTACAGCACTAAAATGGATATCATTTGGGGCATGACGTACATGCAGGATGTCATTCTGATTGAAATGTGTTGCCTATATTCTTCAATAAGACGTTTAGTTGACAAAAAATTGACAAGTTTTTAACCTGCGGTTTTAGGCTATTATAATGTTTAGAAAAATGACCAGCAGAACTAATCTTTTGTTGGTGTAAAGAAAGTGGATCATAGTGCATGAGAAGAGTCCCAGAACAACCAAACTAGGTCAAGATCACAAAGCAGAAAGGGTGGGGGTGGGGTGAAGCATCAGTGTATACCTGTATTATTACAATAATAATTGCATACAGAAACAACACAAAACAAACCCGGTAGTTTCATGCTGAGGATGATAGGTGGGACTAGTTCAAGCAAGATATTAGTCAGAAGGACAGCTCAGAGTTCTACAACAGAGTGCACAGTACTTAAACAGCACAGGAGATATGTTCTCCTTGAACAGTTACAGACAAGACCCAAAAGAGTCACAATTAACCTTTAGTCTGCAGGGAATTTGTTCAGAGAGCTTACATTAAAAAAAAAAAAGCCCATTCATGCAGCAAGAAAGCCATTTTCTCTGACCCCTGTATTCACAAACTTGAAGACTGACACAATATTATATATATATATATATGCCCCCATCTACTGTCATTTTTTAAAGAAATCTCGAACCTTCAGAGAAATTTAATTAGTAAGCAAAAACTGCTTTACAAAAACATGTTTTGTCAGCTAAGCTCATACTATCAGATTATTTATTATTGAATAATACTATTTATAAAAATAATAATAACACATTTGTGTGGAATTTGGTACATATATAAGGAAATACTGCAATTAAAAAAAAACACACACAACTAACAAAAAACAAAACAAATGAATTAATTGATCACCTGTTCCAGTAGCTGATCCTTCTCGTAACTGTATTGTAACATGTAATGCTTAAATGTTTAACAATGTTATTGATTTACAGTTAAATAAATAACAGTATGGCCTTCGTTTCATTTAAGGGTCATGTTTTGCTTTGTTATATTTGTATTTATGCATTTAAAACCTTTTAGAGTTGATTTATTATAACTGGCAGTTCAATTCAGAAATTAACATTGATTGATATTAGTAAGAGTGGATGGACAGCTGGCAAGAGACTGATATTATTATTATTATTATTTCTTTATTTAGCAGACGCCTTTATCCAAGGCGACTTACAGAGACTAGGGTGTGTGAACTACGCATCAGCTGCAGAGTCACTTACAACTACGTCTCACCCAAAAGACAGAGCACAAGGAGGTTAAATGACTTGCTCAGGGTCACACAATGAGTCAGTGGCTGAGGTGGGATTTGAACCGGGGACCTCCTGGTTACAAGCCCCTTTTCTTTAACCACTGGACCACACAGCCTCCTCCTACAGTATTGACATACTGGAGTTGAGAGGTCATTCCTTGCCACCATGTTATCATGTGTTTGTATGTAAATAATGTAACCATTTGGTTCTTTCATATCACATTCATATACATTATGTATTGAGGGATTTGGGCTCATGAAATATTTTACTTCAGTATGTATTCACTGGTTCCTTGGGCTGAAATGAAAATATATTGCATTTAAGTGTCTTATTAAAAAAAAGGGTCTCATGGTGTTTTTTTTGTAAGCTTAAATAATAATTACAAATTTCATACCGGTGCACTGTAACATCAATATGAGCAGCAGTTTTTAATTTAGAGTAAATATACTGGAACTTGTTTCAGTAGAACATCAGTTGATCTAAAAGTTGGCAGATCTAATTACTTCTACCTGGCATTTTAATTTAAAGACAAAAGTACACTTGAGGGACTCACACCATACCCCCCAAAGCATCACAGTAGACAGGATATACTTTACATATATTGGTGTGGACTGACTTCTTTTCAACATCCTAGGTGTAGTGTTTGACCAGTGTCTCTCAACCTTTTTGAAAGCAGTGACTCCTAAAACCTGGCAGGCCATTTATAAAGCAAAAAACACAGCTATATACATATTACAGGGACAGGGTTGTTTTTTTATTTTTTATTTAAATTTAGTCGTCGCCAGTTTTCTCCCCAATTTAGTATGCCCAATTATTATCTGTATCCTCGGCTCACCGCTGGCAACCCCCCCGCCAACTCGGGAAACGGCAGCTGGAACACGCGTCCTCCGAAACAGGCTTCTGCCAAGCCGTCATTTTTCTCACTGCAGATCCACAGCAATGCCACCAGACCTATAGTGCCGGAGGACAACACAGATCTGGCGGCTCCACTGCAGAACCACAGGTGCCCTATTGGCCACAGGGGTCGCTGATGCGCGGTGAGCCATGGATTCCCCTGCCGACCTAATCCCTCCCTACCCGGGCAGCACTCAGCCAATTGTGCACCGCCCCCTAGGGACTCCCGGTCACGGTCGGCTGTGACATAGCCTGGATTCGAACCTGCGATCTCCAGGCTATAGGGCACATCCTGCACTCCGCGCGGAGCACCTTTACTGGATGCGCCACTCGGGAGCCCCCAGGGGTTGTTTTTTTAAAGCATTTTATCTTTGTGCAATGTTAAAAAAAAAAAAAAGCATATGCTCAAAATCCAGAAATAAGCACCCAGGTATCTTCATTTAAGTAAACCTGTCACTTCTTGGTTTTATAATGTTTGTAGAAGTTTCATTGAAATTGACAGCTAGATCTGCCCTGCCCAGTATAGAAGTGCATCATTGGCAGAGAGAGACAGCAGATTGCTTGCAAACCTGTTTGTGGACCTCTCCGCTTCCCCATATAACCCTTTGTCCATCAAGTTCTTTTCAACTTCCATTTCTCTTTCTTTTAGTGATCACACGAAAGCAGTTCAAAAGTAGGTCCACAAAGGGATATTTCTGGAATGTGCTGTGGGAATGCACACACAAAACAACAGCAGTTACTGTACGTTTTGAATTGTATCCTGGTGAGTTTCAAACAGGGATATTATATTACTATATAATGGGATTTGTACAGTGTTATGAAAAATATGTATCATGTTTTTTGAATTGCATGCTGAATAACCTGGTTGCTGAATACTTAAGAGTAGCTTCAATTGTTGTTTTTGTTTGTATTTTTGTATGTGTTTGCAATCATTCAGAGTGGTTCGGTGCTCTGTTGCTCCTGACTGGGTTATTGTTATTTTTCTTTATCCCTTTACCTGGCTTTGTGCTTGCTTTGAGCTTGTCTGGAGAATCCTAAATGGAGGTACTGACCAGCCTTCCTCATTCCATTCAAATGTGACATAAGAAATTCCAGAACGAGGATAGGCCATTAAGCCCACCTATGCTTGCTTGCTTGCTTTGGTGCCAGCACGGTCCGTTAGCACTCAGGAGAGGAAAAAACAAAAAAACCCTAACCAGGTTAGAAGGAGAAATGAAACCTCTGGGAATCCGTGGCTAAATGGACCAGTCTTATTTTTTGAGGAAATATAACCCCTTACTCCACACATATATACATATAGACAGAAAGAGTAGTTGGGCTGACAGAGTTGAAAGGTCACACGATGGTCATGTGATTTAAATGAGGGAAGCTGCTCAGTCCTGTCACTAGACATTCTTCAGATGCTCAGTTCAAGCTCAATGACAGGGAAAGATAGATTTATAAAAAAAGGGTAATAACTCAACAATGGGGCCACAGGATCCAGAAACACTTGGAATGATTGCAAACACCATTAAATAGAAAGGAAAATGTAAAAAAAAAACACATTTAAAAATTCAAAACGATTTACTCTTTAATAAACGTAGAATTCCTAAACTGGTTGGCAAATGTGTAGTAAACACACATTGCTTGTAAGCCTGTGAATATGTATGTTTATATGTGAACAGAATATAAGCGTTAAGCGTTGATGGTGCAAAAAACACCAACTGCTTAAATGAAATACAATACCAAGATGTTCAGAGATCCCACAGTTCCTACATATTTATTGCAGGGTTATATATATTAGGGTTGTCATTCGATATATTTGCCACTCGATTACAAATTTTGATTGATTCATTTATGGGCATTAGTTGATTAATCGCTCGATTAATCCGTGCACATTTTTAATAAAGGTAATGATCTTATAGCGGCAGTCCTGCATACAGTGCCTATAGAAAGTCTACACCCCCTTGAACTTTTTTTCACATTTTGTTGTGTCAGTGCCTTAGAGTTTCATGCATTTAATGAGGATTTTTTTCCACTTATCTACACACCATACTCCACACTGTTAAAGGGAAAAATGTTTTTATTGAGAAAAAAATATATATTGAAAATACAAAACTGAAAGATCATAATTGGATAAGTCTCCACCCCCCTGAGTTAATACTTGGTGGAAGCACCTTTGGCAACAATTACAGCTGTGAGTCTGTTGGGATAGGTCTCTACCAACTTTGCACACTTAGATTTGGCAATATTTGACCATTCTTCTTTACAAAATTGTTCAAGCTCTGTCAAGTTCCTTGGGGAGCGTTGATGGACAGCAATCTTCAAGTCATGCCACAGATTTTCGATTGGATTTAGGTCGGGGCTCTGACTGGGCCACTCAAGGACATTTACCTTTTTGTTCCTTAGCCACTCCAGTGTAGCTTTGACTGTGTTCTTTGGATCGTTGTCATGCTGAAAGGTGAACTTCCGTCTCAGTTTCAGCTTTCTTAAATTTTCCTCAAGGACTTCTCTGTACTTTGCTCCATTCATTCATCCTGACAAGTGCCGCTGTCCCTGCCGATGAGAAACATCCCCATAACATGATGCTGGTGTGGTGTTCTGGGTGATGCGCTGTGTTGGGTTTGTGCCAAACATAACGCTTTGCATTTAGGCCAAAAATTTCCATTTTAGTTTCGTCAGACCACAAAACTTTTTTGCCACATGGCTACAGAATCTCCCGAGTGTTTTTTTGCATACATACGGGATTCAAGGTGGGCTTTCTTGAGTAATGGCTTCCATCTTGCCACCCTACCATACAGGCTAGATTTGTGGAGTGCTTGGGATATTGTTGTCACATGCACACGTTGACCAGTCTTGGCCATAAAAGCCTGTAGCTCTTGCAAAGTTGCCACTGGCCTCTTGGTAGCCTCTCTGATCAGTCTCCTTCTTGCTCGGTCATCCAGTTTGGAGGGACGGCCAGATCTAGGCAGGGTCTTGGTGGTGTCATACACCTTCCACTTCTTAATAATCGTCTTGACTGTGCTCCAAGGGATATTCAAGGCCTTTGATATTTTTTTATACCCATCCCCTGATCTGTGCCTTTGTGAACTTTGTCCTGGAGTTCTTTTGAAAGCGCCTTGGTGCTCATGGTTGAGTCTTTGCTTTGAAATGCACTACCCAGCAGAGGGTACCTACAGGAACTGCTGAATTTATCCTGAAATCATGTGAATCACTACAATTTAACACAGGTGGAGGCCACTTAACTTGGTGTGTGATTTTGAAGGTGATTGGTTACACCTGAGCTAATTTAGGATTGCTATTACAAGGAGGGTGGACACTTATCCAACCAAGCTATTTCAGTTTTTATTTTTAATTAATTTTGGTTTACTTGTTTTCAGCTCTTAGACAGTTGCAGATTTCAAGTTAGCTGTAACTTGAACTCTGCAACTGTTTTAGAGCTGAAAACAATTAAAAAGGTCTAATTAAGCAAATTATTAGTTCAATTAAGGGTTTAGTTAAGTGATTGAGAGCTCAGTTGGAATGAAAACCTGAAGACACAGGGGGTCCCCGGGATCGGGTTTGAGAACCCCAGCTTTAGTTGATTAATTTATGACAGGACAGAAGCCACGCACAGGTACATGGTGTGGGTTTTAAGCTGTGTGAATACAAATTATATATTTTGAATTTGTTTAGCAGGGATGGGGCTAAAATCTCATCTCTGCCAAATCCTGGTGCTGAATGTGGCTGGTGCTTAATTGATTAATTGAGTATCAATTAAGCCCAGCCACATGCTATAAAAGGAGAGCCAGCGCCTTTGTTAGTGGGAGAGAAGACTGAGTGTTTGGAGAGGTGGCTGGTACACTGAAAACCATTGAGTGTGTGTCTTTATTTTTGGTTCCCTGACACCTTGTTTTATTTTGCCTTTTGTTTGAACTGCGTGTTCACCTTTTTGTTTGGAGGTAAAATAAAGGTAAAGGAGGTAATGTAAAAGTGTTTAGTAAAGAGATTAGCCCTCCTCGTTAGGTAGGGTAATTCTGTGTTTAGTAAAGGGATTAGTCCTCCTCGTCAGGAAGGGTAATTCTGTGTTTAGTTCAAACCTTTCACTGCAAGAGTTTTGTTTTGTTTCTTTTCTGTGTAAAAAAGTATTATTTTGTTACTTTTGTGCACTTTATTCTATCTCTTGTGTCGGCTGTCTGCCTCTACCTGCTCACATTGGTCCCTACTTAAAGGAAGCAGCTGCCCTGCGTTCCATCCACTAGGGCTGCACTTCAACTATCTATCTATAATAGTTTTTTCTTCTATTCCCAATGACTGTCTAGTTGATTACAGGGGTGTCTTTAAGGAGTGTAGTCATGTATATTCTACTCATGATCTGAGGACTAACTGAACCAAAAATCACTATTAAAAAGCCCCTAGTATAAAATACTTGCATACAGTATTTACATACATTGCTCTACAGAGAAGAATAGTATTAAAAGCTTCAGTCTTTGTGGCTTAATCGGTTCATAGATAAGCCAATCTTTGAATTGAATTCGGTTAATGTGAGAGGACAGATGTCAAGGTGAGACAAGTGCAATTAAACCAATATTGCACGCCACTTCATTACAATTCAATACATTCGGCCTACAGAGTGGAAAAAAAAAACTATCATGGAATACAAATTCCATCCAGTATTTTAACACACACACACTACAGATACAGTATATAATACAGTAGAAATGCAGTCAAGTTCTGTGATCTGTATATTATACCATTTAATTACTGGGTGTGTGACCATACAGGTCCAGAGACCTATGTGATGTGATCTCACCAGAGCCAAAGCAGACAGTAGACCCTGTTTAAAAACACATGGGGGGAAATATGAGAGTTGTGGTCTGTTTGGTAACATAGTAGATTAATTATGGCATTTTTTTTAAATAACTGCAATATCATATATTTCAGTCCTCATATAGTCACAGTACAGTAGCTTTCTCAATCCATTCTAAACTGGCTGAATGAAATCACTACTGTGTCAAAAAGCAAAGCACTAAAGCAGTCTTGTCCAAAGCGAAAGATGGGGGTGTGGGTGTGTGTGTGTCATGATTTATGCATGTTAAAACTGATATTTTACAGAATCAAGGAACACAAAAGTGTCTACATGTTTGACAGAATACAGAAAAAAACAACATTCCTCCCTTCATTACAGCGTGCCAGTTGCATCACTTCCAAGACTGATTTGTAAATAATTGAGCAGGTTTAGTCAATGCAAATTGGATAAACTAATTCCCTCTCATGAATTTGCATATTTATAAAACCTCATATAGTGTTTGTGTCCAACATGAAATTAGGTTAATTAATTATTTTTATTTTTTACAATGAAATTAGCTGTTTAAATGGTCATTTAAGTAGGCAAATCATAAATGGCAGATTCCTGTTTTTGGATGGCAAATTATTACCTTCAGGATTGGTTTTATTACCCCCCCACCACCCCATCCCCTTTGGGAATTTTCTTAAAACAAAATCGATTATTCCATAATTGAAAATGTTTACTTATCCCACAATTATTAGTGTCGATCTATTTGCTGCTTCATTTAGCACTGGCTACACACAATTAGTGTTTGACATTTAAAAAATAGCTCTGGTTTTAATATGATCCAGACTTGTTCCAGTACAGAAGTGTATTCTAGATATGTGTCTCTATTTGTACAGTTTGTAAGTCAATTAAGTTTGATTTTTAAATACTCGACCAAAAAATCAAGGTTAAAATATTGATGCTCATAATGAAGCTTCACAGCATTCTGTTTGACATTCAAGGGTCACTGCCGTCATTTGTTAAAAACAAACAAAATGCCTGCTTATTTTCACATCACGATGAATACAGAATCATACCCATGATATATGAATTGCTCATTTTCACCTTGTACAGGTAAAAGGCAAATATGATGGTACCTTCATACATTTATTTCCTGTTGGGTAGATGATAAAAGCTTTGCATTTGCTTGAGTGGTCTTGTAACTGCTGGATGCTGGTTGTCAATTGGCTATCTCATTGTAGCTGCACATACAAAGAACAGATCCATTTGACTGGAAATTCCCGTAAGCCCTATAATCCAAGCCTTGATAGATTTGGTCTGTCATGTTTATAACACTGACATGCATGCTGCTGCTTATATCTAATTACCAGGTTTCACCAGCAGGGGTCTTCATTGTCTTTAACAGAAGTAGATTACCTCCAGTAGCACCACGTGTTACACTCCTGTAACCTTTAATGGTTAACAGTCTGGAAGCAACAACCTTAAATATTGTACAAAATGATAAGATCCCTTTGAACAAGTTTAAAGGAAACTCAGTTGCTTTGTCTTTTTTGGGATATATTTTTGCACTTGTATTTGCCTGGGTCATTTCACCTCAGCAGTGTCTTCTTGGTCAAAGCATGCTACTGGCTGAAAGCATATTAGTCAATAGGGGAAGCAGCCATTTTCATCTCTAGTTGAAATGACCCTGGAAGTATAAGACAGTCAAAAAGCATGGCCTCCAAACAGTTTTACAACATTTTTCAGGAATAAATGAAAAAAAAAAGATTTTGAGAATGCACTTTAATTTAGAACAAACATCTCACAAAGTAAAAGTATACGCAGAGTATAACCACAGCTAAACATTGTAAGCCTTCCTGCTGTGCACATGTTTCTTTCATCACAGCACTGTGACTGTATTCCATCTTCTGTTAAATGTGGTTCAACAGTGTTGTATCCCCAGGTTTCTAGCCTGAATGTAAGATTCCATAGAATTTCATAAATAACCATATCAAATAAATAAGGGAAAGCATGCACACAATTCTCAGTAAAAGGAAAGAATTAACTGAACTAAATGCAAGTGAGGACCCCCTAGACATATGGCCTGGGGCAATTGGATTCCCGTAGTGACTCTAACTACCTACCAGCTCCAAGTTTCTGAACCCCCATATGCTTGTAGTTTCTCCCTAGACCATAAACCTCCCAGGGGAAGCCATCACAGTTGCTGGTAGAGACACAGTACTTGATCACTGGGGAACATTCAAACAGTAAGCTGCTCCTGTTTGTCTGTGTAGAGCGAAGGTGCATTCTTTTTAGTAGGTTGATTGCTGATGTCACTCCCCTACAGATTCAGCTATGTGTAAAATGTCCTGTTAGGTCTCTGAATGATGTCCACCTGTCGAACACCATCTGTTCATGTTCCCACACCGATTTGTTTTAATTTAAAATATTGCTGGCAGAAATAAGCAATATCGTAGGCTAAGCAGCACATACTGTAGTCTCACTCCAGGTTCCAAAACTGCTCAGGGTATGACAGTGTTTAGTTCCTTAGTTCCTCATATGCTGCTGCTGCAGTAACATCCACATCGGTGTAAAGACTTAGAACGTTGGCATGTTTTTTTCTAAACAAGTCAACCTGTATTTTTTTTTTAATATAAATTGTCCACAGTTATAAAAATGTATTTATGTAATTTATTTATTTATTTTTCTTAAATTTGGAATCACCAATTGGAATCAGTTATAATGCAGCATTACAGTGACTCCCATTTGCCCTATAATGCCATTCCACTAGCACTTCCATACTCGCTATAAGAAGGAACACAAATAGCATGGTCTTGTAACTATGACTCCCGATCACTGCACTATGAAGGGGGAGCACTGCACTTTCTCTCAGAATATTTCTTTGCGAATTCAGTTGCTCATAAATAAGAACTTAGTGTTACATCTATACATGGGCAAGGCATAGCATGAACATGTCTAATATTGGACATCCTCATTTTACCAATGACCCAGACACGTTAGCTCTGACCTTGACTGGTCAGATTATAGAGTTCCACTTTCTTAAGATAAAATACTTTCAAATGTGCTACATTGTGTTTATTTGACAATAGCCTCCTTATTTCACTGACTCTACATCTAAAGCTCAGGGCTTTAACACAAGTCTCCAAGCAAAATGCAATACCTTGTAGCAGCGCTCAATCCAGTCAGCAACATGTTGCTTTTTTTCCAGGTGTTTTGTGCCACTGATTGGAAGTCATTCTGTTATTAAAAAGATAACTCACTATGGCAACAGCCAAAGTGATTATGAGAGAAAAAAAAATGGTGTTCTTATGACTAACCTGAAAAGTAAGGCATTATTGGATTCTGAGGATCCTTGTAGCCATTGGTCTCACACATGTAGCGCCTGAAACCACCTTCAGAGAAAGAAATTACTTTAAAAAACAGAAAGTATTATTTTTTAATGAACTGCTGTACCAGTTGTCCATAACCTTAAGCTACCACACACTGGTGTTAAATTAGCAGTGTGTGCTCAGAAGAGACTCTGGGTTGAATACACTGGATGGCTGCACTGCATGTACAAGCATAGATTAGACACTTTAGCAAATAAGTTTGAAAGCTAGAGACTGTTCCTGTTTCTGTTCTTTTGGATATACAAAAAAGGCGTTCAGATAACAACATTGTCGGTAGATCATGCTTAACATTAAATGTTATCCCAGCCTCCTCAATCAGTTGTTCTTAGACATATTTGTAGATTGAATCCTTGACTAATCAACTGCTATCCAGATGGCAAGGCATGTCTTGGCTGAATGCTATGATAATCCTCTTTGCTGATGGTACTCTGTTAGGTGAAAGCAAGCAGCAGCAATGCATCATTCCTTGAGTCAAGCATGGAGGAGGCTGTGTCATGACTGTGGGGACGTGTCAGGTGGGATTTTCAGTGGATTGAGGATTCTCTGCACTAGTTTTGTGAAGTCACACTTTGCCATCTGAAATCGACTTGATTAAAGTCTTTAAGAATTCATCCTTACATCAAGATCTAAAACATCTCTAGGTTACTATACATGTATGATGTGCCCACATAAGAAACCCTATTTAAATAACTGGTTACTAATATCTGCAAGAAATATGGAACAAGCTGCCCAGTTAAACAAAGGCAGTGATTTAATCAAAAAGTGTCTTTTCAATTAAATTTATGCTGGTGTAAATAAACACATATTTAGATCAATACAGACTTTAGAGACTTTAGAGACATTCAATGGCAGGAACTTTGTTGGAGTAACGTTGGGGTTTGGTTGCAGGGGTCCAGAGGGTTGGGAAGTTGCAGGTTGGGGTAGCCACGCAACCTTAACTGCACCCTACTGTGTATGTTTCTCGTCACAGTTGACATCATGTATGACATCGGCAATGACATCATTAAGCACGTGGTGGGTTCTCCCCGAGGACTGGCCATGCGGACGTGGCACTGGGAAATCGTGGTCCTTTTGATTGGTGACATGTTCAGTGGCTGCATTAGCATCCCCACAATGTTTGCTGTTACTAGGGCAGCAGTGTGGAGTAGTGGTTAGGGCTCTGGACTGTTGACTGGAGGGTCGTGGGTTCAATCCCAGGTGGGGGACACTGCTGCTGTACCCTTGAGCAAGGTACTTTGCTCCAGTAAAAACCCAACTGTATAAATGGGTAATTTTATGTAAAAATAATGTGATATCTTGTAACAATTGTAAGTCACCCTGGATAAGGGTGTCTGCTAAGAAATAAATAATAATAATAATAACATGCCTGGGTGGTGTTGATGATGTTACACTGCTAAAGTAGAAGTGGTTGTTTTTAATATGTCTTTGAAGACGACACCAATTCTTTGTTTTCTTTTTCTGGTCACTTTTGACCTGCTGTTTACAGCCGCACTGTACAGTACACAGGAAATTGATTCTGTGACAACACTATAAAATTGGATAGAACCAACCAATGTTTTCTTTTTATTTACTTACACACTACATCAACAGCAGAAAAATGAACCCATTTAAACAGTAAAGTGATGTTGCTAACTTCTCCTTTGATCCTATTTGTTTGCGTTGCAAAGCTCCATCCACAGTCCAAGTTGCTTGCAGTATTTACTACTGGAGTCCACTCAGTTAGGCATTGTTTTGTGTGTGTGCTTTTAAATTGACATGATCAAACTATGACAGCAAGATGCTATGTACTAATGAACTACATAGAAATGAATTACAAATCAACTGTTTAATATATCCTATGGGCTTTTTCAAAGGATCAGAAACAGAAAAGCTAGTGCTGTTAAAAAAAAAAAATCAATTTGTGGACACACTATAAGAATTCTGAAATGATGGATTATAAAGTGGGAATGGTTGCTCTTTATCTTTACAATATCTATTATATCAAATAAAAACTACAAAAATACATGCAATACAAAAATCAATGCACTACATGTAATTACATGATAATAACTGAGTAAATACCAAGGATTCCTGCTCTTACCAGGTACAGTGCAATTCCATGGAAATTGCTTACCAACAGCATTTTGTTACCTGATGTAATTACATGGTAACATAATGGCCATTTCCACCCCTTTTCAACCAGCATGGTCGTCATCACCCAGCTATTGCCATGTGACTACTTGTTTATAACTTGCAATCTAATATGCTGCCTCTTAAATCTGTAAAATACCTACATGTGAATATTCCTTTGCTAACCTCTCGCTACACAATCTGTAGTTTGTTGTATTTTGATATTGTGTTCAGCCAATCTGAGCTTTGTGCAGCACAGTGACGACGAATCAGAATACACCATGATGCCAAAGTTAGACCTATACCAATCATGTTAATGCTACATGTCATAAGGTATGTGGCATGATTCAGTGGCTAAGTTGCTAAATCTCCTGTTGCTGCCCCATTTGCTCGTTTAAGTTACACAGTATGCTGGCAGGGTCTATTGTGTCTGACTCAGAGCTCCTGTATTAGGAGTGGACTTTCTCCCCATGACACACTGGTTGAATTTGTTCTGGGTGATACTTTTTGAAACATACTTTTGTTTTAATTGCAGTTGTCCCAGTCATTATTTTCTCACCCCTGTAATTATAATGGACCTCTGCATTTATCAAAGGTGTTGGCAGGGTTACTTATTGAATCCTTAAGATAATGAAGCCCTTAAATTGGGTTTTGTTAAACTATTTTTATTTTCCACAGAAACAAAGCTGCAGTTGTTTTATATGAATATGGTACAGGTATGCAGATTTTGTTTTTCTGTATGTCAGCCCATAAACTGAAAGCAAATCCTAAATGACAGCTTCTCTTCCAGGCTGATAGAAACAATAGCTTTACAATGAAACAAACAGTACCGGATTTATTTCGTAATTTCTTAACACTGCTGCATTACCTATTTTGTGACAGTTTTCTGTGAACTTTGTGACAGAAGGTAAATTGGATGACAGAATATGTGCTTAAATGATATTGTGATTCATATAGTTTATAATATTAACAATCTATGTGAATACACCAATAAAGAATAATACAGAAGACACATGCTGTAGCATACTGTAGTTGGATTTCAGCATGCCTATAGCTGTTCATGGTTGGGTACTATTTCTGATCAAGCTGTGTAATTGCTGAAATAAATCAAAAACTAATCATAACTAACAAAGGAAAGGTGATTTATGCTTAAACCTTGAAAGGTATAACAAAATGTCAGGGGCTTTATGAAAACACTTCAGTCCATTGGCATATTGTTTTATTGGTTCATACCTTGTAGTTATTTTAACAATGCTTGGACTGTCCATAATGCCTCTTTTGAGGCTCTTGAGTTCAGCTGTTTTAATTCCTAAGTTGCTTGGCAACGCTCTGAACACAACTGAAACAGAAACCAGAGAGTTTCACTATAAAAATCATGATTTTTACATCAACTGTCCAGTACATTTGAAGAAATCGATGACTGTATTTTGCAAACAAAACAAATTCAATAGAATCCCCCCCAAACAATGTCAATTTCAGCCAACTAGCGAAACCAGTCTTTCTGTGAATTTTACTGTAAGGAAAGGTATTTATTTTTCAGTAAGTGTTGCATCTTGCTGAACAATAGAGGCTGTGTGGCCCAGTGGTTAAAAAAAGGCTTGTAAGTAGGTGGTCCCTGGTTCAAATCCCACCTCAGCCACTGACTCATTGTGTGACCTTGAGCAAGTCACTTAACCTCCCTGTGCTCCATCTTTCGGGTGAGACGTTGTTGTAAGTGACTCTGAGGCTGGTGCATAGTTCACACACCCTAGTCTCTTTTAAGTAACCTTGGATAAATGGGTCTGACAAATAAATAATGTTGTTTTGTAAATCCTAGGCTGGATTAAGTTAAACCTCTCTGAATGTGCATTGTAGTGCATCTTTGTAATCTGCAGTTTCTGAATGTGGTTTATTAGCATGAAATGAGAGGCTTACTGTAAAAAAAAAAAAAGTTAATTTGCTTTCTTATACAATTCACAATTCTTTTTTTTTTTTTTTAACCAGTCACTGTGGAAATAATAGTGTTTGCATACATAATGTTTTGGACATTGAGGATCAGTGCATTCTATTAATATCGTAACTCTTTGAATTTTTTTCAGATAGATCCATGTTGTTGATTCAGATTATAATTTTTTTTTGATAATCTATTAACAAACATCAGCATCTAACTTTACAACAGCAGCATCTATTGGTTTAACTATATACTGTAAGCACCTTTCTGTTCCTGCAGTAATCAACCTGTGTCATGTGATCCAGCTACACATGTTGATTTAGTAAGCCTTTCTACTTGTTTGGTGCAGTGAGATGCTCATTTTATCAAGCAGGTACTGTATATTCCCAGATTACTGAAAGGCAGCAGATACAGTACCATTTATAGAATACCACCACTGGTGCAATACCATTCTGAGTCCCCCACAGCACTGAACATTATTGTACAGATATAACTTTATATTGTTAAATTTGTGTTCATTTTTTAAAATAAATAATTAATGCATTATGCCTTCCTTTGGATAAGGGTTCTGTTTCCCCCCTGTGCTATAAGAGGCAAGAGGTTAAAAAGCATGGCTTTCATTGTTACGTGAAACTTGGAAGAATCTATTCCATAAAAAAATATTTAGCTGCTTACAACTAAGCTGTTTCTTACTATTTTACTGGTGTTTTATTCAGAACAATTGCATTAGCCTTTGCACTTGCTTAAAGGGTATATAAGGACCTTTTTATTTTATTGTGTTGCATGTTCCCATGTGTTGCTACAACTGTTTAAGTAAGGTGTGTGTATCGTTTTAATTATTCTTTTCTTTTACATCTTGACCACTTTTTTCACTTTTAAATTCCAGTGTTCTCTGGCTGTTTCTATTATAGCTCCAAGATGGCATCTCATGTATTTATCAGAACTACATTTTCCCATCACCCTCCTGCTCACTGGTAAATCCATCTCAGTTACATATGTGAGCAGGAGGATGATGGGAAATGTAGTTTGAGTGGTCCATGCAGGTCCATGTGAAGCCATCTTGGAGGCAGTGTGATGCAATCCTCTTCCAGCTGTCATTAACACGTCTTGTCCCTGTGGGTATAGGTTCAAAATCTAGAATTCTCAAAATGACTGGCCGTCTTAAATTGTTTGCTCTACTCCTGCAAAACATTAGGTCCCATTCTAGCTTCTAGATGGATACCAGAACATTTTATTTTTTATCTTGTGTTTGCTAATGTTCCCATATTCAAATAATGTCACGGTGTAACATGAAATAAGCCATACACGGTATATCATATCTTTTTTTTATAGTGATTCGGTGGGGTTGACCCAGCCCAAAACTGTGTGTGAAGGCATTAATGATACTGCTTTTCTCAAGCCCTTCCCTCCATTCTTCCACGCTGTATAAAGATGTTTGAAGTTCTTTTTGCACATCAGTGACTAACTTAATTGAGGTGATTGCATACAAGCTGCATGCTGTTAGGAAATTCAATAAAGCAAAAAAACAAAAACTGTCATTGACAGCACTGTCATTCTCACTGCTCAGAGAAGCATTTTCTCACAAAAAGGTTAAACATTTTCTACAGTATAGTTAAGTGTTTCTGTGGCAATGTTTACAACAAAACTAAAAGTAGCATGCTACTTGCATTATTTGTTCTGAAGTTGTGCAATAAACATTTCTTAACACAAGATTTGGTTCTTCAAATTATTATTTTTTAAATTTGTAATTATTATTATTTTTTTAAATTTTACTGGTCCTAATTATTTTAGTGCTATTATACCTGAAAAAACAAACAAGCAAACAAACAAAAACAACTTGGCCTGTTCTATTATAATTTGACATGGGTTTAGAACAAAGTTCTAAGTCCTGTGTCATGTTATGGTAATTAATGAGGGGCTATGTTAATATTTTGGATGTCATGCATCATAAGAGCTGTATGAATTAAATGTGCATTGCATTAAAAAGGTGTTTACAATGACTTTGTAAGATTTTAGAATGAGATTACAGAAACATTCTGATGTTTCTTACTTAATCGTGGCCCACCTGGGTTTACAAATGATGTAACTGGATTGCCCTACTTCCTATCTTACTCTGTTCTATCTCTGAGGATGGTTAAATGTAATTATTGCTGTTATTTGTTAAATGTGTCTCTTAACATTCCCTCGTAGCACATAAGAAATGTGTTAATGTGTTGTTCAAAAGTTGTGTCAATATGCTACAGTACCTCTACTACTAATTCTATTGCTTATTTGTTGAACTACAAGAGCTTCACGGTAATAAGAATTCCAAGTTAGAACTAAATATGTCTGGTAAAACATATACAAGTCTGAACTCCAAATCAATTCAATACATACAAAATGACTTTAATTATTATAAAAGAAGTAACTTTTTGTTAAAATACTTTCCAACAGCAGGATTCGTTGCTATGATCCCATTAATCACAAGGCTTTATTGATTGAGCTAGACGGAGAGATTGGCCTGCTGCTGAGATTTGAGTGCTTTTGTAAGCAACAGTCTAGAGGTGTATTTCTAATGTGATATATGTTATGCAGAATTTTTTTATACTGAGCTTCATTAGCCCTTGCATTATTTGTTCTGAAGTTGTGCAATAAACAATTCTTAACACAAGATTTGATTCTTCAAATTATTATTTTTTTAATTTGTAATTATTATTTTTATTTTAGTGGTCCTAATTATTTTCTCCCCAATTTAGAATGCCCTAACCCATGGGAGTGCCAGAGCCAATGTGGCACTCCCTTCGGAATCCCCAGTGAAGCCTGATGACTTCGCACAGCCAGGATGCGAACCTGCGCTCTCCTGACTGTATGACTCACCCTGCACACCATGCGGCTGTGCTTTTACCAGGTGAACCACTTGGGGACCCATAGTCTTCACAGTTGACATCATTTTACGTAATCATCGATTATTAACTTCCAGTTGGGAGTAACTAGGTTGTGCAGTTGACCACAATTTAAAGTTATGCTGTTGGCAGTTGAACACTTATACAGGGAACTACATCTATAGTGATAGTACAGCTTAGGAATACAAGAACTAACAGACTATATGTAGACAGAGAACCCACAAATCATTTTTATTTGGCTCTGTTTACAATATGGATACTGATTCATATCATTTGCAAATTTATAGTATTTGTAAACACTGGGCATTTAATATCCATATTAATTCTAATTAATCTCAATAAAACCTGGACACACAATGTTTTTTTTTTTTCTTAAATTGACCTTCATCTTGTGATACATTTCTCAATTGTCCCTAAAACTGTAACCTTTAATTCCCCCTTACTTTCCATGCATGTTTAGTTTTTACTTAATTTTATTTAACTGTGGGTTCAGGGGTGTTTAAGGGGCTATTAAAGGGTACAAGCCCCTTACTCCCATCCATTGCTTGTGGTTAAAGGGGATTACTAGGAGCTTAAAATGCCTTACCTCACTTACATATTGTAGTGTTGGAAGAAAAAAGAAACACGTCTGTCCAAAGCCGTGGGTCCCATTTAGTTACCTGCACTAATTATAAGTTGCTTAAAACAGCAAGCCACCCAGGACAAGCTTAACATAGACTTCTCTGAGGCATTTCACTATGCTGAAAACATGATAATAAACATGACTCGCATCCCCCGTGCAAGGTTAAAATCCTCCCTGCCATAAATACATGTAAGAATGTGGCTGGAGCCTTAATTGAATGATTAATGGTTAATTTGGTTCCAGCCACATGGTATTTAAGGAGGAAAAATCCATTGTTTGGGGAGTTGGTATGTAGGTGAGTGGAACCTGAGTTTGTAACGGTGTGTATACTGTGTTTGGAAGTCTGTGGTGAAGGCGAATGCCCAGCCTACAGTCACTTTTTGTATTGTTTTGTTTAAACCTTTTATTTTGGCCCTTGTGCCTGTTTATTTGTTTGTGTGTTTTTGTTTGTTAATAAACGTGCACCCCAGTGTTTTAAACTGCAGCTTTCTGGTCTCTGAGTCTCATTCCTGGTGCTGTCCTGTTACACCACCCCTCCCCTTCTGCTCCCCCTCTGAACTCCCACAAGCAGCCCTCCCAGCACTCCCTCCTGCTTTTGCATACAAGCCCAAGACAGCCAATCAGTCCTGTCTAATTCCCAGCCACCTTACAATTCTCAGGGCCCTCTCTCCATAATTTTTGTACCTTTATTTTAAATACGTGGACTACTTTAAATTAAATTGGCAAATCATGCACATACTGAAACTATAACACTGTTATAAGTCAAGTATTATTCTGCTACAATGTTGTCCAAGAGAAAATAAAATAAATGACTACATGGTGTATTTCTCTACATTAAACTATGATGAATCAAAATACAGTCTTTCTGACCTCCTTTAGGCAAGATATTATTACAACTACTGAACTCCTTATGATCTAGATAGAAATAATAGTTACTACTGTACTTGCACAGATAAAGAAGTAGTTTGGTAGATATACAAGGCCCAGTTAGGTGTGGAACTAATTACCTGATATAATCAAGGCCCCCAACTAATCTATATTTTCAGTACAATTACACAATTAACTTAAAGTTCTTTTTGATTATTATTCAAGCCATGGAGATACTGTAGCGGCGGAGGAAGAAAGGTGAGGAAACAGCATTTAAATGAAAAAAAGCTCTTTTATTAATGAAACACACAGGACTGGAACCAACGACTGACTGTCCCAACCAAGCCACTATCTAAATACAGTCCTAGCGGACCTGCTTGGAGACAGGCAGACCTACAATTATAAACATCGTGATACATTTATTCAAATTAAGGCATTGGAATGAAACTGACGGAAACACAGACAGAAAACGACCAATAAACACACACACACACACACACACACACACACACACAGTCCAGAGCCATTCACCTCACTGCTGGTTGCTGCAGCTCTGTCTCTGCTTGGCTCTGCCCCGTCACCACTCATTTGACAATTTGGCATTAAAAATAGACTAACATGTTAGAGAATTGGAAACTAGAGTATGAAACACAATGATTCCATTTATAGTAATATTTGGAAATTGAACACCATTAACCATATTATATTTAAAGCTACTAAACTAAATCAATGAAACTTACTCTTTTACTCTTTATACGTTATTATTATCAGTTGTTGGTGTCATATTCCAGTTTAGATGAACAGGGAAACAACATGAGTAGCCAATATTTCGATTCTGAAAATGACATGTTGTACTTGTTGATAAACCAGAAAAAAATGTATGCGAAGCAGAGAGGAAGTAAGGCCATGTACTTCCTGAAGGTCAAAGGTATTTCTGTGTACAGGTATCTGAACCCACCCCTGTCTCTCTGACGCTGCAGGACCCCGTTAACTGTTAAAAGTCACTGGTAAATGTATAAAGAACATTAAACATGAAATCGTTAATACAATACTGTAATGTATATGGGTATACGAAACAATCTCTGCAGGACATGTTGCATTCATTTAAAAAAAACAAAAAAACGTTTTACAATTCATTGTATTCCTGCATAAATACACACTTGCCATGAAGTATTATTATTATTATCATTATTATTATGTATTTTTTAGCAGACACCCTTATTCAGGGCAACTTACAATTGTTATATCACATTATACATTATTTCACATTTTACAGATATCACATTATTATTATTTTTTACATAAAATTAACCATTTATACAGTCAGGTTTTTACTGGAGCAATCTAGGTAAAGTACCTTAACCCTAACCACTACTCCACACTGCTGCCCAGGCACATATCTTTTTGTTTTTGACTAAACAGTAGCCTGTATTAGTAAAATATGTTTGTTTATATTTCATATTCTTGATATAATTAAGTAGTGGAGGTCACTTCAGCACTGACACAAGTTAGCAGACTAATGCAGCAAATATCATTAGGCTCTTACATTATTCTAAATAATTAAAATAAAGCTATGCTTTGGGCATTAATAATTCCAGCTGGCATTACTCCCACATCATGCTTGTTATTATACATTCCATTGTGAAATATGTGCATTATTTCTTTTAAATAAAACAAGCTGTAGTTCTGTGTAGAGTAGGAATAAAATATTGCAATACAAAGAGTTATAGCAGTAGCCTATACTAAACAGTAAAATGTTTTATATTTGGGGAAAATGTAATATTTTTGATTCATGTAACCATCATCGTATTACAGATTTGAGAAAAACTAAACATAATTTGACACTTGCATGTAACCTAAGTACCTGATGTTTAGTGTTCTTTATACATTTACCAGTAACTTTATAAATTAACCAGCTATTCTACAAATTGGTCATTTTAAAAACGGACTCATCAGTCGGTCTGTATATGGAACGGGAGAGAGGGTTGCATGAGTGTATGCTGGATTTTACGATGCACAGCACTACAGTGTTGCTGCTGCCCAGGACTGGTAATGTAAAACTAATTGCAGACATTCTTAATTATTAATTGTAATTTAGTTTTCTTATCATGGATTTTTAAGTTTTAAAAAAAAAATGGAAACTAATTTTGTAAAACACATAATTTTGCTTCCCATATGCTCCAGGCCAAGCTTTGCACATCACCCAAAGCAAACATTTAAATAAACTAATCATGAATAATTACCTTTTTAAAATGTTGCCTCCTAATGCAACACACCTATGTTTGTGTGCTCATGAATATGCATACATTCATATGTTATCATTAATCTTTGTTCAAAATCCCAGGTGGGGGCCACTGCTGCTGTACCGTTGAGCAAGGTACAGCCTCATTTATGTAACAGTAGTACACCAAAATAAACTACAAATATTTTAAACATTAAAAGAAGAAAAACAGGAAAAGACATGGCATTGTTTGCAGCATTTTATGGGGTAGTCGCATATATCTTCATTACTATTTCAACTTTCAGCTACGAACAGATAAATTCTAAAGCTTTTTACTCAAAAGTATCAGCAATATATATTTTTAACAAAGTAAAAATACATTACCAAACCATAAATAACCTAGATGTTTAAATGCAGGGGCTTGTAAAATAGTCTTAGTTGTTTCCTATTAATTTTCAAATTGTAATTGTAAAAGAACACCTCCTCCTGCTGCAAGCTGGGCAACATATTTACAGACCTTCAAAAACTGTATCTTTAACGTTATTGAAGGCAAAGGATTATTAACCAGTGTATGTGATGCAGGTGATGTGGGCTTTAATCATACCACTTGACCTCTCATGATCCTATTAAAGCCTCAGTAACACTGATCATGTCACTAATTAAGGCATGGGCATGGTGCAGAAATCTGTGGTGCTCAACACTATGACAAAGCTGTGACAGAAAGCAGAATTGGAATATTGTCTCATGAGTTAGCACCTTATGGAATTTCAATTACAAGATTATGCAGCAACGTGAATAATTCACAATTAGCTAAATCCGATAAACGGTAACAAAAACAATTTTTGCAGCAAAGTATAATCAATAATATTCATTAAAAAAAAATAAAATAAATAATAATAATGGTTCAATAAGACCATTGATAGATCACTGATACCATCTCCTTTATTATTGAGGAGGCTCTAAGACATTAATTAAGCTAGGTGTCTGTTACTCTCCCCTAGTGGGTGGAGGTGAATGGGTAACTGTTAGAAGAGGATCTAAGGGTAGGGATTCCTTATCTGTGTATCCTAAACTTGCACATTAGAAATAGACGTAATGCTCTCAACGATCAAAACACACCTGAAATCAATTCTATTGAAGTTCTCTTAGTAGGTGGCTCTGTTGTTATTGGAACACTCAGTAGATACCTGTTAGATGTTTTCCATGTGCTAGAGTTCTTGATATTGCTTCTCAAATGGACAACCTAATTGAACAACGTAAACAGGTGTCCACCGCGATTATCCATATAGGCATTAATGATATTACGTACCGAGACTGTCAAGAATCATTTTAAATCACTTTGTTGTAAATTAAAAGAATTTGGTAGGGATGTATTGTTTTGGGACCTCATCCTGTTATTGGTAGGGGTTGTGAAGCTTTCAGTAGACTGTTCTCCTTAAATATAGGGTTAGCAGATTTGGTGTACTTCTGAGAAACTGGCTTTTACTAATAACTGGGGTAGCTTTTGGGAGATTCCTGTTATTTTTTTTAAGAAAGATGGTTTACATTCCAATAAGAGGGGTTCAGTTAAACCAGCAGAAAATATAGACTTATCTTAAAGAAGGGGCGCTTCATGACTTCACTCTATTGAGGTAGTGACAGTATACCTCGTTGTCATTTGTTAGCCTCTTCCCAGGGTTCTTGTCCTGATAACTTAATTAAAGTTGCGACGTCTTGTGGTCACTCAAACAACCCTGAACCACTTACCCTAAGCTTGGTATTACTTAATACCAGGTGTTTAGCTAATAAATCTGTCTTAATTACTGATTTTATTTTGGAATCAAATCAAGATATTTTACCCCTATAGAGACTTGGTTGAAACAGAATGAGAAAGCACCACAAGTCAAGGTTTGTCAACCAGGCTGCTAAACATGATAGGATTATGCTATATATATATATATATATATATATATATATATATATATATATATATATATATATATATATATATATATATATATATATATATATGTTAGATGCAAACAGGTTTCCTGCATTGCTTTTATTTCAGGAAGAAGCAGAACAGAAAAAACAAGAAACCAGTTTTTTTGGCACATAACAGCTGTGGGAGCAATTGATGTGAAACAGATTAAAGGGAATATGGAGGGTGGTAGTAAGAGTAGGTGCAAAATGGTTGGATCAAGTTGAGCAGAAGTGATAATGGAAGTGCAAGTGGAGCATAATGAGGTAGGAAAAGGTGAGAAATAAAAGAAGGTGGTCAATACAGCACCATGAGTAGAGACCGAAGAAAAGGAGATCAAGAATTACTGTAGAAATATGAACAAGAACAAGCCTACCAACACAGTACAACTGCAATCATGACGTTTCTTCCCTCACGTGACTGGACAGCTGTTGCAACTTAAAAAAGGGCTTTTTACGAGAACACAGATGATATTTTTTAACACCGCAGTTTAATGCCACAAACATTGTCCTGTCATGTGTACAATATGAAGAAAGAATCTTAGTGAAATGGGGAGGGTTATACTTAAACTCTCAGATAAGCATGTCTATTGGATATTTTGCATTGTGTTATTTTATTTTATATCTCTTGTTCCTCCTGTTTCTCACACTGAATGCAAATACGACTTTGTTTTGTTTATAGCAGCAAGTGTTTTTTCCTTCCATTTTAATTTTCGTGCTCTTTCAAAAATGTCTCTTTTAAATTCTTATGTTCTTGGTCATGTTCTCGTCATTGTTTGGCTGAATGTCCCTTTCTTTACTTTGAATGTATTATTTCTTCACCACTGTACTGTGCTTGTTGTAGCGAGAGTGCTAATGATGGTAAACTGTCAAAAGGTAGTGGGTATGAAATACCCCATTTTATTCTACCTGTAACCCTGGGATCATCCCTTTACTTTCCCACCAAACTCTTTTATGGGATATTTCAGGTGGGTCTTTCCACAGCGTTGAGCACACACTCTTTAGATTTGCTTCGCTATGGTTGTAATTGCTACAGAGCTGATCACTGTAATTACAAAAAGTCTTGTTTGAAGTATTGAAGTTGCTTTTTTTCAATCCCCTTAGTTTTATATATGATCCAATATGTTTGCGACATTTGTTAGCATTCAGTTTAACATATTTCCTATGTGCCTGACCAATCATGTTACAGATCTAAATTCCTGTGATGATTGTCAATTTATTAAGCTTTCAGTCTCTCACTGTGATCATTAACAGTTGAATAATCCTCTCCCATCACACTTTGATAGTGTTCCCCTTGTTCTTTGCTTCCTATTTTCATTTTAACCAGACCTTTCTCCAATCCCATGTATCCTCTGTTCAACATCCCAGATGCTTTTTGCTGAAGTAGCGGCCTGTCACATTGAACCTTATCAAAGCCTATCTGAAAATCCTGATAAATTAAGTCATGTTTGACCTTTTTTCAAACCAGCTCACAAAGAAGTCAAATAGGTTAATTAGGCTGGATCTGATCCATGCAGACTATCTATTATTAGTTCATTGCTGTACAGCCTGATCCCTAGTATTGTTTTTAATATAGTCAGTGTTACGGATGTTAAAAGGTATAGCGCCCTCAAATACCAAATTGCCAGCGGCAATGCATAACGCAATGACGAAGCAAAGGTCCTTTGGTAAAGGGCAATGGTAGCACAAGGACAGCTACCACAGTGGTACCACGTGCTCATACTTTGACATATCGATGGTAATGATGTGGTGGTCTTGTGGTTCTGCAAAGATTTCTTCAAAGAAATACACTTGTAAAGTCATCCTGTTCTGTTTGTTATTGTCCCTGTTCCTGTTCTGTTTGTTATTGTTATAGGACAGTAAAATTGACAGTGGCACAATGCAGCATTTGCTGTCGGTTTCCTAAGTCAGTAATCTGGAACTGTATTCCCTGTGGTAACTGGTTGATCCACAGAACTTCTCTCTTTTTCTTCTTTAACACCCTAGGAAACCCTAAGGTTGATTAACATCTGGACGTGGCAGGTTGTTGATTGAACTCTACTTTTCAGTGGGTGGGTGCTCTGACAATGGTACATGGTGTTTCCTACTTTACTAATGTTTATACCATGTGTGATGATCTCAAACGCTTGCTTGTAACATACTGGAAAAAAGACAGCATTGTGTATTTTGCATCTCTAGGTGTATCTGTCACATTCTTCTTTGCATCTCTAATATGATTTACATATTGCATCCAGTCCTTGTACTCATCCCTTTCTATCTCTGCTTTGTGAATTTGAAGACTGTTTAGCTAAGGCGTTGTCTCTTGGGTCTGCAGTATCCTGTATAATAGTGCTGAATATTTCTGTGCACTATTTTAAACCTCCAATTCCTCTTAACTGATTTACATTTCATCACTTGTCTTTGTCATTCTTAGTTTCTCTTTCTTCTTTCTTCCTGCAATATTAAATCAATATGTTTTGTCTTTGGTTTGTTAGATGAAATATACCCCAGTTTGAAGCTTTTGCTAAATGTATGTATTATATAGATTTGGATCAATACTGTTTATTATGGCAGTTTGTGGCCCTTGGATGACGCTATCTACAGTAAACACAAATCATCCTTGTGCTTGAGGAAGTCGTTTTCTTCATGTCACCAGTTTTGTCTTCATTGTACCCAGATCTCACAATTGGTCAGCATCCAACTGAGCTGGTATTCAAACACAAGTTCTCCTGCCTGATTTGACCCCCACCTTAATCACTAGACCACAGTGATTCCCGTTAACCTATTAATTATTTCTTTATTTAGCAGATGCCTTTATCCAAGGCGACTTACAGAGACCATATGGCTTTTTCAAATAACAACACAGATCCATTGCATGATTCAGCCAATCAGAGTCTCAGCTGACCCCAGCAAGCCTTGGACTGCATTTTTCAAATTTGAAGTCCAGCCTTACAGTACATTGCACTCTCTCATTCAACATCTTCCTATACTACTAGCCACCTGTGACACCATATTGTTAGAACAACTGAGATTACTCATGGGTTTGGTCATACAATATGAATAATGCGTTTTACATTCAATGTCAAATTAAAAAAAATAAAAAAAAACATTATTGAGCTTGGGGTAAAGCACTTTACTTTAAATGAGCAATGACTTTATAGCCTACATTACATCTAAATTCAAAAACAACATCATCATATCACTTTAGTATACTTCAGCTACTGAAAGCATCTATTCAAACAAGTGATACTTGAGTGAGTTTAGGTCACTTTACTTGTATTCAGTTTAGTGTTGGTACTACTATACTGTACAATAAAATGTGATTGAGCCCACTTGAAATGCTGCATGGAAAATTACCATAGCAACTACAAAATGCAGTTCACAGAAAGAAATATTGCAGCATACTGGAATATTGTTTATTGTTTACTCAGAACAGTATTAAAATGTATCACAGTTACCCACACTTTCTTGTTATCCAAATATGGGAGCATTTATCAGTAATACAGCAGCAGGAGGTTCTTTCTTATTTGCCGCTGTTAGTTAACCAATGACCTTTCTTAAACCTGACGACGGTCTTGCCTCTTACTTTATTACTAACGTTAGAGAACTTTAGTTTTCTAAGGATCGAATCAGGGGTGCCTCAAGTAGTGCGAAGCAGGGTTTTAAATGCAATCTTCTTACCTCTTATGAGCACTAGCAATACTGTTACTGCTTCTACTTTTCTGTAGCACAGCTGTACTCTGCTGGTCCAGCTGCAGTCAGCTCATATACCTATTATATTAACGCAAACAACACATGTTTTTATTATACGATTGTTTTGCTTGAAACAAATCCTCAAATCATCACATTTGCATGGTACAACTTTCAGTACCAACACAGTGCACTTACTACACTGTACATACTGCAGTTTCCACTCATGCAGAAAAGAGCACCTGCTCCAATTTTATAATACTGATCTTAAACGCCCACTAATTTGGTAATAATGGATGTTATTTGCTCAGTAACTTCAATGGATTAAAGCAGAGTCTTCAGATATTTACTTTGTGTTGTCTGTCTTATCTGTTTAAAAAACAAACAAACAACTCTATTCATGTTATCACATGCCCGATCATGCAGTCCTGTCTACCCATTGAAAGTTAACTATAGGGTTTATAAATGTGTTTATCACAGGTAAAGCACCTTCCTGATTGCAATTATAAATGCAGTTCCTGTCATAAAGTTCCACTAAATGGAAACAGATTAGTAATTTACACATTTACTACCGTAGAAAATAACTAATGAAAAGAGGCATTTCATTAAAAACTGAGGTAAAAGTTATTAGCATAATGTTGCAGAAATAATTTCTTTCTGAAATGGCACTTGCAGCACACATTAATCAACCTAAGTCCTTGTTTTTCTGGTTAATGAGGCTTTGCAGGAAGGTAAACAGCTTACTAAGTGAACTTGCTATGAAAAACTACACCTTAATTATTTCATAGCTTTTTATGCATGCTTCTGATTGCATACCAGGTAATTTCAAACACATTTTAAATATGAATGCACATAACGCCTTCACAAGAATTCTAATAATATAAAGGCTCCTTTGGTTTACCAATTATATTCAAAGATAAAATAATCTTTGTTATGAGAAAATGATTCACTAGTGTGCAATTACTAACTGAACAGCAAAGTAACAGTGACATTTATTTTTGCTTCAAACAAAATAACTCAATATCTAATCTATTGCACTATTTCAAATACAGCCATTTACAATGAATACATAAATGACACATAATGAATTTATTCAAATACAGTAAACACTTCCTGTCAGTTGTATATAAAATATACTAACGATTACCATTTGAATAGGAAGTAGATAGTTATTTATGTAGGTATGTATTTATTATTATTCTCGTATTGAGATGTTTACAGTTAATAGTACACAAGTGAATGCCTGTTAAATATTACGTATATAATACAGTATATTATCAAGATGCACTGTTCAGTGTATAAAACCAAACAGTCAGATTTGAAAGTAATCACTGGTATGAAGTTCTTTGAATCTGATTGGCTGAATCTAAGTGTTTTTATTTGAAAACAGTGACCCGCCCCCAAAAAGAAATGAACAAGCCTTCTCTTTTGAATGAGGGGATTAACAGCAGTGGCATGATGGATAAGAAGCTTGGTGATGAGGAAGCTGATTAGCAAATCAGGCTGTGTTCTTTTTACAAAAGTGAGTGATGGGCAGAGAGCTCTGGCAGCCTTCACCTTTTGTTGGCCATCTGTAAGTGTGCGCTCCCCAGCAGACAGTCTGTCCATTCAGGGACCACGCGAGCAGAAGGGCACAGCCTCCGTTACAACTGAGAGAAGCCAAAAGCCACGCTACACACCATCAATTCAAATGTATTAGTCCAGGAGGAGCTGCCCATGAGAGTGTTGATTGTGCACAGATGCCATTATTAGAAGCATGACACCAGTAATTAGACACTAAAGCAAGGAGGACTTCACCAGTCTATTTAGCAAAGATGTGATTTTGTTTTAGTTTTTTGCATAAACTTGTCATATCTTTAATTATGGTTGATGAGGTATTTACTGTTTAGAAAAATAAAGCTTTTTCTTTCCGTCACTTTTAAAATTAAACACACACTTCTAGTGTTTTTAATTAAGTTTCAAGAGGCGTGTGCCCTGCCCCCACACACTGTATCTGTTACATTGCAGCAGCGCCTGCATTGTTTGTGATAGATGTGTACAATTACTAACAATTAAAAAAATGCTGCCTATTTCGTCTATTTCCTGTCATCCATGATTGATGTGTTCTTCTTCCGGTTACAAATTTCATAACTCTTAAATAAACACAGACACGAACGTCTGCCATTCCATTTTAGTAAATATACTGAAAAGAACACTTCAATCAGGAGGCACATTAACAATGATATCAACGAAGGTGAAATATTACATTTGCAATTTACTGATACTATTTCTTTTTTTTCACACCAATGTTTTTGATTTCATACAAGCTGTCATAGTCAATGCAGGCCAATGTACAGGTAGTGAACAAATGGAAACACTTGGGTAAATGAGGGACACCAAGTATATTGAAAGCAAGGGCTTCCACACAGGTGTGGCTCATGTGTTAATTAAGCAGATAACATCCCAGCGTGCTTAGGGTCATGTATAAAAATGCTGGACAGGCCTGGTTACCTATAATTATGGCTAGCATGGCTGCAAGAGGAGACCTCAGTGACTTTGAAAGAGGGGTGATTGTTGGGGTGCGTTTGGCAGGAGCTTCAGTGACCAAGACAGCTCAACTTGCTGATGTTTCACGAGCAACGGTGTCTAAGGTGATGTTGGCATGGAACTCCGAGGGAAAGACATCATCAGCAAAGGGCAACAGTGGGCGGAAGCGCATACTCCAGAATTGTGATATCCGTGCATTTATTCGAAGTGCAAGGCAAAACAGGCGAGCAACTGCAGATCAATTGACTGCAAATTTCAACCTGGGGTGCGAACAGTCTGTTTCATCAAAAACGGTCCTCCGAGAACTCCACAGAGCAGGATACCATAGTGGCCCAAAGCCCTATTAAGTGACTTTACATTGGTGCTTCCACTTTTTTGTTCACTACCTGTAGCTTATCTAAGAATAAGATATTGCAGTCTCTATGGATGTGCATGTGAGTGTAAACTTACTCCCCTTCTGATGCTTCAAGCATTCTGGTCAAGCTTTGTGGGCATGAATAATGGTTACACTGAGGATCTTTGTTTCCATGGAGATCGCCAAAACTGTTTATAGGCCTGATTACTGTGCCTTGAAAACAACAAGGTTAGAGACTCTGTGCTTGACAGTTATACACGGAGTGCAAAGTCTTTAACATTTCAAAATAAATACATAAATAAATAAAAAGTGACTTTGTTTATTGGAAATTAATTGGCCGTCTTGTGTATTGCTCACTGATCAAACCTGAGTTATATTTTCTGACATATGAATGTACTTGTCATAGTTCAGTGTGCAATTACTGTTAAAGAATACCGACTATTACCATCAAATTTGACACTAAAGGGTATATTAAACATGTTATCAGGTTGATCAAATGTCCTTTACATGACATGCTTGTATGTTTGTTCATATAATATTGTTCCTGTATTTATAGGATGATCATTCTATCCATATTCAACTACGGTAAATTACTGTAGCACAGCAATTTGGCAGTTCACAATGCTTTTCCCTATGCTTGTACAGTGCTACTTCATTATAAGACAGCCCTGTATACTCCACAACTGGTTGTTAAGCGATATGGTCTCAGGGCTCCCATTCTTCTATTTCTAAAAGCACAGTGTCTATGGTTTCTGACTACAGCGTTATAAAGGAGTAGCACAGTATATTAATTTACATTAGTTTGTCATGTTTACCCTATATCTCTGTTCTTCATCATGCTTGTCTATGCTTTACCATATCTCTCTGTTTTTCATCATGCTTGACTATGCTTTACCATATCTCTCTGTTCTTCATCATGCTTGACTATGCTTTACCATATCTCTGTCTTCTTCATCATGCTTAACAATGCTTTACCATATCTCTCTGTTCTTCATCATGCTTGACCATATCTCTCTGTTCTTCATCATGCTTGACTATGCGTTTACCATATCTCTGTCTTCTTCATCATGCTTGACCATGCTTTACCATATCTCTCTGTTCTTCATCATGCTTGACCATGCTTTACCATATCTCTCTGTTCTTCATCATGCTTGACCATGCTTTACCATATCTCTCTGTTTTTCATCATGCTTGACTATGCTTTACCATATCTCTCTGTTCTTCATCATGCTTGACAATGCTTGACCATATCTCTCTGTTCTTCATCATGCTTGACCATATCTCTCTGTTCTTCATCATGCTTGACCATGCTTTACCATATCTCTCTGTTCTTCATCATGCTTGACCATGCTTTACCATATCTCTGTGTTCTTTATCATGCTTGACCATGCTTTACCATATCTCTCTGTTCTTCATCATGCTTGACCATGCTTTACCATATCTCTCTGTTTTTCATCATACTTGACTATGCTTTACCATATATCTCTGTTCTTCATCATGCTTGACTATGCTTTACCATATCTCTCTGTTCTTCATCATGCTTGACTATGCTTTACCATATCTCTCTGTTCTTCATCATGCTTGACTATGCTTTACCATATCTCTATGCTTTACCATATCTCTCTGTTCTTCATCATGCTTGACCATATCTCTCTGTTCTTCATCATGCTTAACCATGCTTTACCATATCTATCTGTTCTTCATCATGCTTAACCATATCTCTCTGTTCTTTATCATGCTTGACTATGCTTACCATGCTGACTATACAATGGTATGAGTGTAAACTTGTATTTCTAGATGTGAAATCAGCAACAATTCCCTAATTGCATATTAGACAGGTAACGATGAACAATAATGTATGCATTCAGAACACTTTATTATTCAAAAGCAAGATGCAAACAAAGCAAATAAAACTGAAAACATGAATGTGCAAATTATTCTAATATATGCATTGAGATTTTTTTTTTTATTAAAAAGCATGAAGACATCTGATTTAAAAAAAAAGAATAAAATTAAATGATTAAAATTATATTACATAATGGCTCTTTGAGCTAATATATATATATATATATATATATATATATATATATATATATATATATATATATATATATATTCTGTCATTTCACATGACAAAACAAAGCTCTAGAGCAAAACGTGTCTTTTGGGTAGCTAGCTACTTTACGTGAGGCCAAATAGAGCACCGGGCAATTAATCAATCAACTAATGTATAATTGAGGCTCACAAAATAAAAGCCATGGTGATCAATAATCTATTAATTGTAGCATCTCTAATTATTTCTCTACCAGATAAAGAACTTCCTGGTCAAATACTTCAATGGAAAAGAACCTCTTTATAAATTCCTTGGGCTGACATACTTTACAATACTGCACAGATCTAAAGGACAGTGCACTCAAACCTGTTGTTTTAGCAAATGCTTGGACTGGTAAGAAGGTCAACTTGTCTTTAATTCTTGTAAGAAAATTAAAATGGAAGGGCTATCAAGCCCTGGGGATTTTCTTGTAGATGCAATTTTAATAAAATGACCTCCTTTATCTGGCACACACAAACAGGTTCTATAAAAAATATTAATTGTAATAGTTTAGGTAATGGGATGTGTTAGGAAAAAAAACAGACATTCTCCTTTCGCCCCAATAGAACCGCTATTTTTTTCTTTACCATAAAAGTGGCATATTCTGTTTTTGTCTGATACATGCATTAATAATCAGGTTTGACCTTTCAGAAATTCGCTAAATCTTCAAGGTTTTGATGAGATAAGGCTTAAAACTTCTTAATGTATTCTTCTAATTAGCCCATTTGTATTCGGTAACCTTTTTTTAGATACAGAAAATGCGATTGTACTTTAGAAAGCTCTCTACATCCTCTACACTCTAGTATTTGTACAGTGCTAATCATTAACAAGGCATTAGGGAGTTTGTTCTTGCAGCCAGTGTTAATCCTCCATCGAGAGGTAATGTCTTGGAGTGTCTGGGGTTGAAGAGGGAGAAAGCAAATGTACTTTATGATTGTTGACAAAAATCTGACAAAATCCAGGGAAAGAATGACTGCTTCTGTGAAGTTTGGGATTTAATGGTCTAGGTCAGTACTTTGTATGTGTAAAGATGTGCAGGTTTTAGGTATCAGGAGGTTGTCTTCATGAAGCACATTAGCATGGCTTCATTCAGAGCACACTGTGTGTTGTGAACCTGTGATCTTTGTGAGCAGCAATACATATTTTCCTATTAGGCACCCATATTGGTATTCCAATTACCATGGGCAATACACAGACATTTGACCTTTTACATGCTATACCATGACATGCAATTCACCTTCTTCTCAAAAACCTCACAGCTGTCCACATTTCTTGTAGATACTGCCACATTTTACCTTAGAAGCTATTTGATTTCACAGCATTGTCTCAAAATCCTATCAATCTCAATTTTTCTCCTACTCTAATACAGGTATTGATATGTCCTGTCTTATAAATATCCATCTACTATGTATTCCTTCTCAGTTGCATGCAGAGAGATCTATTTCATGGCCTGTAGAATTACAGTATCTTCAGAATTTCTCTATTATATAGTTCTGGATCTCCTCAATCTGTTTGCATGGGTCATAGCTTCTGTTTAAGACCTTGATGTTTCTCATCCACATCATTGGTTTCTTTGTTTTTTAATAAAGCATAATAGCAGTCGTTTAAACAAAGCATATAGATCTTTACAATATCATTATTAGATAACCAGGTGCGCACCTTTTTTTCCCCCAACTTCAAGAATATTGATATTTGCTTAGATCTGCTTTGCATTGCATCTTTGCATTGGGCTTGTTTAAAAAAGACATGCATGTTGTGTTTTTTCTTGTTTGAATAAAAAAAATGTAAGCAGATCATCAGCGGTAATGTCTTAAAGAATACAGAAGAGTTGTGACCAGTCCCGACTCCATAAATATCAACAATTAAGTGAGGTGCGTAGATGGTTAGTTCACCCTTACTAAGAACTGTTTTATGAGGCTGCTTACTGGAGACATTCTTTAATATATACAGTTGTCCCGCGTTATACCGTCCCCCTTTATAATGGCACCATCGCATACCGCCAGCTATTCTCTCTCAACAAATGTCACCAATATAAAAACAGTGCTATTTGTACCTGTTATATTGTTTCCCTCAATTTAGCACCAGCGAAATAATCATGGTCAATTAAAACAACAAAGTTATGCAGTTAACCTTTCGCTTTCCTAATTTGTTGTTAACTGAACCTTCATAGCAATGTCATCAAGACTTCCACTCCCAAAGCAAAACAGAAAGTACAAAATGGCGAGTCAACCCTACATTTAACACCAGAGCAAAAGAAAAAAATCTGCATGTATGCTTCTGAAAATAATAAAGCAAGACAGCAAGACATCGCAAATGTTTTCTCGCCTAAGTGAGGCACATACTGTTAATCGAAGGACAATTGGAGACATTCTAATGGATAAAAACAAATGGCTTACCTTGATGGAATGAGTGGATTTGTTTAACCTGAAAAAGGCTTGACGCAGTCTAAAATAAGTGACTTTTATAAACCACAGTAAATGTTAAAAAAAGTATGGTAACAGGTTTGTTTACATGCAAGTGTTGCACAAATGAAGGCTGACTTAAACTAAAGCATCAGTTTTGTAAACAGCAGAATAGTTTTTTTTTTAACTTTTCATTTTAAATAAGTGTTTGCCTGTACATATTCAACGTTTTTTGTTTTTTTTTAAAAAGAATGCTGTTGAGCTTATGGCTGCTGGCATCGTTCAATGGGGGATAGTATTCATCAGGCTTACAGTCATGCCACAAACAGCAAATGACAGTACAGTAAAAAAAATAAAATAAATAATAATAATAAAAAAAAATGCTCTTTTATTTTTATGGAAATTGTTGTGTGGGTGATTTGAAACCAAATGAGTGTTTTATTTATTCATTATTATTATTATTATTATTATTATTTTTTAAGTATAAACTGTTCCTCAAAAGTAACCATGTGTGTTTCATACAGATGGGAAAGATGATAAAACGTCACTAGTATACCTACTGTTGTGTTAAGAACTAGTACTGTAGTTTTAAAAAAAGATTCATGTTTTATTAAAATGGTCTGGAGATACTGTAATTGTATAACTAAAACATTAAAACATTTGAATTTATTGCAAACATAGAAGGTTGTGTGTTTTTTTTTGCTGATCCTCACTATAACGCTTATTGCCTGTTTTTGCCCATGGCCCTTACCTGGCGGTATAAATAGGGTTGATTGTGTATGTGTATATATATATATATATATATAGTGTTTTCCTGTTTATCAATTACTTCTAATATGTAAGTACATATTATTTGTTTCTATCTTTTTTAGATTTTGTATGACGGCCGTGTAGAATGTCTCTCTTATCTTGTTGACTCTTCATCTCAGTTCTCTATACCAAGCCAAGAAGGTGTATATTTGTGAATACTCCTGGGTTAACAGTCTAGTCTCAGGAAAGCAAAGTCAGTTGGCTTCTTGCTCACACCACTTCCAAGAAGAGCCCCCTCACTGATGTTGTTGATTGAGATGTAAGGCTCCCTCCTGTGAGGCTGAGTTCAGATTGTATTTCCACCACGTCTGTGTTAATAACCCTGTTAGCCATGACCCTAAAGGATTGTGGATGTTTGGTAGATGAAAAATAAAGTGGTGTGAGAAGTATGCCTACTGTGTTATAATGAACTCATTTCAAAGACCAGTGAGCATGGAAGTGGTGGTATTTAACAAATTACTTTATGTTAAATAGATGTAGGCCTATGTAAGATGTACTGTTATAATTATATCCCATTATTAGGGACTAATTTAAGATAGTGCAATTATAATGCAACCTGACACACTTTAGATGGTCAATGCATGTAGGTAGCTGAAATGCAAATCAGAGATGTTTGATTTGATTTAGTGATTGCCCAACTTGAAGAATTACATAACAGGGGCTGGATTCATCATTTGATGTAGCCAGTTACATTGAAATTTTAAATGTATGCAACAATAATGTACAATTAAACAAACAAATGTATATTTGCATTTGTATATCTACCAAGTGTTTATAATATATACAATAGCTTTACAGTTCACAACAGATTATAAACATTTGTGGGGGTTTAAAAGGTTTACAATTTGTTTATAATCCATTGCATAAGATTTATATTTAATATTTAAACATTTGGTTTTTAGGTTATTATTTAACAGTCTGATAAAATCTATTTTAATAATAAATAATTATGGGTTTGCTGTAGGGTCACTCATAAGGTCCCTGTGCAGTGCTTTTGGCCTATGAACCACCTAATGAGGCTTTTAAACTGTCAAAAAAATAGTTTAGATGCATCTCTAGAGATTATTTTTCTGTTTAAAATGTATATTTAATTACTCCAGATCTATATAGATATGTTTAAGTTACCCGATCCTCTATTTTTCATTGGTAAAGTGCTTCAGATCAATGGTCAGCTCAGGATTTGTGCATCCAAGGCATAGGTTCAAACCAAAAGGTTTTATCAAAACAAGAACAGCAAGGTTACAAATCTTGAAGACTTTTATTGCCATTAACAACTAGTAAAAGAGGTAAACATGTTCACATAGCAAAGTGTAATTAGCTTTGGACCAGTATAAACCAACTGAAAGTGGTTAAGTGTCAACCTCACAGGGGACTGTGTGTCCTAAATAAGTTTACATTGATTTTTTTTTTTTTTTTGAGGAAAAAAGGTTTGTGTCAGTAGGCACCCAGCTCAGCTCTGAAAAATGTGACGTCAAGAATGCTGTTTGCCTGGTTAATCACATATCCTAACCAATTAACTTTTTAAACAACACACCACCTATAGCCTCCTCATCATAAAACATTATGATAACTCAGCACATCACACCACAACACCATAAAGTGCAACAAAGCAGTTTACATGTGGTTATTAAAAGGGTCTAGGATTGTGAAAATCATCATATGTGAAATTGGCACCATAATCCATTGCTGGTAGGTGTCATAGCATGCAATCATTTAGAGGAATATTTAGACCTGCTGTTGGCAGTAGGCATATTTAAATAGATTTTGTTTTTGATACCATCTGTCTTGCTTTGCCTATTATACCCTTCTCAAATGCCTTTTCACATAGTGCATCATCACTTTGAGATAAACATGTTTTTATTTGCTAATATGCTAGCTTGCTAATAGATCTCAATATGTTTGAATGATCATGTGATGTTCAAACTGTAAATGAAGAAATCAGGTAATTCCCAACAGAATTGTTTTAGTCAAGTTATGTATTGTTAAAGGTATGATTTTGGCATGGTAATTTTTAGTACATTTCACAATCGAGGTGCGACAAAAACAACAAGAATTCACAGAAAGGTCACCAAATAATGTAGCTTGCTACAACAACATATACAAGAGTTTTTAAATAGTACACCAAAACCAGTAATATAAAGACTACTGCTTTTGACTACTGATAAGTTTAAATGTTACTTTAGAGCACAAAACGTACAGTTAGAGTTTTCCACCATTCTGAAATAGCATGTTGTAAAAAAAGCCTCTGTAAGTCAGTAAGCTTCTGTTCTCCGATGCATTTGTTGTTCTATCTTTATAGAAAACAGCTCACTCACCATTTTTTGTACAGCTGTCTTTCCTACTGCAGATTCAATGGCTTGTACTAGCTTCCGTTTATGTAAAGCGCTTTCAAAATGTTTGCCACAGTTAGCATCTCGTTTGTGTGTACAAAACATCATGCCACCACTTTCATGAAATGTCTCCTTTGGATATTTATTTTATTTTATTTTATTTTTTTAAATGCAGTCGTTGCCAATTATTTTTTATTAATTTCTCCCAATTTTGAATGGCCAATTATTTTTAGGCTCACCTCACCGCTACCATCCCTGTGCTGACTCGGGAGGGCGACGACGAACACACGCTATCCTCCAAAGCGTGTGCCGTCAGCCGACCACTTTTTTTCACACTGCAGACTCACCATGCAGCCACCCAAGAGCTACAGCGTCGGAGGACAACGCAGCTCTCGAGCAGGCAACCTTATTATACACAAGCAATCTTATTATACACAGGCAACCTTATTATACACAGGCAATCATATACACAGGCAACCGTATTATACACAGGCAATCTTATACACAGACAATCTTATACACAGGCAATCTTATACACAGGCAATCTTATTATACACAGGCAATCTTATACACAAGCAATCTTATTATACACAAGCAATCTTATTATACACAAGCAATCTTATTATACACAGGCAATCATATACACAGGCAACCGTATTATACACAGGCAATCTTATACACAGACAATCTTATACACAGGCAATCTTATACACAGGCAATCTTATTATACACAGGCAATCATATACACAGACAATCTTATTATACACAAGCAATCTTATTATACACAGGCAATCTTATTATACACAAGCAATCTTATTATACACAGGCAATCTTATTATACACAAGCAATCTTATACACAGACAATCTTATTATACACAAGCAATCTTATTATACACAAGCAATCTTATACAGAGGCAATCTTATTATACACAAGCAATCTTATTATACACAAGCAATCTTATACACAGGCAACCTTATTATACACAGACAATCTTATTATACACAAGCAATCTTATTATACACAAGCAATCTTATTATACACAGGCAATCTTATACACAAGCAATCTTATACACAGGCAATCTTATACACAGGCAATCTTATACACAGGCAATCTTATACACAAGCAACCTTATTATACACAGGCAACCTTATTATACACAGGCAACCTTATTATACACAGGCAATCTTATACACAAGCAACCTTATTATACACAGGCAATCTTATTATACACAGGCAACCTTATTATACACAGGCAATCTTATTATACACAGGCAATCTTATTATACACAGGCAATCTTATTATACACAGGCAATCTTATTATACACAGGCAATCTTATTATACACAGGCAATCTTATTATACACAGGCAATCTTATTATACACAGGCAATCTTATTATACACAGGCAATCTTATACACAAGCAATCTTATTATACACAAGCAATCTTATTATACACAGGCACTCTTATTATACACAAGCAATCTTATTATACACATGCAATCTTATTATACACAAGCAATCTTATTATACAAAGCAATCTTATTATACACAGGCAATCTTATACACAAGCAATCTTATTATACACAGGCAATCTTATTATACACAGACAATCTTATTATATACAGGCAATCTTATTATACACAGGCAATCTTATTATACACAGGCAATCTTATTATACACAGGCAATCTTATTATACACAGGCAATCTTATTATACACAAGCAATCTTATTATACACAGGCAATCTTATTATACACAGGCAATCTTATTATACACAAGCAATCTTATTATACACAGGCAATCTTATTATACACAGGCAATCTTATTATACACAGGCAATCTTATACACAAGCAATCTTATTATACACAGGCAATCTTATTATACACAGGCAATCTTATTATACACAAGCAATCTTATTATACACAGGCAATCTTATTATACACAGGCAATCTTATTATACACAAGCAATCTTATTATACACAGGCAATCTTATTATACACAGGCAATCTTATACACAAGCAATCTTATTATACACAGGCAATCTTATTATACACAGGCAATCTTATACACAAGCAATCTTATTATACACAAGCAATCTTATTATACACAGGCAATCTTATTATACACAAGCAATCTTATTATACACAGGCAATCTTATTATACACAGGCAATCTTATTATACACAGGCAATCTTATTATACACAAGCAATCTTATTATACACAGGCAATCTTATTATACACAGGCAATCTTATTATACACAGACAATCTTATACACAGGCAATCTTATTATACACAAGCAATCTTATTATACACAGGCAATCTTATTATACACAGGCAATCTTATACACAGGCAATCTTATTATACACAGGCAATCTTATACACAGGCAATCTTATACACAGGCAATCTTATACACAGGCAATCTTATACACAGGCAATCTTATACACAGGCAATCTTATACACAGGCAATCTTATACACAGGCAATCTTATTATACACAAGCAATCTTATTATACACAGGCAATCTTATTATACACAGGCAATCTTATACACAGGCAATCTTATACACAGGCAATCTTATACACAGGCAATCTTATTATACACAAGCAATCTTATTATACACAGGCAATCTTATTATACACAGGCAATCTTATTATACACAGGCAATCTTATACACAGGCAATCTTATACACAGGCAATCTTATACACAGGCAATCTTATACACAGGCAATCTTATTATACACAGGCAATCTTATTATACACAGGCAATCTTATTATACACAGGCAATCTTATTATACACAGGCAATCTTATTATACACAGGCAATCTTATTATACACAGGCACTCTTACACACAGGCAATCTTATTATACACAAGCAATCTTATTATACACAGGCAATCTTATACACAAGCAATCTTATTATACACAAGCAATCTTATTATACACAGGCACTCTTATTATACACATGCAATCTTATACACAGGCAATCTTATTACACAGGCAATCTTATTATACACAGGCAATCTTATTATACACAGGCAATCTTATTATACACAGGCAATCTTATTATACACAGGCAATCTTATTATACACAGGCAATCTTATTATACACAGGCAATCTTATTATACACAGGCAATCTTATTATACACAGGCAATCTTATTATACACAGGCAATCTTATTATACACAGGCAATCTTATTATACACAAGCAATCTTATTATACACAGGCAATCTTATTATACACAGGCAATCTTATTATACACAGGCAATCTTATTATACACAGGCAATCTTATTATACACAGGCAATCTTATTATACACAGGCAATCTTATTATACACAGGCAATCTTATTATACACAGGCAATCTTATTATACACAGGCAATCTTATTATACACAGGCAATCTTATTATACACAGGCAATCTTATTATACACAGGCAATCTTATTATACACAGGCAATCTTATTATACACAAGCAATCTTATTATACACAAGCAATCTTATTATACACAGGCACTCTTATACACAGGCAATCTTATTATACATAAGCAGTCTTATTATCCACAGGCAATCTTATTATACACAAGCAATCTTATTATACACAAGCAATCTTATTATACACATGCAATCTTATTATACACAAGCAATCTTATTATACACATGCAATCTTATTATACACAAGCAATCTTATTATACACAGGCAATCTTATTATACACAAGCAATCTTATTATACACAGGCAATCTTATTATACACAAGCAATCTTATTATACACAGGCAATCTTATTATACACAAGCAATCTTATTATACACAGGCAATCTTATTATCCACAGGCAATCTTATTATACACAGGCACTCTTATACACAGGCAATCTTATTATACACAGGCAATCTTATTATACACAGGCAATCTTATTATACACAGGCAATCTTATTATACACAGGCAATCTTATTATACACAGGCAATCTTATTATACACAGGCAATCTTATTATACACAGGCAATCTTATTATACACAGGCAATCTTATTATACACAGGCAATCTTATTATACACAGGCAATCTTATTATACACAAGCAATCTTATTATACACAAGCAATCTTATTATACACAAGCAATCTTATTATACACAGGCAATCTTATTATACACAGGCAATCTTATTATACACAGGCAATCTTATTATACACAGGCAATCTTATTATACACAGGCAATCTTATTATACACAGGCAATCTTATTATACACAGGCAATCTTATTATACACAGGCAATCTTATTATACACAGGCAATCTTATTATACACAAGCAATCTTATTATACACAAGCAATCTTATTATACACAGGCAATCTTATTATACACAGGCAATCTTATTATACACAAGCAATCTTATTATACACAGGCAATCTTATTATACACAGGCAATCTTATTATACACAGGCAATCTTATACACAGGCAATCTTATTATACACAGGCAATCTTATTATACACAAGCAATCTTATTATACACAGGCAATCTTATTATACACAGGCAATCTTATTATACACAGGCAATCTTATTATACACAGGCAATCTTATTATACACAGGCAATCTTATTATACACAGGCAATCTTATTATACACAAGCAATCTTATTATACACAGGCAATCTTATACACAGGCAATCTTATTATACACAGGCAATCTTATTATACACAGGCAATCTTATTATACACAAGCAATCTTATTATACACAGGCAATCTTATTATACACAGGCAATCTTATACACAGGCAATCTTATTATACACAGGCAATCTTATTATACACAGGCAATCTTATTATACACAGGCAATCTTATTATACACAGGCAATCTTATTATACACAGGCAATCTTATTATACACAGGCAATCTTATTATACACAAGCAATCTTATTATACACAGGCAATCTTATTATACACAAGCAATCTTATTATACACAGGCAATCTTATTATACACAGGCAATCTTATACACAGGCAATCTTATACACAAGCAATCTTATTATACACAGGCACTCTTATACACAGGAAATCTTATTATACACAAGCAATCTTATTATACACAGGCAATCTTATACACAAGCAATCTTATACACAAGCAATCTTATTATACACAGGCACTCTTATTATACACAGGCAATCTTATACACAAGCAATCTTATTATACACAAGCAATCTTATTATACACAAGCAATCTTATACACAGGCAATCTTATACACAAGCAATCTTATTATACACAAGCAATCTTATTATACACAGGCAATCTTATTATACACATGCAATCTTATTATACACAAGCAATCTTATTATACACAAGCAATCTTATTATACACAGGCAATCTTATTATACACAAGCAATCTTATTATACACAGGCAATCTTATTATACACAGGCAATCTTATTATACACAGGCAATCTTATTATACACAGGCAATCTTATTATACACAGGCAATCTTATTATACACAGGCAATCTTATTATACACAGGCAATCTTATTATACACAAGCAATCTTATTATACACAAGCAATCTTATTATACACAGGCAATCTTATTATACACAAGCAATCTTATTATACACAGGCAATCTTATTATACACAGGCAATCTTATTATACACAGGCAATCTTATTATACACAGGCAATCTTATTATACACAGGCAATCTTATTATACACAGGCAATCTTATTATACACAGGCAATCTTATTATACACAAGCAATCTTATACACAGGCAATCTTATTATACACAGGCAATCTTATTATACACAAGCAATCTTATTATACACAGGCAATCTTATTATACACAAGCAATCTTATTATACACAGGCAATCTTATTATACACAGGCAATCTTATACACAGGCAATCTTATTATACACAGGCAATCTTATTATACACAGGCGATCTTATTATACACTAGCAATCTTATTATACACAAGCAATCTTATTATACACAGGCAATCTTATTATACACAAGCAATCTTATTATACACATGCAATCTTATTATACACAGGCAATCTTATTATACACAGACAATCTTATTATACACAGGCAATCTTATTATACACAGGCAATCTTATTATACACAGGCAATCTTATTATACACAGGCAATCTTATTATACACAGGCAATCTTATTATACACAGGCAATCTTATTATACACAGGCAATCTTATTATACACAAGCAATCTTATTATACACAAGCAATCTTATACACAGGCAATCTTATTATACATAAGCAGTCTTATTATCCACAGGCAATCTTATTATACACAGGCACTCTTACACACAGGCAATCTTATTATACACAAGCAATCTTATTATACACAAGCAATCTTATTATACACATGCAATCTTATTATACACAAGCAATCTTATTATACACAGGCAATCTTATTATACACAAGCAATCTTATTATACACAGGCAATCTTATTATACATAAGCAGTCTTATTATCCACAGGCAATCTTATTATACACAGGCAATCTTATTATACACAGGCAATCTTATTATACACAAGCAATCTTATTATACACAAGCAATCTTATTATACACATGCAATCTTATTATACACAAGCAATCTTATTATACACAGGCAATCTTATACACAAGCAATCTTATTATACACAAGCAATCTTATTATACACAGGCACTCTTACACACAGGCAATCTTATTATACACAAGCAATCTTATTATACACAAGCAATCTTATTATACACAGGCAATCTTATTATACACAAGCAATCTTATTATACACAAGCAATCTTATTATACACAGGCAATCTTATTATACACAAGCAATCTTATTATACACAAGCAATCTTATTATACACAGGCAATCTTATTATACACAAGCAATCTTATTATACACAAGCAATCTTATACACAGGCAATCTTATTATACACAGGCAATCTTATTATACACAAGCAATCTTATTATACACAGGCAATCTTATTATACACAGGCAATCTTATTATACACAGGCAATCTTATTATACACAGGCAATCTTATTATACACAGGCAATCTTATTATACACAGGCAATCTTATTATACACAGGCAATCTTATTATACACAGGCAATCTTATACACAGGCAATCTTATTATACACAAGCAATCTTATTATACACAGGCAATCTTATTATACACAAGCAATCTTATTATACACAGGCAATCTTATTATACACAAGCAATCTTATTATACACAGGCAATCTTATTATACACAGGCAATCTTATACACAAGCAATCTTATTATACACAGGCAATCTTATTATACACAGGCAATCTTATTATACACAGGCAATCTTATTATACACAGGCAATCTTATTATACACAGGCAATCTTATTATACACAAGCAATCTTATTATACACAGGCAATCTTATTATACACAGGCAATCTTATTATACACAGGCAATCTTATACACAGGCAATCTTATTATACACAAGCAATCTTATTATCCACAGGCAATCTTATTATACACAGGCACTCTTACACACAGGCAATCTTATTATACACAAGCAATCTTATTATACACAAGCAATCTTATTATACACAAGCAATCTTATTATACACAGGCAATCTTATTATACACAAGCAATCTTATTATACACAAGCAATCTTATACACAAGCAATCTTATTATACACAAGCAATCTTATTATACACAGGCAATCTTATTATACACAGGCAATCATATACACAGACAATCTTATACACAAGCAACCTTATTATACACAGGCAATCTTATTATACACAGGCAATCTTATTATAAACAAGCAATCTTATTATACACAGGCAATCTTATTATACACAGGCAATCGTATACACAAGCAATCTAATAATAATAATAATAATAATAATAATAATAATAATAATAATAATAATAATATAAGGATTCATGTACACTCAACTCTATTAGGATCGGGCGATAATTAAATTTACAATTGCTGATTATTGGCTAAAAACTATCAAGATTATCTTAAATCATGTTTTAACTCCTATGAATTGTGACTCTCCCTTGTTGGTAGCTTTTGCTCTCTTACACACTTTTTTTTCTATCTGCTTTTCAATTGAAGGCTTTTTTTTTAATAAAACCTTGCCACTCCTACAATAGAGGGGGAGACTGAATTAAAGTAATAGTCTGATGCTCAGTTTAATTGCATGTCACTTAAAATCTCCCACAGTCCTAGTAGCTCTTTATGGACAAACCGATTATCTACTGCAGGAAGAGAGGAACAAAATATATTTGTTGCAATGTCACTGATCCTTTTTAAGTACAATACATACTCAAGACTAAACTAATTTGATATCACAATAATCAATTACTGTACCATCCCTTAACTGTAAATAATAAAACAGAGTTTTTGGTAGCTTTTAAATCACAATAGCTACCTTCCATTATTTATCTAAAAAAAATACACTTTCTTCAATAATACTTGTAGGTAAATAGTTAGTTCAGAGTTTAAATGTGTAATTGACTGCAGACTGCTGAGAATATTTTGAAATGATCCAATACATTATTAGCTACCTCAAAAACAAAAACACACTTCAGAATTAGCCTAAATCTACCATTTGGGAACTAAATGACTCTACAGTAATGAGGTGTGCATGTTCAAATTATAATTTAATAAACAAATTCCCATATGAAAATAATATATTTCCCCAAATCTCATTTTGTACAAAAATGACAAGAAGTTGTCAATTTAATATACATTAGAAAATGGATCAGAGATTTCCTTTAACCTGATTGGTCAGTATGAGGTCCCTAATCTCTGGTAAAGGACCCTGAATGTTATCATTCAAACTATGGTTATTCTCTGTTCCAAATCAATCTGCCGAAAAATATGGCAACACAGTATTAATTTATGTATTTTACGTTTTTTCTGCTTGATGAAAGAAAATCTTTTTTTTTTAGTGTGCGTCCTGTGAATGTTGCCTGTCAATATAGACAAGTCTGCTATTATATTTTATTTCATCTTATGGCATTTTTATAATCAATGATGTCTGTCTATTACTCTGCCTACAAAAAAACATAATGGGGTATTTTTTTTTTAAATAAAATGTACTATTCACACACATTTTAAGAAGTGCTTTGGGCTGGTTGGTGATTGCTGAAATGTTACAGCTGCTCCTGCTGTTTGCCTGCTTTCTACTTGCATTACATTACACCTTTTCCATTTGTCATTCAGTCCTTTCAGATCCATTTTAATTGAAACAATTAGCATTTGCTTCTGTCTGCTAACATGATTTCATTTGTTCAATAAAAATAGCAATCATGCAGTTTACTCTTAGGATACATAAAAAGTAGCCTTCAAAATTATTTTGGTGGTAGAATGGCTAATGGAATCTGGGTCAATAAAATGTATTTGTGAACAAATCAACAAGATATGTTCTTTGATTCTCTCCACTGGAGTCTCTTCTTGTCGCTGAAAACTAGCATTCTGAGCACTGGAGATCTTCTATCATAGGCTACAGAGAAATTAGTTTATTGACACTAAGAATAACATCAGCTTTTTTAACCTTCATAAGGACTTTACTGTAAAGCTTTAGGAACTTGTCTTGCATTCCATCCTGTTTAACAGAATCTAATTATTTAGGAGAGCTTTATAATCTAATGTGCTCTTGAGAACAAATGTTTCCCTTACAGGCTTATTTTTGGTACCTGTAATTGTTTTCATTTTTGTGGCTCGCTACCATTCTATGGTTAAGATGGTATGTGTTTCCGGCCTTTGATGTATTTGAACATACGCAAATAAATAAATACCAGTCATACTGTACAAATAATACACTAATGAAGTCAATAAAAGAAACCAGCACAGATACTCTAAACCAGCACACATACTGTAAACTATTTACAACAATGGCCTAACTCAGTTAATTCACCAGTGTAAAAGGGTAGCGTCAAAGGCAAGGCTGGTTACCACCAGGCGGGAGACTCGGAGGCAGGAAGCTGCAGTTTAAAGCCCTGGACATGCATACTTATTAACAAAAACAAACAAAAAAACACAGGAACAAAATAACAGTTCAAACAAAACAATCCAAACCAAATACAACTCAGAAACACAAAAGCAATGCTATCACAGTGTATGTAGCTTTTTCCTACTGTTCAGGCTGAGCATTTGCCTTCACTGAACTCTAACTACCTTCTCCTAAACAAAAAATGTGTCTCCCTTTACATCAATTAATCAATCAAGACCCAGTCACATTCCACACTTGGATTTTGGCAGGGATGGAATTAACCCCATCCCTGTCAAACTTAAATTCAAAGTAATACATCTTTATTGAAACCCACACAGCCAAACAAGACACTATTTACTCACACACACACACACACACACACACACACACACACACACACACACACACACACACACACACACACACACACACACACACATCCATCATCTAAGATATACAGCAACACATTACCAAGAAAAGCAAATCACTATAACCAATGTAGCATGTTAGCATCCTGGATTCAGAGTGGTGTCTCATTTCAGTATCCCCTGAACTCTGATAGTTCTATTAAAATGTTCCAGGAGCATCCTGTGCATCTGTTACAGTTATTTAAAGGGAAGATATTCCAGGCAGATCTGGAGGTAGGAGTTGTTGTAGCATGATAACTGGCATGAAGTGAATAGTCATTGGAAGTGCTGTACAGTAGTTGCTCCTTGAGCTGCAGAAGTTCCCTGAGAATCTCTCACCGGAGGAATCAACAACTTGCATCAAAGTTTTGTTCCCCTAATGCAGTGTTTCTCAAGATAGACCCTTCATTAGCCCAACAGACGTGAGAGGACAGCTTATTCAAAAGTAGTGGGTCATCGCAAACCAGGGTTCTTAAAACCCTTTTTTATTTATCGTTTGCATTTTAACCTGACTGAAAACTACCACAAACACAGATCTAAAGCCTCAAAGTGTATAAAGCGATGAGTACCAGGGGTATTACAGTATTACCACAGCAGTCCTTTAGATGCAGTTCTGCAGCAGTATCCTTTGTCCAAGAACTAGCTCCTCCTGGTAACTCCCAAACTTGCTTGTTCTTTTATTTTAAGACCTGATGGGGCTCCTGAGTTAATTTCCAATACCTTTTATATCAAGGTAGAATGAGAGATAGCAACCCGCATCTTCAGCTGTATGGGTAAGTGATTGTGTCTTTTGGGTACCATCACTCTTTTTTATGCAGTCCCCCCACCCTCATTTCCATAACACCCATAGAGCTAACTGTATCACACATTATTCATTCAGATCAGAGACCCCCAGAACTAAAGGAAAGACCTTGAGATGGCATTGAGAGATGTTGTGTCCATGTGGCCCTGTTTAAAGTGATGCTTCTTTAGGGACCACCGGGTGAAACATGAAGATATCTGGGAGTGTAAATCTGTGCTCTTGGACAGATGGTGTAGTGTCAGTGCATCCACAGACATGCATTTCATTTCACGCACACACAATTCATCGCAGCCAGAGAAAACAGTAGCTGTTATGGAATGGAGTTACAAGAGACGTTTCTGTTTACGTATAGCAAAGCAATAGCCAGACAACTATAGATTCCTATAGACTAAATCACAGGTGAAATCAAAAATAAAATAAATTGCTTGAGTAAAAATGAGTAAATTCTTGTTTTTAATATAATTAGTCACAGCAGTAGTATTGCTTTTGTACACTTAAAAGGATATATATATGAATATATATATATGTTTTTGTTTCAGTTTGAGTGTGTTTAAGCAGACCAACGTCATTTTTATGACATGATGATGCTCAACAATCCTGAGCCCCTGTATTTATAAAGTAAAGAATAAAAGCAATGCTAGCCAGTCAGGTGGAACTTCCTTGATACCTTTGATATGGAGCTAGGTCACCATGAGACCTGTATGAAGAAAGGATTCTGCAGTAATCAAACTTTTTTTTTGTATATTGAAAGTACAAGAGGGAGGCTGTGAAAGTACAGCTTTATTATTTTAATTGGTCGTTACAATTTGCATGAGATGAGTGAAAGTTGTTGTGCAAAAACACTTAAGAGTCACCCTAGCTGAACAACATCATTAAACATATTTAAATGGTTAGGGAGAGCTAATTAAATATGTATGAAATATATAAATAAATTAATTGGAACCTCTTCAGCAGATTTATTTGGACAGCAGTTACTGTATTGTTAAAAAAAAAAAAAAAAAATGTACCACATTATATTACTATCTGAATGGTTTCTTATTTGGTGTGTTATATGGATTGTAGATATACGATTTAAGGATCCTATTCATTTAAATACTGTATACATGAGGTTTTACTGCAGCTATGTACTGTGTGGAGATGTACCAGAACTGTTTTCACACATTGTTATAGACTTCCCTGGAAAAGGGTTAAAGCTCAGTGGAGCACCTGAGAAAAATGCAATAAAGCTGAGAGGGAGGAATACATGTTCTGAAGGAGTGATCTCTGTCACAGAATCATTTATTACTTTCCAACACATACTGCTCAACTCACCTGCTGCTGTCCATTGCTTAATTCTTCACAAAGTTATTGGAAACTATCTCAGAATGTCAGGGAAAATCAGAAATGTTAGTGGTACCCAAGTTTCCCTGTCAAAACCAAGTGATTGGCTCCTAAATAGTTGTTAAAAGGCTATTTTAAGTATATAGCTCTCAGTTCTTATGAGCGACAGTTGGTAGTGCATAAGGTGTCTGAAAAACAAAGCATTTTTAGAGGTCTTCTCTATGTTGCATTGATCCAAGAGAATACAAGCAGTGTTAAAACAAGTTAATAGAATTTACTCTGTCACAGGCATTGCAATTTCTAATAGAGATCTAACCTGAACTAAAGCAATGAGATAGAAAATGCTTCTTCAGGATGCAAGTGATTTTAGATCATTATTCATAAATGGTGTTTAGTAAGCATTGGCTTTATACACACACCTTTAAGCTATTTTAAAATATTTTCCCTGTACTGGAGGAAGTAGGTCTTGAAATGAATAGCCATTTTGACTCCTAATATAAATGTAAGATATTGATCACAGGTTTTTATGAAAATGAATGCATATAATGGCTTACTGCAGGTGTTTTATAAAGAAAAAGGCAAAACCATAAAAGCTGACCTCTTACCATTTACTGAATGTAAAAGTGTATTAAGTGGCCGTGCTTTTATAAAATTGATTACCTGCACTGCTTGCTGCATATGTGCATCACGCAGTGTGTCCATTTAGACCGGGGGCTACCAAACCGCTGTGCTTTCCCATCATGGATTGAGGTCCATCACTGCAAATCCCATCGCATTGATCCCAAATCATAGCTTCTTCACAAACTAAACACTTTTTCCTGATGTAATGCCTCCAGTTTTCTTTTGAAATCGTCCAGAGGCTTATCTTTCAGTTCAGGATGTCTCATCTCAAAATGGCGTCTCAGTTTGCACTGCTTCAAGCTGTCATTAGCCAGCACATCACCACCGACCACACCCTGAGGAGTGGAGTAAGTACAAATAGGCTCATCTGCAGATACAACAAAGATACATCCAATTTCTTAGTAACTTTCTTCATATTTCTGAACTTTTCCTTTTTTATTCGATGATGCACCTGCACAGTCTCTCTGTATTTTTTCATGCACCACAAGCGATCCATTTTATGTATCGAGCAAGGGTACAATTCGGCAGGAACAGAACTGTCACTGATTCTCAAAAACAAAATTACCTGTGTTTGGGTCTCTGCTTTATTGTGCATGGTTTTCCAGACTAAATAAATAAATACTGGTATTATAGGTAAACATTTAGAGTTTGTAAAATTCACATTTTATTTAGATTTTTTTATTTTATTATTACTATAATTACTGTATTGTCACGCCCCCTAGAAAGTATTGTTAATATTCTCTGTATTAGTTGGTGTCTTAAATTGAAATGCTCATTAGACTAGGCAAAGAAACACATTCATATTATTTTCTCTAATTGCAATGTTTACTCTTTGCTTAACCTGCTATGCTCAGTTAAAACAACTAATTACTTTAATCTGCTAAAAGGTGTGTGCGATGTGTGCCTCATCATAAAGAGATGAAGCAAAACCCACAAAAGTCATTCCGCCAAAGAAAAGAAAATAATGCATTGTTTCTGATTTCCACAGTCAGTAAATGAAAATGAAGGCTGTTGTTTGAAAATTGGGCACTGTGGTATCATCTGCTTTCCAGATCTGAAATGTCCTAAGGCAGGTTTTTGTGACTGGCAACACTGGAAACTAAAGTCCTTTATATTATATACACATAGCAGCCTGAGTAGTGTCAACATGACCTTCCTTGCAAGCAACCCTCAAACCTGCCTGGGAGGCATCCCTCCTTCAGATGTTAAGGGAGCAGTTCAGTGTTCTTTCCAAATTATAATTCACCCACTGAGGGATGAGCTGATACCACCAAACTTGTCAAGTGACAATGTTACCTTTAAGCACATCTACACTTTTCTATAGAACACATAGGGTCAGACTTTAAAAATCACATTCTTACATTCATGGGGTTAATTTGTAAACAAAAAGGTACTGACTCTTATAATTAAGGAAGGCGGATAGCATTTTTTGTTTATACACCTAATGTACTGACCTTGATTTACAGCAGCTCCCATATACAATTCAGAACAGAAAAGCATTTTATTTTGTTGTATGTTCTGTACATAGAGTTCTTTTTTTTCTTCATACGGTTCATCATTTGATTAACTAATTCATTAATTATCGCCACTCAGACAAAAAGGTACCAGATCTGGGATCCGCTGCGATCTGGCACAAATGAACCCCTGCTGTAATTATTTCAAGGCAATAAGAAAGTACATCAACATGCAGGCAAATAGGCAGCTATTATTCAAGCAAACTTAATACTGGAGGAAAAGAATACAGAAGCATTCAGATTGACATCATATGAAGGCAAGGGACATGTAATGGAATTAGATGCTATTAACATTTAGATTTTCATTACACCTTCTACGATTAAAGTGCTTCAGATTGACTAGAGACAAGGTGTAAAGCCTATTTTGAGTCAACCAAAATATTGTCTGTGTTTCTAATAAAGAGATTGAGAGTTAACTCAATCCCATATGGATGTGGATTAAGGTGACAAAATGATTCAACGGGATTGTTTTTGGTTAAAGAATTTCAGGGAGGAAGGAAGGGAATTTAAATACACTTTAGTTTCCAGAAGAGGATACTCCACTGTGGCTGAAGGTAATTGAATGTTACTTTTAAATGCTTAGGGAGTGAGCCTATTTGTACTTACTCCACTCATACCATATACACAGTCACACAAGAGCTTGCTGTTGTTCAAACACACTCTGCTTTAACATTAATACACACCATGGTGACATGAAATCTGTAGAAAGTATATAGGAACCAGCTTTTACTGTGTGCGCTTTCACGTCACCATCCCATTTTGAAGCTCTCTCAATCGGTGACAATTTCTGTCAATTCTCATCTGGGCCAATGGCTTGGATTTTCACCACAGGGAAAACTGACAGCACATCCATCCTGCCTTGCTTGAGTGCTCCTCTCGCCAGTGGAGCTCCACAAAACACTGGTGTCATACATGCTGCAGAAGTTCAAAATCAGCAGAGGCAAAACTGGATCTCTGTACAGGTAAGAATGAAAAAGATCATATTTTAATAAGCAAACTGAAATAGGCTGGCAGACATTCTTCTAAGCCTCCAGGGTGGGCTACACACTAATTTTTCAAGTTAAATGAAGGATTCAGGTTAGATGTGGTAGACCCATGAGACTTAATCTAGCATTTCACATGCAATAGATATCCAAGACTGGAAGTAAAATATAGCTTACAGTATTGATATTTCATATTTCCCTTGCTCCTTTTGCTTTTACGTTAGTATAATTTAAGCAAAAATGAAATTTGTAATTAGACCTTAATTATTTTTTCAACATTAATTTGTTTGTGGTGTCCAAAGAAAAACTTGGTAGATGGTGGATTAAACAAAAGTTGCTTAATAATAATAATAATAATAATAATAATAATAATAATAATAATAATAATAATAATATGGTATTTGTTGATTGTCCTGTTTCTCTTCTTTCCCAGTGTAGGGTTTGTCAGCCACTGTCTAGTAGAAAGACCTGGGGAAATGGAGACTGGAATACCTTCCGCTTCACTCATGTCTCATGCTTCAGTAATGCACTGGTTTATCAGGTGAAAGATGCTTCAAGTTCTAATTGTAACCTTTTTACTGCTACACAAATAGAACTGAAAAAATAGAATAATAGAACTGAAAAAAAAGAATAGATTGTGTTCCTGATGTGTCACAGAAAAAAATCCATTGCTCTATTAAAATCTTTGTTTAAATGTTTTACAATATCAAAATAAAGAATTGTTAATATAGTTTAAACACTTCGGTGTAGTGATAATAATAATCACATAAAGTTTATCAGCCTATTTGCAGCAGTGATAACAATGATCACATGAAGTTTATCAGCCTATTTGCAGCAGTGATAGAAATGATCACATGAAGTTTATCAGCCTATTTGCATCAGTGAAAACAATGATCACATGAAGTTTATCAGCCTATTTGCAGCCTCTCTGGAACATCAGCACTCAGAATGGTGGTGATGCTGGCTCCAGGGACCAACCAAAGGGCAACCTCCCTAGCGCCTGTCTGGAAAGGGCTGGGTGGGGCACCACAGGGGTCATCAGGTGGGCAACTGCCGTCTTTGATGTTTCGTCGACTAGCCCATGACACCTCAGTAAGACTCGACAGTGACGCTGCCATCCCAGCACCACTCCCCTCCACTCCCCACCCAACCAAGCCTAGTTTACTTACAAGCCATCCATTCCTTTTTATTGATGTCAACTTCCTCCATCACTTGCGTTAACCATCCATTCCTTTTCATTGATGTTGACTTCATCCATCACCTCTCTTTTTAAGGTCCCCAGTTGGCCTCTTTCCTCCCCAACCAGAGCCAGCTCCTACTTCTCTCTGCCTCCTCGGATACAGCCTTCACTATATGCCACAATTCCTGTCCACTAAGTAGGATATGAAAAAAATAAGAATGAACAACCAGTGTCTTTGTTTGAATGAATAACTGTGAAAAATGCCATTAGCATGAAACATGTTTTTAGACATCACTGAAAAATGTCTTTATAGACTAATCATATAAATGTGTTAACTAAAATATGTGATTCAGTGAAGAGTGCATAATAAAACATGCACAAATCTGTATACACCCACAGATTGTCTTTGCAGGATCAACATACTTTTTGTTAATCTAGTGTACAGCAGTAGTCTACATTACTCAGTGGAAATATTTGGATTACCTTTCAGACTTAAATGAATGAATTGTAGTAAAGATTAATTTATTGTTCAATACTTCCTGAGACCAAATCTATAAGGAATTGCTACATGTTTTAGGCATGGTTTTAAACATTTGCCAATAAAGGTTAGGCAATAGCACTCACATCTCCCCTGCGGAGGAAGACAGACCAATTTCCCTTGAAGGTAACTGAAGTGATATCTTCACCAAGTGTAAACCACTTTACTGGTGATTCCAAGCTTTCATCATAGAAGGGCTGTCTTTTGTAAATACAAAATAAAAAAATAATAACCAAAAAATAACTACCTGGGGCTCCCAGTGGCGATCCAGTAAAGGCGCCCACGTGGAGTGCAGGTTGCGCTCTATAGTCTGGACGCCGCGAGTTCGAGTCCAGGCTATTCCACAGCCGACCGTGTACGGGAGCTCCCAGGGGGCGGCGCACAATTGGCCGAGCGTCGCCCGGGGGGAGGGAGGGTTAGGTCGTCCAGGGTGTCCTCGGCTCACCGCGCACCAGCGACCCCTGTAGTCTGGCCGGGCGTCTGCGGGCTTGCCTGTAAACTGCCCGAGAGCTGCGTTGTCCTCCAACGCTGTAGCTCTTGGGTGGCTGCATGGCGAGTCCGCAGTGTGAAAAAAAAGCTGTCGGCTGACGGCACGCGCTTCGGAGGACAGTGGGTGTTCGTCTTCGCCCTCCCGAGTCAGCGCAGAGGTGGTAGCGTAGTGAGCTTAAAAATGAGGCATTTAATGGGAAAAATAATAAAAACAATTGGCAAGGACTATAAAAAAAAATAACTACCCTGAACTACATAATAAAAAATAACTACCCTAAGCAACTGAACTACTTTGATAAATTACCAGCAAGGTGTGAATTGCCAATCTATGCTGAATTTACAAAACAGCAAGAGATAAGTTCAAATCATTTTTAATATGACATACATGCAAAACAGTTACAACAAGTTCAATTAATGAACATTTACTGATGCATAAAAAATAGATTTTGTGTCAAGCTGTCCATTTTACTTCAATGGGAACTGATGAATAGCCCCTTATGTCCATCCCCCCCCCCCCCGCACGTAGGTCAGCAAATTCAACGCTTCACGAATAGTAACATTGAAAAGGTTCACAGTTTTTTTTTTTTTTTTCATTACATCAATTTTGACAAATGAAATCCTTGTTATTGTTAAAACAGCTGTTGTCAACAAAGTATTTCAGGTTCTCAATAAATAAATGGTATTCTCTAAACTGTGAAATAGACTATTGTTCTATATACTCTTTAAGATTGTTTTAGGTTCAAACTTTTAGGGCCCTATTCTCAAGGTGTTTTAATCCAGAGGGTAAATTAAACTACTAATTTGATCTACTATTAGTTTTGTAAAATGACCATGCTATGTATCTTTCACCTTTCAAAAATGCCTGCATGTTGAAATACCAGCATGGCTCTGACATTAGCTGGCCACTCAAATGAATAAAAGGACATTTTGAGCCTTGTATTAATAAGAGAATGATATCTATCTATCTATCTATCTATCTATCTATCTATCTATCTATCTATCTATCTATCTATCTATCTATCTATATCAGTCAATTACAATAATATATATTTAAAATAATACCACTTTTATACTAAGCCTTTCAATTGAATAGACCCCCGTGTTGTAAATGTGCATACCTCAAATTAATCTCCAACAATTTCAATAGGAATTGTATATTCATTATTTTCTAAATAAAGATGATACATATTGCCATGTGCAGTATAATAATGATCTTACTTCTATGTTATGCTATCAATCACACAGAAGGCAAATGAAGCAGATCTGCACCACAGCTTTGTGTCTCACTCACAGAGGCAGCATTGCAATTCTCATCTTCATAGAACAGATTATTTCATGCACCACATGTGTTGGGCCAGCTGCTCAAAGTGTCTATTGAGGTACAGCATGTGCATTAGGCGCTGTGCTACTGAACCTGTTTTGATTACTCTGACTTTAGCTTTACTGACATTTGACACAATGGTGCTACCTTTGTTCATTATTATCTTCATTCACAAGATTGCCTTTCACCAGCTTTGACAAATGTGTGATAAAGATTACAATAATTGAGTTGTGTAGACGAGGGGATTTGTCCGTCAGTGTTTCAGATCAGATTTGTGCTAGCCTAACGCTGCTTCTGATTGCATGCACAACAAATATGTAGTATATGTATAAAAAAGTTTAAATGGTAAGCTTTTACAGGTTTATATGACAACCATTGCAATAGATTTCTTTTCTTTCTGCAGCTTTGGTATACACATGGATGACTAGTGTTTAACGCTATCATTATTTTACTAGTAGATCTGCTGTTCGCAGGTGGAACATTTGAAAGGGTCTCAATCCACTAGACTCTAAAGTAACTACTTGGCAAGGTTTGCTGAAATCTATCAATTTGTTTTGCTGCAAGAGGACTTACAGTATACATCTGTATTTTAATGCTGCTTCAAAACAATGTCCAAAACCACACATATGCTGTGTATGTGGAGTGCATTTATTACTTTTAGGTTTATGAAAAACTGTATACATAAAATGGCTTCTATAGCGGCCTACTGTTTTAGGTTCAAAATATATATATTACCGGTAACACTTTCCATTAAGTGTCTCTAATTACAGTGTATTTACAGAGTAGTTACTTAGTATAAGGGCAGCAGTGTGGAGTAGTGGTTAGGGCTCTGGACTCTTGACCGGAGGGTGGTGGGTTCAATCCCAAGTGGGGGACACTGCTGCTGTACCCTTGAGCAAGGTGCTTTACCTAGATTGCTCCAGTAAAAACCCAACTGTATAAATGGGTAATTGTATGTAAAAATAATGTGATATCTTGTAACAATTGTAAGTTGCCCTGGATAAGGACGTCTGCTAAGAAATAAATAATAATAAATACATACTTACACATAATTACAATGTCATTATGCATGGTTGCAATGCGCTTAATGTGTAATTTTTTGCAGCTATAACCCCAATCCTAACCCTAACCCTAACCTTAACTCTAAATCTAACCCTTTTCTGATACAACTGTGCACTTGCACATATCATGCAAAAAATATTTACACGTTAAGTACATTTCAACTACTGGTATGCCTAATAACATTGTTATTGTATTTTTCTTGCTCTTAATTGTATTATTACTTGTACTATGATACTTGAAATGTATTTGCTTACGATTGTAAGTCGCCCGGGATAAGGGCGTCTGCTAATAAATAAATAATAATAATAATAATAATAATAATAATAATAATAATAATAATAATAATTATTGTTATATGTGTATTTACATCTGCTATGTAAATACACAGTAATTAGAAACATGTTATGTGAAATATTATCATATTATCTAAGAGTAATCTGAATGTGTACATCTTTCAATAAGTAATTCAAAAGTAATTATTAGTGAAAGAACACTGATTTCCAAATACATCTAAATATTCATGACAGTAATTTATGCATCAGTTTTGACTTTAAAATGTACAGTCTGTGTGGTTTTAGAAAGGACAGATGAAGGAGGCAGCACTGCATTGGTTATGAAACTTTAGGAATGAAACAAAGATTCAACAGAACCATGGCACAATTGTGAAGTATAGCTTAGCTGTTCAAATTTCAATCTACTGGTGCTGAAGCTGTGATGATGTTGATAATGATGATCATTTTTACATGCATATACCGGTCTTGAAAAAAAAATAGTTTAAGTTAACATTATTTGTAATCCAACTGTGCAAATGTTAAAAAGCCACTTATTTTACTCTTTGCTGTTTCTTTTTTCACAGGAACAAAGAAAACTGTGCCCTGATTGGTACTGCACCACTTTCCAGCTCTAACAGTAATACGTTTGCCTGTTTACTCTGCGCTTGCTTGATGTTATCCGTGACCTCCTCAAGAATATGTCTCTGTCTCTCTAGTAGATTGCAAGCTTTACTACCAAGAGGGGGTACATGGAGAAAAAAGCCACAAAATAATCCTATTAACTGGAGAGAAGAAACTGGCAGTGTACACAGGCCATCCTCCTTCATTGACCTTGCATCTCTAGCTGAAAGTCACTTGAATAATTACTTTTAGCACCCCAAGTATACAACTTAGACATGCTGTGATCAGAAACATACTGTACTGTTCATTGAAGCTATTGTGCTTTAAGACCTTTGTTTTTGTCTCATTAATCAAGTCCGCTCAGGTAGAAGTGATCAAACAACAGAGATTTCAAAATCAATAAACTGGGGGATGGCTAAGTATGTGAGCTGCACCACTTTTGATATAATTCATCTTTTTTAGTGTACAGAAACACAGATACAATATTGAGTTGGAATGGTTAAAATGGTAGCGTTAAAATGAAAAATACATTTGGGACATACAGTACAGTAATAAAATGCATACCCTATCTCTCTTTCTTTATACAAACAATTTTAATACAGGCAACCTTTTTTTGAAAAAATATGGAATATAAGATTCAAGCTTGCATTACCTGTGTAGCAAATGTATTGACAGAATAATATATAATGAAAGGAATAGAGCAAGGTTGGAACTGAACTCTCAACAACAGGCATATAAATTGTCTATGTTACCACACTACCACCTGTTTGTGTTTGTGTCTCACTCACATGAAGAATTATTCTTGTTGTTCCTACCATATGATGAAGTAAATGGTACAGCACACTCTTTATCAAGCCAAAATGGCCAATAACCCCACTTTTTACTCACTTTGCGTTGTGTCACTTTTTATCATGCACTTAAAAAAAAAATGTGTGTGACAAAATAGTGCATTACGGAAATATGATTTTCTGGGTTGCTGAAAGTCATTGTGAACATAGCCAATGACAAACACCCTAGCAAAAAGACAGCACTGCAACTTCACTTGTTTCTAATTAGAACCGGTGTCATTCACTTGTTTCTAAATGTTATTTGTTTTTATATAATTCTAAAAAGATGAGTCATATGTTTATTTAATAAGGAGATCTGTCAAGAGCTTGTTCTGCCACATTTTATCATTTGGAATAGAAACCAAATACACTTGACATGCATAAGGGACTGTTTGCTCCTGTCATCTGTTGTTGTACGTGTTATCAATTTGCTTTTATTTTCCAACTTATTCCACATGGAAAAGTAACATATAATGCATACATAAATAGAACGTTTGTGAAATAGATGTTTGGCTGAATGTGTGTAACTCTTCATATGTCAATTCAAGTCAATGTAGCTGTATATCAAAAAAATCTCTGATACATCATTAAGTTATGTATATGTCAATTCAAATCAATGTAGTGGTATATCAAAAAATCTCTGATAAATCATTAAGTTTTGTTGTCTTGGTAATATCGAGATCCTGGGATAAATGATCTTGTCGCCATGAAATATATGCAATAAAAAGGTTAAATTGGCACAGTGTGCTAGTTTCTCAAATCTATTTAAGAATCCAAGTTGCCAATCCAAAAATAAATAAATAACTAGGATGTTTAATTTAGGGAGCTTTTAAAATAAATATCATTTCATAATGCACATTATTTTTTTATAGTGTTATACCTAGACCAAATATTGGCATATTTAGATGTACTATACTTGTCATTTAAGAGGTGCTCAATAGGGGTATATAAGGAGGGGCTCTTACTCATTCGAACACTTGTACTCTGGTCTTACTGTGTCTGAATTGCTTTAAAAATGCATTTCTGGCACACTGAAAGCAGCCAGACAGTGTTTTAACATTATCTGACAGTGATTTAGATCGATATGTATCATATTTGTTCTAAGAGCTGAGTACCCTGTTTCATAGACCAGTTCATTGGAAAGTGCCACAGGACCACTGATACCTCCAACCCCCTGAATGAATGTGCCTCTATGATGCAAATGAGTGTAACAGTAGAACAAGAAGATTGGAAACTTTAGAAAGACAAAACAGGAAAAACAAATAATTCCTACACCTGAACATACCGGGTTGGTTATTTCAAAACATGTTTTCTGTTTTCTATGCAAAAAGAAAAAAAGCAAAAAAAACCCCATTATTTAATCCTTCTCTGCTGAGTGAGGTTGACAAGCGTATACACACTGGTCCATCTTGTCAAGAGTTGTTACCATCTATATCACAGACTCTTTGTATCAATCAAGCACATAAACCTATATACTGATGCGGTTTGCTGTACAGGGTTTGAGCCTAGTTTAACAATTTATTTGAGAACAGATCTGATGACATCGTCTCCAGATCAGATTGTTTCGTTTCTATTGGAAGACTGGTTATTATGCAGACCATTGGGGTGGCTTTGATGATTGGTATAAGATCTGCAGAGAACTTGATCATGTGTCTGACCTGAAAAGAAATGCACACTGAACTAAGAAGTCATTGTACAGTGGAAGATAATGAGTTACAGGAGATGGAACATGGATTTATTTGAAGTAATCATCAGCCAATACAATACAAAAATAAAAATTAAAAAATGATAGGGATTGACCTTGTATTTTGAACCTACTCTGCAAACAATGGCTCCAGTAAAGTATGGTGTAAATCTATGTGGTCTTTTTAACTGAAATAAATACGAGGGGATGGGATTGTAAATCATTCTACAGTAATACAATGTTATGCTGAACTCTTGAACATCTAGTCAACAGTATAAAGAATACAAAATTGTAATGTAAAAATATGTTTTTATTTATCCATTATTACAAACATAACCTTATTTTGTGAGGAACACCTTATAGTACTGTTGGAAAATGAAAAAGGTGGGCTTGTTGTGATTCCGTTCAGGTAAGGTCAGATAATGAGTAAACTGAGCTCAAGGCAGGACTATCTGCAGGTTTATTTATTCTGATGGTAATCCTTGCTGTTAGGTTTGAGGATCTGGGGCATTTCAAAGAAACATTTCTAAACAATTTGATGTGAAAAATAAACATTAGTTTTATAGAGTAAATGAAAAATGGCAGCTCTATGTCATTGCCACATGACCTGTTAACAATTGACCTCAGATTGGCTAGCATTGTTCTTATATTCCAGAGGCCTTTGGATGAATTGCTGTTTTATTTAGTTCTACAAATGTTAGATGGCAATAGAAGCTTCAATTAAACATACAAATACATGTTGAAATAAAAACATGAATAAAGTAAAAAAGTGAATTCTGCAGACAAGTCCTGGGATATATGCTCTCATGGGCACAAGATAACGGAATGATAATATCGAGCTACTGTAATAACGGTTCTCGTGGTCACGAGATAACGGAATGGTAATATCGTGATACTGGGATAAAGAATCTCGTGGTCACGAGATAACAGAATGGTAATATCGTGATACTGGGATAAAGAATCTTGTGGTCACGAGATAACGGAATGGTAATATCGTGATACTGGGATAAAGGATCTCGTGGTCACGAGATAACGGAATGGTAATATCGAGATACTGGGATAAAGGATCTCGTGGTCACGAGATAACGGAATGGTAATATCGAGATACTGGGATAAAGGATCTCGTGGTCACGAGATAATGGAATGGTAACATCGAGATGCTGGGATAAAGGATCTCGTGGTCACGAGATAACAGAATGGTAATATCAAGATACTGGGATAAAGGATCTTGTGGTCACGAGATAACGGAATGGTAATATCGAGATCCTGGGATAAAGGATCTCATGGTCACGAGATAACGGAATGGTAATATCGAGATCCTGGGATAAAGGATCTCGTGGTCACGAGATAACGGAATGGTAATATCGAGATCCTGGGATAAAGGATCTCGTGGTCACGAGATAACGGAATGGTAATATCGAGATCCTGGGATAAAGGATCTCGTGGTCACGAGATAACGGAATGGTAATATCGAGATCCTGGGATAAAGGATCTCGTGGTCACGAGATAACGGAATGGTAATATCGAGATCCTGGGATAAAGGATCTCATGGTCACAAGATAACGGAATGGTAATATCGAGCTATTGTAATAAAGGATCTCGTGGTCACGAGATAACGGAATGGTAATATCGAGATGCTGGGATAAAGGATCTCGTGGTCACGAGATAACGGAATGGTAATATCGAGATGCTGGGATAAAGGATCTCGTGGTCACGAGATAACGGAATGGTAATATCGAGATGCTGGGATAAAGTATCTCGTGGTCACGAGATAAAGGAATGGTAATATCGAGATCCTGGGATAAAGGATCTCGTGGTCACGAGATAACGGAATGGTAATATCGAGATCCTGGGATAAAGGATCTCGTGGTCACGAGATAAAGGAATGGTAATATCGAGATCCTGGGATAAAGGATCTCGTGGTCACGAGATAAGGAATGGTAATATCGAGATCCTGGGATAAAGGATCTTGTGGTCACGAGATAAAGGAATGGTAATATCGAGATCCTGGGATAAAGGATCTCGTGGTCACGAGATAAAGGAATGGTAATATCGAGATCCTGGGATAAAGGATCTCGTGGTCACGAGATAAGGAATGGTAATATCGAGATCCTGGGTTAAAGGATCTTGTGGTCACGAGATAAAGGAATGGTAATATCGAGATCCTGGGATAAAGGATCTCGTGGTCACGAGATAACGGAATGGTAATATCGAGATCCTGGGATAAAGGATCTCGTGGTCACGAGATAACGGAATGGTAATATCGAGATCCTGGGATAAAGGATCTCGTGGTCACGAGATAACGGAATGGTAATATCGAGATCCTGGGATAAAGGATCTCGTGGTCACGAGATAACGGAATGGTAATATCGAGATCCTGGGATAAAGGATCTCGTGGTCACGAGATAACGGAATGGTAATATCGAGATCCTGGGATAAAGGATCTCGTGGTCACGAGATAACGGAATGGTAATATCGAGATCCTGGGATAAAGGATCTCATGATCGAGACGCTGTATATAGAGGCTACTTGCTTTACCATTTTTTTTTCAGCACTGTTCGTTTTTTAGTGCATGTTTATGAATTTGGAATGTTTTGATATCTGTATGTGTGTTCCAGTATTTATGGACAATTAAACGTTACTTAGCGCACTTTTTTACTTTTGGAATATATATATATATATATATATATATATATATATATATATATATATATATATATATATATATATATATATATATATATATTTTTAAATTGGTTATTTTATTTAAATGCATAGGTCTGTAATGTATTTATTACTGCAGTAACGTGTTTTTTTTTTTTTTTTGCAAAGTAGCCTATTTTGACACATTTTGGGCTACCCTGGAGAATAATTAAAAGTAGTCTCACTTTTACATTGTAAGATTATTTTATAATCTTTATTAAAGCGTATACTGTACAATAAAGGGTTCTCAAAACATAGAGAATTGTTACAAATATCTTTGACTCAATATATCACCAGGAGAAATTGATTCACACTCTTCAGCCATGAGACCAAACTCCACAAATGAATTACTCTATTAAGGTAGTTTCAGTCCCCCGTTCCTCCCGGGGTTCATGTTCTAAGAATTTCATTAAAATGAACATGTCCGCTAGTGACAATTCTAGTAGCTCAGTACTGACCTCCCTTTGTGTGGCATTACTGAATACAAGATCTCTGGGAAATAAATCTCTCCTAATCGATGCTTTTATTTTGGAATCAAAACGACATATTTTAACTTTAGTTGAGACTTGGCTGAAACAGGACAAGACTGTACCACTAGTAGAGGCTTGTCCCGCAGGCTTCTCTTTCTATCAGAAGGCATGTCCTATAGGTTGGGGTGGGGTAGTAGAGGCTTGTCCCGCAGGTTTCTCTTTCTATCAGAAGGCATGTCCTATAGGTCGGGGTGGTGGGATTGCTACTATTTTTGGTGAGGAGTTTGATCTTAATCTTGAAAACACAGGTGGTGTTTTCAAGATTTGCGCTATATAAAATGTCGTCCCTATAATTCACTGACTACTAATATATTTTTGGAAGCCTTGTCTACTCAAGCTCCCATTCAGTCAAGATCAATTGATATGCTAGTAGATAATTATAAACCAGCCTAAAAATAAGAAAGTGTTTTTTAAAAGATTCGCCCCATGGTTTAATTCTAAATATACTGTATACTTAACTGGAACATAGATGGAAATACACCAAATTGCAGGTCTTCCTACTCGCCTGGAAAGATAATATCTTGAAATATAATGCTGCTCTGTCTTCAGCTAGATCAGCCTATTACTCAAATCTTATAGAAACAAATAAAGGTAACCCTTGATTTCTATTTAAAACACTAGCTAAATTAACACAACAGCAGAAGGAGCCCTCCTTGGGTGCACTGTTGCCAGCAAGTAGTGATGATTTGATGAACCACTTTAATAAAAAAAATCATTGATATAAGAAATTGGATATCTAATAGTACAGACAATTTAAACAAGCCATCCTACAACACTGACAAAACTTCTTCGCTGGGTCCTGCTACACCGGAACAAACCTTTGAATCTTTCACCTTAATTATTCAGCTAGTGACGTAGTTAGTAGGACAACATCTACTACATGTGCTTTAGACCCCATTCCTACTAAACTGCTTAAAGAAGTTTCTTTATTTTCATTTGGTCCTGTTCCCAACTCCTTCAAGGTTGCTGTAGTACAGCCATTGCTTAAAAAAACCTACAACTTTAGGCCTATTTCTAATCTCCCCTTTCTATCTAAAGTTTTAGAGAATGGTAGTTAACCAACTTAATACCTTCCTAGCAGTACATGATATTTATGAGAAATTTCAGTCAGGTTTCCACCCTGGCTGTGGTACCGAAACTGTTCTTATTAGAGTGGTAAATGATGTGCTTTTGTCATCAGATACAGGCTTGCCCTCGGTTCTTATTCTTTTAGATAGGCTACAATATGTTAAAATTGAGGACGATTCTTCCTTTTTATCTGAAGCTACATGTGGCGTCCCCCAGGGTTCTGTTTTCGGACCAATTTTATTTTCTCTATACATGCTGCCCTTGGGCGATATTGTCTGTAGACATGAGGTCAGTTTTCATTGTTATGCTGATGATGCGCAACTATATTTGTCTCTAAAACCGGGTGATATTTTATCTTCAAATATTCTGACTACCTGCCTTGCTGATACGCTGATATTAGGCAATGGATGTCAGACAACTTTTTGTTGTTAAACTCAGATAAAACAGAGGTAATGCTTTTGAGATCAAAAAGTCAGCTAAACAATACAAATCAATGTGTTCTTCCAGTGGACAGCTTCCCTTACTCACTGAAAACTGAAGTGAGGAACTTGGGTGTAATTTTTGATCAAGATCTTTCATTCGAACCACATATTAGGAATGTAACCAAAGTGTTTTTCACCTTAGAAATATTGCTAAGTAAGACGCTGTTTTCGCTGCAGGATGCTGAGAGATTGATGCATGCCTTTGTATAATCTAGGCTTGATTATTGCAACGCCCTGTTTGCAGCTTGTACAAAATGCTGCGGCCAGGGTTTTAAGAAGAACAAAAAAAGATGAAAATTTGAAACTCTAGTACATAAATATATATTTATGCTAGCGTGTCATGGCTGTTTTTTATGGTTTTTGCAGTTTTATTGTTGAACTGTTGTTTTCTGTTAAGCGTCTTGAGATGGATCTGCCATGAAAAGCATCATACAAATGAAGTTTGATTTGATTTAATTCATATAAAGCCCATAGGATTTTTGTATCAATTTCTGTCTTTTCTTATTCTTGTGTGTCAGGAGTTTTGACAATGTCTATTCTGAACTTACTGTCAGGGGCCTAAGATAAGCAGAGGCAGAATTCCACAGAAACCCATAACACCAGCAAAAACTTATCGTGCAAGGACGAAAACAACTGGAGCCATGTCGTCCTGTCTTCCACTCTCACGGTATATTAGCGGCTTCTTATCTGCATATTATCTGCTTAATAATAATATATTTCTGAGAGCTACTCATGTAGAAATGAATTAAACTACACATTAACAGCCATATATGGAAAGTGTTGGTATTTGAAATGCTGCCCATGTCTTGTGCTTGAGGGATGAAGCTCTCTGATGTAAGCAATGGGTGATAAGAAAAAAACATCAAGGTTGTGAATGAGCCTGTTCGTTGCAGTGAGTTTTTTGGTCAAGAAGAAAAAAAGGGGACAGTACAATACTAACTTGCTTCATGGAATTTATTTATGTTCTTCTTGTTTTAGATGCATCCTATCTGTGCTAGGTAAGGGGTAGCAGCACAGCACTCCACCATAGAGGTTTTGTGAATTTCATAAACCTGTATAAAAGTGAAACAAACCACCGACGAGAAGCTGTCTGACTTTTCCTGTTACAGAAAAAGGATTGCTACAAGGTAGGTTGCAAACTGATATTCTATACTATAGGGACAATTATTACAGATTGTACAGGTGCAGACACACATGACCTTTACTGTGGAGGTCATCAGAGCTATAGAAGACATGTCTGATAGAGAGTCATGTGCAGTAGCAAGATCACATATACTGTAACTACACTGGTGCAGGACCCTGTGACTGATCTGATTGGAGGATGATTTCCGAGGCACCTCCTCCCTGAAAATAAGTTAGCAAAGGCTTGGTTTGGCTGTTAACAGGTAATAGAGAGAGATGGGGTAGTGATCTGAGGGAGTGTAAAAATGTGATACCTAATGCTTACTACAGTTCCCAAGGGGATAGTTTGTTTAAGACACAGGAAATTCCAGCATGTGGGTCCATATGTGCCGCATCTCAAGGTCCACATAAACGCAGGTGGAGACAGTTATGTGGCCAGCCCTTGAAAAATGAAACTCATTGGTGTCACAATAAAACATGTGAGGATAACAGAGAGGTGCTGGTATGTTGGCCAAAACAATACATTTGTGGCTATTATAGTAGCAACAAAGGTAGTGGAGAGGGTATATGTACATGTTTAGAGTATGAAAATGAGAAATTCTGTGAATTACCCATGGATTACGCAACAGTGGTGCAGCTGTCAAAAACCATTCCAGTAGAGATAAGGGACAACCTAAGATAGGAATATAATGCTATCTGTGAGCTGTGAATTTATGTGGAAAACTTCTTTGTTAAGTTTTCGAAGTTTTCAGGGGGACTGTAAGATTATTTTATAATCTTTATTAGAGCGTATAATGCACAATAAAGGGTTTATATAAAAACTAGGGATGCACCGATAATCGGTAGCCTATCGGCATGGCACCGATATAAGGAATTTAATTTCTTCCAGCACAGAATGTAATGTTTTTGTATCAATTTCTGTCTTTGTATCAATTTCTGTATTTTCTTATTCTTGTGTGTCAGGAGTGAGTGCAGATTTAACAATGTCTATTCTGAACTTACTGTCAGGGGCCTAAGATAAGCAGAATTCCACAGAATCTCACAGAAACCCATAACATCGACGAAAACGTATTGTTTTCTGGAGCCATGCCGCCCTGTCTTGCATTCTCACTGTATATTATCTGCATATTTTCTGCTTAATAATAACATATTTCTGAGAGCTACTCATGTATAAATGAATTAAACTATTTATTAATGTAATGTATGGATTAATATTATTCCATATATGGAAATTGTTTGTATTTGAAAAGTTGCCCATGTCTTGTGCTTGAAGGATGAAACTCTCTATGTGTGAATGATGATGCAACTCAGTTTCCGGTCCTCAGGTGTACATTCTACTGAGACCAGAGCTCGCTGCTCTGTTTGTATTTTATTACTACAATAAACTAGACCTTATTTCTACTACCTTGACACCTTAGTGGTGTGTGTTTTCTTTCAACATGAAGGGATGGAAACTCAGATCGGTAATTCAAACTAGTCTCACTTTGACATGAAGGGAAAATCAGGCCTTCAGATCGGCTTCATATATATAGATATATTTTTTTTTAAACATGATAATTAATAACAACAAAAAGGTATTAGTAAGATTTTTGAAATGTAGTTTATAGATACAGTAATGGTTTCTTACTTTATTTTGCTTTTGAATTGTTCATACCAGCTCCATCAAATTAAAAAACGACAACCTATAAAAGAAAACACATACAGTATGAATTACTCATTCTCATGAAACTAAGAGCAAGGGCTGAACAAGGGCAAGGAGCACTATAGCAACCACAGGCGCTTTTTCATATTGGGGAAATCAGCAGGTTGGCCAGTTTTTCGCCATACATGGATTTTAATAGAAACTTGTTTTTTTTCATGATCATGCGCTTCACCTTTGCCGATACACAAAATACAATTTTATATATGCATAACTGCTAACTTGCTTCTATATTTTAATGGAAACAGCCAGTGATGTAAGGGTAGCAAACTCTTATCTCGTGACACATGGATATGGGTGGGGCGACCCCCACTTTTATTTATCTAAAATACTGGAAAAGAAACAGGCTTCCTAACTTATACGAATGTTTGCAACTTTGCTTTCTGGCGCTGCCGTTTTAATAAATAAAGAAAAGATGTTGTCTCAGGTTTAATGGATTGCATATGTGCTGTTTATGAAGATATTTAGGCTGAAATAAATAAAACTGATAAACTGTATTTTTATTATCTACTGGATTTATTTCTTGCTTGTATGTATTTTTTGTTATTCCTTACAGAAATAATAAGTGGGTTAATATACTGTATAAGCTGTAATATTGCAGGGTTATTTTGTTTTAATAGGCTATGTATTCCCACAGCTTCAACTGGTCTCATTAATAGCTTATTAATCAGAAATGAGTTTCTGTATAAAATTGCTGTCACAGAATCAATGAAGTATAATGAATGATGGACCTTAATTAATTCCCGAAACTTTTATATAAAGATGACCTCCCTCAAGAAACGGGCTTGTGACCAGGAGGTCCCCGGTTCAAATCCCACCTCAGCCACTGACTCATTGTGTGACCCTGAGCAAGTCACTTAACCTCCTTGTGCTCCGTCTTTCGGGTGAGACGTAATTGTAAGTGACTGCAGCTGATGCATAGTTCACACACCCAAGTCTCTGTAAGTCGTCTTGGATAAAGGCGTCTGCTAAATAAACAAATAATAATAAATGAATGATATTAATTATACAACAACCGCACAATGATCTTCCATTGTTTTCTATGGAGGTTAGCGGTTCTGTTATTACGGAATGGCAAATAAAGCACGGCTGAGAGAGGACACTACTTCATGACACCTGTTCTAAAACCACAGCTTACGGGATGAAATTCTTCACACTGACACTCTTACAGCGGGCTACAAGGATTATTCCAAACAAACAAATACTTTCAAAAGTCACTTAAAAAGTGCATCCCTGTTACTTTCATCTGTTGCACTACTGCACATAACATTGACAAAAATAACTTGTATCACAATTGCCCAGTTGTGAGTGATATTTTGTATGTAGTCCAACTGTAAGGAAAAAAAGGCAGTTTGTATTTAAATTGCTTTGGTGTACTTCTCTGTGACTTGTGTTCTGCTTCAGAAAAACTCAAAATACCCATAAACGCTATATCTAATAATACATATTTTCTCAAATGAACTAACCCCAAGTCCATCTGACATTTTTGCACCTATTTAAAAGTATGATTTCCTGTTGATTGAAGTTGTACAACGTGGCAGTCACATGGCCCTCTGCATTATAGGCTGGGGTTCACATAACTTTTAACATTAAGGTCTCACGTGAGTACCAGCAGAAATGGTTTGGTACACACCAAAATTAGGGGTTATCATCAAAGCCGCTGTTTAGACAGTTCGAACAACTGGGATGGCAGTGTCAGAGACTACAAGAATAGTTTCTGGATGTTTAACCGGATTGCTGGTTATTCCACTGTTTAACAAATCATCATGCATTCTCTATTTATTTCAATACCCTACCACCATATTGCCACCCTGCGGATTCAAAAGCAAAAACCCAAACACTTTGATACTTTATTAGTGTTGTTGAACACATAGCTTGATGGCATAACGGTATTTATATAAGGGAGGGAGAAAAATATATTATTTTAAGTAAAATGGTTCAGTAAATTATTTTTTTTAAACTCACATTTAAATGTAAGCTTTCAAACATTGACGCCACCTTTCACCCCAGCTCAGTTTGAGAAGCGAAGCATGAGCGAACTTCCTTAATGTCACTCCCCGTAACTGCATCCCTCTTCTCTGAATGGACAGCTTACTGGGGATCCCTGCTATCATTGGTTGTTTCAAGTGCCCATTAAAAGCAAAGTATTGATCTTATGAACTGAAGTGGTTCCACCTATCACTCTCCATTTGTCAGTAAAAACTGGAAGCAGCCAATGACAGCGCTAGCAGGGAGGTACTCTAGTTAAATTAGTACCCTCCCGGAGATTGTTGACGGAGCCCGGAGTCTCAGGTTAGGCAGGTATGGCTCACCTTGCAAGCGTGAGCAACCTCACTGCCTTTATGAAAAATGCTTTCCTGTTAAAAATGTATTGACGGTGTGCCTTTGCGTCTTAAAGAACAATACGGAAGTCTGCAGGTTTTTTTATTGGTTCGCATGCGTACCTGCGTACCAGTTATGTGAACTCCTGACTATAGCTCATAAATAGTTTGGCAGAATGAAATAGCCTCTTGACTGCTCACTGTGCAAAGCATTTACTGGATATTAAGTAAGCACTTTAAAGACAAACAAGGGAATTTCCCTTCTTCTGTTCAGTGCTTATCTCCACATCACATAAGCTCCTCTTTTTAGGACATAATATATTTATGTTGAAAATGTTTGTTAATGAAGTGAGAGATGTGGAGTTTTAAAGAATGAAGCTTATTCAGAATCTCAAACAGAACAATTGCAGAAGCATAACTGGTGCTTATTCACTCTTGTCTCAGTTGGGTTTGAAAGAGCAGAGTAATCGTCATGCTTTTTTAAATGTAACAGTAGCTCTAATTAAGACACTTGTAAAGCATGTGTAGATAAAGAGCTGAGCTTAGACCACTAGCATTCTCATACTTCTCAGCAAATCTAGATTTAAACGATTATCCCTTAGGGCTGAAAGTTAAAGCACTGTGAAAACGAGCCCCTTGACATTAGCTTGTCCTCAGCACATATACAGTAAGGTGCCCAGACAGTGTGAGATCCTGGGAATATAGTGATTCATATGGGTGAATGGCAAGGTGTCACAAAGACGGCAGCAGTGAGTGACGTCAGACCAGAGACCGGGAGCAACACAGAACAGACAGAGACTTGGGGTTTTGGTGAAGCTGAGCGCGTGATCGCGCTCAGCATTTAATAATTAAACAGCACAGAAAATAAAAGGTTTGAACACAAAACACACCGGACACGGCACATTCGCCAAAACAAAAGAGATAAACAAAACGGACTATACAAACAAACACGGCGAGTACAAACACTTATTATTTAATTTACTTTTCTTCTCCTCTCCACACCCGTTCTCCACTCACGAACACCCAACCCCGAGTGAATGAAAGGTGCATCTATTTATACTGTTGTGCTGGGATTCAATTACTAATTAATTATTCACTTGAATCCCAGCACGTGAATTAATTACGTGCAACCTCATGCTCACATATTAAATACTTTAAATGCACGTGAAGTGATGTGCAATCCCGTGCCTAAATACAATTACATCTTAAATACACGTGAAACACACACCCGTTTATATCCCGTGTACCAATGACTATACACCAACATTTACACACACAACACGTAACATACAACATATAACACAAACTACGCACAAGGGCGTGGCCACATTGCCACACAAGGATAATGTTTTACAGATCAGCTAGCATCACATTTAACAAGTTTCAGAGCACATTGTTTGTGTATTGAAATGGAAATTAGCTTTAAATGTTTCTATGGCCTAGCTGATTGTTTACCTAAACGCCAAATACAGCACTGCTGCTTTTTATGCAATGTCAAATCTGGAAAGGCACTGCCCAGTCACCATTAGCTACAGATGGCTACTAATTTAGAAACCCATATTTGTTGAATTGTGTGATCATCTCAAGAGATAGCACATATGGGTTTGCATTTAAAAAGCGATTGCTTCCCAAATGGATTTTTAAATAACAGATGCACATAAGACTGGTCCAAATTGCCTAGTTGAAAACACTTTATTTGTAATATTAAAGTGTCAAGAGTAAATAGTTTACCTACACGGCACCTAGACATTCTGTAAATAAACAGATATTACAGAAATGAATGAATAAAGTTGGCTTTGCTGCACTCTGCCATTTCAGGTGTTAACAGCAAACAACAGACATTGGGTATATGTAAAGAACCATGATATTTTAAAAATGACTTTCTCTCTCCGCTCTATCCAAAGGTCAATAGTGATGTATGTCTTGCGAAATTAAAATCCTTGCAGATCATTTCAGCTCCTTCTTCCTGTTACTGCGTCAATTACTTAAGAGTTCACACATCTGTCTAGAATCAATACGCATTTCTAAATGTAATAATTAACCAGTTACACTAATTCAAGGGTTTTTTGGCAGGTTTTAAAACAGTGAGAAATTCAAGCTAATCTTTCTAAGGACATACTCTAGATACAAAGTATATACTAATAGGAAACTCGTTCATTCTGAAAAAAAAAAATAATACAATTATTAAATAAACTTAATTATTAATAACATTGTTATTAATATCAAGAATAAAAAGCCCCTGTGTAGTTTTGAGTTTTGGTTATGCTGGATTTGAAATGGCTATGGGTTGGTGGATAGAAATGTTTTACATAATATCTATGGGAATTATGTGAGCAAGGTCAAAAGAGACAGTAGAAGGAACAGGTTTTTAGTTCCTGTGCTGCCCAGCATTTCCAGCTCTGGGCTGTTGAACAGTCAGAATCTGTTGAACAGTCAGAATCTATGTGGGCTTCTACTGCTGATGGCACTCATCTCCTCTCCAGTACAAAGCCAAGGGATGAAACAGAGCAGCGGTTTTGTTTTTAACCCCCCCACACTCCCCCACCCCACAGTACAGTCACAGTACACCAATGAATGTAATGGGGAATGGAACACCAAAGCCTGTTACCCAACAGGCTTTTTGGCACATTTTAGGAACCTCAGCTTTGCAGTTTTGTTTCATCAGTGCTAAGGTTTAGTTTTCATAGCAGATCAGGATCAGTTGTACAATCAAATGCTGAATCTTTCAGACCTAGCAGTAACTAATACATATCCAATTATATGTATCTTTTGGTAATTAACTCCTCTATATCTCCTCTATGTCTATACCCAATAGAGAATGTTCTACACACCTAACACTTTTTGTTAAAAAGAAAGAAAGAAAGAAATCTTTGAGATCTATAACATTTAGAAGCTAACATTTAGCATAGTCTGAAGGGATTTTTTACATCCTGTTAGTACATTTTAATTTCTTACATGTTAATGAAAAGGTCTGCCTGATTATAATATTAATATTTTATTCTGCTATATTTATTTCGACCTTTTGAAATTATTATTTATTTTTAGAGACAAACTGAAGCAGACAGCAAGTTGGCAAGAACATCATCGTGTGCAAGAAGGCATAACCAATCAAAGGTTCCCTAGAAATGATGGAAGTTGCTGAAAGGTTCCTTTAGACACAATGGAAGTTGCTGATTGCCATGAAAAGCTTTTTCTGTGCAGTGCTTGCCATTGGGACACAAGTGTTAAGAATACTGTAAAGCATTGAAGGATTTAATCTCCCTCTTCAATCTGAATAAGAATTTATTTCTTGACATAGTTGGAGCTCATCAATGAGCCAGGCTGAACAAAATTCAAAAACTGAACCAAGGATGTATAAACTGTACAACAGTATTTACAGCTTATACAATATGGAAAGATTGCTGCAATATATATATATGGAAACTATTGATTTGTAATCATTACTGTAAAAATATTAACATTTGTAGAATAAACTCTACTTTGCAGTGGAGATAATGTACTGTGCATCTGTGTTCTTATGTGTGTGTATCTGAGTTTTGTTTTATTTGACTGAATCTTCCAAGTGAGTATACATCACAAGCGTTATGAGGTGACTTCAGTAACTGCTTCTGGGAAAGGCTTTGATAGCAGGTGTCCAATAATATACACTCTTGGCTCAGCCGTACAGGCTCAGCTCAGTGGTGCAAAGCTATCCTGTGCCTGATGAAAGTGCCTTGCTATATGTTTCAAACTATCTAGGATTTTGCCAGAATACTGTGTTTACCGGAGTTGCAAACCAACCTAAAAGATTTTATGGAGATAGTCAAACCGTAGAGCCTTTGTTAAAACCAGTTTAGAGAGTTTAGAAGAAAGGTAAAAGAAAGACTTGATCCTTTCTTTTGATGCTTCTAATTGCATTTGCTGAAAATCGGCTTCTCTTGGAAGACTTCAAGGTGTCCTGGTAGTTTTTAACAGCATGGGACATACATTATAATTATTTGGTAACCACAAACGATTCATAAGTATGTAAAAAAAAAATGAAAAAGAGATTGTCTTTGCCATAATAATTACACCAGGTAACATTTCCATAAGATCAGGAACCATCTGTAATTACCCAGTCAATACCCTATAATTACAAGACTGTCCCTGCTTTGTAATCCTGGTTTCCTGCATTCCTGGTACCTGATTAGCAGAAAATCCACTTTTTTTGTTAGCTAAAATTAGAGATAATCATGGGTTTAGGTGCCACAGAACAGTAATACAATCAGCCTGTTCCCTGGTGTAGAAATGTGCAAAACCCATGCACTGGCACCAATTCACTCAGAATGACACTAGTCAAATGAGGCCTTTTGACTGAATACACATGGAGGCTGAGATACTGCTGCATCCCAAGAGAGAGAGAGAATAGAGATAGAGCTCCCCTCAGAATAGGGCTGTGCAGTCTGTGGAGAAATAAATGGCTTCATTTTGCAGAGCTGTGAATACCTTCCCTGGCTTCCATGACATAAACATGTATAATCCTGCTTAATGTGACATATTAACTATTTTAATCTCAAGGAAGTGGGTGCTTTTTTATGCATTAATACCTATGAATCAAAGGTTTTATGCAAATACAGTTTTAAAGGAATTTCCATCTAAAGAAGCATTGGTATTAGCAACAAACCAGTTAGCTTTGAACTCATCATGTAAACACATGTCAAAATGTATCTGTTTAGTACAAACATATTCTAGCAAGAAGCTTAAAGATTAGGATTCCTTATTTACATCAGCAGCAGGTAATATTCAGCAGAACTAAGTACCGTAAATAATGAACACAATGGAGGTCGCCAGCAGAATGATTTCTAAAATATCCAATTGGATTTATTTCTACTCCCACCTTCAAGGTGTTATTGTTTAATTTGAGACTGGTCTATGAGATTGGTGATTGGATATTGGATATTGACAATTTAAATGTAGTCTTTACATTACACTACACATTAGTACCCTAAATGACATGAATGATACCCTGTTCACACTACCTGAATACTGCAGGATGGACACGTGTTGGAAACAGGATTGTGAATGAAATGAATGATAATCATGTGTATTCAACACGTGTTGGAAACAGGATTGTGAATGAAATGAATGATAATCATGTGTATTCAACACGTGTTGGAAACAGGATTGTGAATGAATAATCATGTGTATTCAACACGTGTTGGAAACAGGATTGTGAATGATAATCATGTGTATTCAAAACGTGTTGGAAACAGGATTGTGAATGATAATCATGTGTATTCAACACGTGTTGGAAACAGGATTGTGAATGATAATCATGTGTATTCAACACGTGTTGGAAACAGGATTGTGAATGAAATGAATGATAATCATGTGTATTCAACACGTGTTGGAAACAGGATTGTGAATGAAATGAATGATAATCATGTGTATTCAACACGTGTTGGAAACAGGATTGTGAATGAAATGAATGATAATCATGTGTATTCAACACGTGTTGGAAACAGGATTGTGAATGATAATCATGTGTATTCAAAACGTGTTGGAAACAGGATTGTGAATGATAATCATGTGTATTCAACACGTGTTGGAAACAGGATTGTGAATGAAATGAATGATAATCATGTGTATTCAACACGTGTTGGAAACAGGATTGTGAATGAAAATCATGTGTATTCAACACGTGTTGGAAACAGGATTGTGAATTAAATGAATGATAATCATGTGTATTCAACACGTGTTGGAAACAGGATTGTGAATGAAAATCATGTGTATTCAACACGTGTTGGAAACAGGATTGTGAATGAAATGAATGATAATCATGTGTATTCAACACGTGTTGGAAACAGGATTGTGAATGAAAATCATGTGTATTCAACACGTGTTGGAAACAGGATTGTGAATGAAATGAATGATAATCATGTGTATTCAACACGTGTTGGAAACAGGATTGTGAATGAAAATCATGTGTATTCAACACGTGTTGGAAACAGGATTGTGAATGAAAATCATGTGTATTCAAAACGTGTTGGAAACAGGATTGTGAATGATAATCATGTGTATTCAACATGTGTTGGAAACAGGATTGTGAATGAAATGAATGATAATCATGTGTATTCAACACGTGTTGGAAACAGGATTGTGAATGAAATGAATGATAATCATGTGTATTCAACACGTGTTGGAAACAGGATTGTGAATGAAAATCATGTGTATTCAACACGTGTTGGAAACAGGATTGTGAATGAAAATCATGTGTATTCAAAACGTGTTGGAAACAGGATTGTGAATGATAATCATGTGTATTCAAAACGTGTTGGAAACAGGATTGTGAATGATAATCATGTGTATTCAAAACGTGTTGGAAACAGGATTGTGAATGATAATCATGTGTATTCAAAACGTGTTGGAAACAGGATTGTGAATGATAATCATGTGTATTCAACACGTGTTGGAAACAGGATTGTGAATGAAAATCATGTGTATTCAAAACGTGTTGGAAACAGGATTGTGAATGATAATCATGTGTATTCAAAACGTGTTGGAAACAGGATTGTGAATGATAATCATGTGTATTCAAAACGTGTTGGAAACAGGATTGTGAATGATAATCATGTGTATTCAAAACGTGTTGGAAACAGGATTGTGAATGATAATCATGTGTATTCAACACGTGTTGGAAACAGGATTGTGAATGAAAATCATGTGTATTCAACACGTGTTGGAAACAGGATTGTGAATGAAAATCATGTGTATTCAACACGTGTTGGAAACAGGATTGTGAATGATAATCATGTGTATTCAACATGTGTTGGAAACAGGACTGTGAATGAAATGAATGATAATCATGTGTATTCAACACGTGTTGGAAACAGGATTGTGAATGAAATGAATGATAACACGTGTTGGATAGTGTGAGTAGGGTATTAGTAGTTTGACTCTGTCCTGCTTGTGAAATGAACAGTTTCAGCCATCAGTGTTATAACAATTGATCCTGGTAGTCTGGGGTTCATTGAGAAATATTGAAAACTGAATTCAAATCTAAGCATCCAGAATGTTATCAAGTCTGCCCATGTCTGGTAGTAAAAATACACTTTAGGATCTGTATCAATCAAAATCTGTCAAATAATTGTAAAGCACTTACTGGTCACTCTCTGAAATGCATTTTTAAGGTACCTTTGGTTTGAACCGTACCACTTCTGAATGATTGCAAATACTTTCCGGCTTGTTTATACACTATAATTCAATATGCATGAACCCCCGTGTTTCTACAGCATGTCATTCACTGCGCTCCAGTAATGGAGAGCCAGTGTGCCTGGACAAACATAAGAGGAAAACAATCCGATTTTCAAGGCGGGTAGAAATTTCTGAAGTAATATTGTTGAAATTATACTCTAACCTTACGTTTATAAAAGTATTAATAACAGGCAAACATATATGTTTTTTTATTAATTCAAATCACTGAAATTAATAATAGGTCTGAGTCCAGATTTACATTTAGATTTGTTATTTCTCAGGTTTATGGCTATTAAACTACTGCTTTAATTTTTAATACCTTAAAACCCTGTACTGTTTATTTAGTTATAAATGGTCCGAGAACATGAGTCTGCACTGTTACAGAATTAGCTAAGCTCTATAGGCCCATGGGCCTGTTGTTTACAAATTATGCTCTAAGGTTTTACAAAGCATCAGCTCTAATAAATAAGAACCCTTAAATGCACCAAAGTAACTGTTTTCATTCCTCACTGATATACAGTATGTAATCATTTATTACAAGAAATGTGTACAGCAATGTGAATTTTGAAGCAATATGATTTTTCAGTTCAGGTCTGTCTCTGTACAGGTAATTGTTACCTAAAACAGGTCAATCTTGTATCTGTTCTCTCGTATCACTTTAAATCACTGGACTGGAGAGGGGAACTTAGAGACAAGAGACGAAAGTGATCAGAAAACTTACCTTCTTCAATTACTTGGGGTACAGTGTATGTGCTGCAGTTAATATATAGTGTGTGTGTAAATCTGTACCACTAAAATAGGTTATTTGTGAATATATATATGGCAGAAGGCACAAGTGTCATTGTCCATCAAATCAACAGTACGAAGGTCACTCTTGAAATCAGGACTTAAAGGATGTGTTGCAGTAAGAATACCTCTGTTAAGAAAGGGGAACAAGACTAAAGGGCTAAAATATGCACAAGAACACAGACATTGAACTGTGGAACAATGGTCAAAGGTGCTTTGGACTGTTGATGGATGGACAATGAAACGTGTGCCTTCTGCCAGTTGTTTTCTCAATTCAACGCTTGTCTTCTTTCTATTCCTTAAGGATATTATCTTCAAGTATTGCTCATCCTTGTTAGACAGCTTTTTGGGTCTTCCAGTCCTGGGTTTGTCAATTACAGGTGATGTTTCTCTGTACTTGTTGATTATGCTTCGGATACCACACCTTGAAAATCAAGTGATGCAAGCTATTTCACTCAATATTTTTTCCTTCTTTATGCAAGTCAAGGTTATTATAATAGTAGAACACACTAGTGGGGTCTTTGAGTAAATTGTTGATGTTCATGATATATCAGAGTAGAAAAATGCGACATGTCTAAGACCTTCCTACCTTTTTGAAAGTTTAATAATTGTCCAAGTGTGTTTGTAAGTATTGAATGAGCATCCAAATATGCTATGTCAAATATTGTTGTTTAGGGGTCCCAGAGTGACTCACCTGGTTAAGGCAAAGCCATGTGGTGTGCAGGGTGAGTCATAGAATCAGGGGAGCGTGGGTTCACATCCTGGCTGTGCAAAGTTGTGCTGGCTCCAGTTCTTCTAAGCTGTGTGGGGAATTGCTGCAATGACAGGAAAAAAGCAATAATTGGGCTTCCTAAATATATATATATATATATATAGTTGTTGTTTAAAGCCTGTGTATTGGTGATAAAACATACTCTACGGTAAGGAGAGAGTGTATTATATTATATATGCAGTGAGTCACTGAACCATTCTGAATGCCTCCTGTAATAATATTTCAATCCTCAATCACGTGAGAGTTAAATTGCACATGCAAGCCCCCAAGGTAAAGCCTGAGGTACAATGCTGCTGAGAACAAACCTCAAAGACAGTAGGCAACAAAACCCTTCAGGACCCTGTAGGTATAATTTACATTTTAAAAATCGATTGTGAGCTTGACTTCGAAACGTGGGATGCAGCGTGGTGCTGTTGTAAGGCCTCCACTGAATTTTGTTTGGGTCAGTTTTAGACTGTTTGTAAGGCCAGCACATATATAGCAGAAATTCTAGATTAGATAAGATAGATTAGATAAATGCATGTGTAAGGATTGGCATTTGAGGGGAAGAGTTTTGAGACTGGTGATTCTGAGAAGATTAAAAGTCAAGATGTTTATTTATCGAGCACTGGATGGGTAATAAATAACTGCTTGAACCAATAACATAGAACACTAAAGTCAAGGTCCACCACTAGACCATAGAGCCTTCAGGAAGTGTTTTAATCCAGAACATTGAATCAAACTTCATTTTCCTTGGAGTCTGCACTTCTGTTGTTGCAGAAAGATGAGTTTCAGTTGAGCACAGGATTGGCTGTAGAGTTGCAGTGTTCCTCACCTGCTATTTAGGCTGAATATGTATTGGATGAGCCAGTCGAGGATAAAGTGGACCAATTGCTCAATATTTGCTGTCAAGTAGATGCAAATTGATCATTTATAATAACATTGTCCTGTTACAGTCATAATTTCTTTGTTGACTTACTAAGAGTATTGATTTACAACTGATGCAGACAAAGCAGTGTGATTTTGCTGTCTGATAGAAGCCGGCTAGAGACAGATGTTGATTGGCTGATGGTACTGAAAGCTTAATAATCAATGATAATTGAGTTATATTTATAATTTAAAAAAATAAACAAAAAATGAAAACATGCAACAAATTTATAGATAAAGAGAGTAATACCTAGTACCTACAACTTTTAAGAAAGCCATGCAGACAAATGTTTTAACAGGTGCCTTCATGGTTAATTTTACAACATAGACCTCTAACCCCACACAATTCGATTTTTAAAAGGCATTTATCATCGTTACTTACTAACATACTACAGGTAATTAGGTACTTACACTGCTGATAATGATTTTCAGTGGTGTACCCTTCCTCTGTTTTAAAAAAGACAGGTGAGCGGCACTGTGTGTGTGTGTGAGAGAGAGAGAGAGAGAGAGAGAGAGAGAGAGAGAGAGAGAGAGAGAGAGAGAGCATTTTTAAAAGATGTAAATGCTACTGCTGAATATTGGATTGATTAATAAGAACAGTTGCTAAAAATGCAAGTGCTGTAATGTTATTGAGAGAGGACAGTGCAGATGCTTGTGTAGATGGAAAAGTTAGCCTCTGCTTTTATTACTCCAGGTCATTTCTAGTGTGGACGAAGGACCGTTTGAACTGGGATGGTTTGTTGCCACTGCCAGTAAGGATATGGGACCATGTATTTCTCTCTTCATGATGGTTCTCTTGCCAGTAGCTGCTGAAGGATGCCTCTTCATGCATCATTCCACGATTTCCTGTTTGTTTGCTTCAGTGATGAGTTAACCTAATATTATCTGTCATTTAAAATGTAAATGGAATACACAAATCTTCTCAATGCATATGCTGTAAAACAGTGTACATTTCTAGCACCCCACACATGGTAATGATTTATAGTCTACTTAATGAATGCTGTTTGGTATTTTTACTTTCAATATTCTTGTGTGGGTTATTTTAATATGAAAAAAAAATCCTATCCAAACTTTAATTAATAACCTGCATACATCTGCATGGGGAATATCGAGATACAATTTAGTGTTCCGTTCTTAATATCAACTCAGTATAGGGTGAAGCAAGGGTGAAGCAATATTACTCCACTCATTGTCTACCAAGAGAAACACAAGGATCAAAACTAAAAGTGTGCATTAAATAAATGTAATACAATGTAACATGGCACAGTATAATATACCGTAGTGAAAGCATTGTTAAGAATGATGTAGAAGGAGGTATAGCAAGCTCAGTAAACAGAACAATAATGAAAAAACACTGCATAATTAAAAGTGGAAAATTACTGTGTAAAATGGACAACCATGGACAATTTTTATAAGGGCTGCAAGGTTGTATTGGAATTTAAAAAACATTTATTAATAAATATACATCAAGTGTGAAATGATATAATACAAGCATAAGGGACCGTAACAGGGGTCCTGTCACGGTGTGGGTATCCACTGAGACATTCGAGAGACACAGAGGGTTTGGCCACCTGCTGCACATTCCTTTTCAATTAGGCAGGGAGGGAAGTTTAATTTCCCTGCCCTGCCATATCTAGCAGACATTATTTTACAATAAAAATACACATTCTTTTATTTTTACACCACCAAATTTATAATATAAACCACCACCAAATATACATTATTTGCTGGGCACTTCGGCAGCGGCGAGGGCAACAACAGTGCTGGGCAGTCCGGTAGTGATGCTGGCGGTGGCATGCCTCCCCTCAGCATCATATGTAGGGGCTGCTGAGTGGGGCATGGTCGTTGTGCTGCTCGTTCAAATGGCAGCTCTTGTCCATCTGGCTGTCGGGATGGCAGTTCCTCCCTTTCTGGCACGCAGGATGGCAGCTCCTCCCCCTCTGGCTCTTGAGCAAGCAGGGGGGTGAGAAATGGTCAGATACACAGCAGTTCTCAATCCTGGTCTTCGGGGACCCCTGTGTGGTTTTCATTCCAACTGAGCTCTCAATTACTTAACTAAACCCTTATTGTTTTTTGCTCTTAAACAGTTGTAAGTAACTTGAAATCTGCAACTTTTCAGGAGCTGAGAACAATTAAAAATGCCTAATTAAGCTACTTGTTAGTTCAATTAAGGGTTTAGTTAAGTAATTGAGAGCTCAGTTGGAATGAAAACCAGAAGACACAGGGGTCCCCGAGGACCAGAATTGAGAACCATTGAGATAGAGGACAGTTTTAATGCATGGCTTTATCAGGAAATCCCATAGTAGTGCTTATTGCCTTTAGTTTCTTAAAAAGGACTGAATAAAGCAACTGTTATGTTAGCCGTATAAGTTCAAAGATTAAAAAAAGAAACAATATTGAAGTTGATTACAAAAGGTATTGGTTCAATAGAGGGTAGCAACTTTTTCTTCTTCATCAAGTACTGGAAATGTTATTACAGTGAAACCTGTATTAATAGGTCAAGGGACTGACCATGTGTAGCTACTTATTATATTAAGACTGATGGCTGCTTATTCACTTATTTCTTTTGATGTAGTGCAATATGCATTTCTTAACATAAGATTTACAAAGGGATTACAGGAGATACGGAAGTCTATTTCTGTCTCAGTAAGATGACAATTTTACAATTTGTCCCTAAAATTGGACACATTTTGAAATATGGATTAATGTTCATCATACCAAAATGGCACTGGCCTGCCCCCTCCAGCCGTTTCCAAAATCTAGAAAAGTTTGGTATGAGGACATCACAAATCTAGAAAAGGAACATTCCATTCTGTGCCAGAAGTCGCTGTGAAGCTCTGATAACAGGGTTTGTTGGTCTCTCCATAAGCCCATCTACTCTTTCACCACTTCTGCAAAATCATCCTCTTTGGACTTTCTCAGATCAGACAGATGACAGGGAGAACTGATAGGGGGCCAATGATTACAAAGCACATCTTAATGGAGGTTTTATGAAACTAATTGCCAAGACTGGAGCTTTATGAGACCCATTGAAATTTCCCAATGTAACAATAAAACAAAAAAGGATCTGCATATGAGTTCATAGCAAGGCACTTAACTTTAGTTCACTGTAATGGCACTCACACCAGAGATGTGCTAAAGAAAAGGATCTTACAATCCGAACTTACATTAATCTGTATGGAAGAGAGAATGTAAGAATGTAAAAGCTGACAAGCCCGGGGGACAAATACACCAACATTGTTTTATTGCAGGGCCTTGTTTATCAATGTATTTAATAATAAAGTGAATTAATTTGGCAAGGGGTGTAGAGCAAGCTTTTAAAATGCAGACATGAGAGAAATAAAATGGTGTCAGCAGAGTAAAAATCATATTAGAAAATCTGATTTAATTATACACATCCTATTTGCATTGTGCTGCTGCAGTACCTGACTTGAATATTTTGCGGCTGGTGTGAGTTAATAAATCTGTGCATAACAACTGCAATATGATTCCCCAGTGCAAGTACCATTGACTTGAAGAGCTGGTATATCAATTACTGATTTATTGTTAATAGATGTCTATACATTGTTCTTGTGGCATCAGTCAATATGCCAAGTGACTGAAGAGAAGAAGTCATTCTGTGATATGTATGTGTTTACTTTGATACTTACTTTTGCATCCTGTTTACTGATCTTTAATTTTTAGTATGTGAACCTATTTATACTTCTGTTTCATTTTATAGAAACCGAACCTCAATGTGCTCTTTAAGATGAACCAGTGTTTATTACTAAACACTGTAAATTCAGTTTTGGAAATAACACTGAGCATAGAATGTAAGGGGTGAAAACCTGGGGTATTAAACATCCAGTACCATAGTCTAACTTTCATAGTGTTGTAAAACCATTCTCTCTCTATTATAAACAATGTCACCTTACCTGATAACGGTTTCATGCTGTGTTTTGCCTTTCTCTTGTTTCCCCATTTTGGAGAGACCCACAATCCTCTGTGCATTTTCCATTTCAGGCCCAGAAATAAAATCCCAGCCATCAATTGGATACTTAAAAATAACACTGACTTGTTTTCAAAAGACTGCAGGAATCAAGATGTACCTGCTCACTGCATATACAGAATACTTTGCTTCCACCTTGTCAGTGGAGGAGAATGACACATGGTTAGCTTGTTCTAAAATGACTGATAATGATATAAGTTCTTAGAATCATGTTTATTATAAACATTCTCAAATTATTTATTAAGGGATGTGTTTTCAAGACCTGTGGTCCTGAGTCGAGAATAAAAGGGTAAAAATATAGACAAAATGCAATATAAAAGACAACGTCTAGTCTACACATACACATAAACCAGAAGTTATTATAATGTTGTAGCCCTAATAATAAACACAAAAAAATGAATGAATGAATAAATAGCCTACGCAGACTGCTAGAGTGACTGTTCAGAATAAACATTTTACTGAATTTTTGAAGTTTAATGATTCCTAAAGTGCTGTAATGTGTCAAAGCTGTACTGAATTGTATTCTTTGATGATTTTCAAAGTTTGGTATATTGTATGTTTACAGTATTTCATTACCTTAACTGTAGGTGTCAGTTTTACTGAATTGCATTAATTTAATGATTTGTAAAGCTTTGTAATTCTGTACGCTTAATGTGATAAATAGGTTACTAGCTATATATCATCATCAGTAGGTACTTGTGTATGTTAACTTTATTCTATACATTATTAAAGGAACAGTAATTGTTATTAATACCTGTTCTTACAAATTGATTATGCAAACTAGTATCGGTCCCTCTATCTACTGTACTTTAATTTACCGTTGCAATATGCATTTTACAAAAATTTAAAAATGACTTTTTAATGGTGTCTAAAAATACAAAAAAACCCTCTAAAATTGATACATCCCAGATGACACGGCCGCACGTGACACCAGGCGAACTATTAAAGCAACCTGTGCAGCTACTGTGTGTAAAAGTCCGCTCGGGGGAACTCTAGAGTTAGAATGATCGGTGCATCTACTGACTTTTATCAGGGTGCACCATGCTGGAAAGAATGAAGATGCTAGTTCAATGACTATTGACAAAATGTCAGCAACAATACTAAGCTTTGGGATAGATCACAGGTTCCCAAAGCAGGCCAAAAAAGTACTGAAAGTTATAGTGATCCGGGGAAGATAGAAAACAGCACGGCAAAGTCCAGTAGATCTTACCGGGACTGTTACAAAGTATATGGACGTGAGACTGACTCTTTAAGCTAATTATTTTATTCTCAGCTGCTGTACAATTACAATATTTGTTAAAAGCTTCATAAATGCCAGATGTGCACAACACCTGGCCTCACCTTCAGTGTTCCCAATGGTGTTCATATAATCACAGGTATTTTACTCTGACAGGTTAAAACTTGTCCCAACATTAAAAGTTCTTCTTAATAACTGCTAATAATAATCTTTCTATGTAATAACACTCTCCCATCTGTAGGGCCCTATTCACAAAACCTTAGGGAATGTTTTGCTGAAGCCTATTTTGATAAAGTAAGTTAGATTTCCTCTTCACAAAACCCCTTTCAAGTGTTTAGAAGGCTAATAAATATACCCTAATTCTTGTTTAGCATAGATTAACCCAGGAGAATGTTCTCCCAAAAATATTCCTTGTTAAATCAATAGAATCTCCCCTTGCAGCAACCTATGCTTTGCCGCTTTAGGAAAGTACTGTACAATTAGATAGTTGTAGGTCCCCAGCCAAGATTGGCAACTTTTAATAGGGGAACCCTGTTCATTGCAATTTGAGAGATTAGTTCAGCCTAAATCTCACCTATTTACAATGCAAACAACTGCTAGATGCATATCTCAGGCAGCATCCATCACATGCACCCACCTACAGCCAATAATATTAGTTCTTACACCACTATAACACAAACAGACAGAATACAGTGACAAAGTGACAATCAATTTCACCTGTTTAAAAATTCAAACCATTTGAACTTGAAGCACTGGAGAGTTTATCAGAGGAACAGTACATAGTTTCCATTCATTGTTACAAAGATGTTTTGAGACGCTTTGAGAATGCTTGATGATCCAGATGTATTGTGACAATACTGTCTCTGTCCCGGCTGGATTTGAGAAGCTAAATGCAGTAGCTTTATCAATGTCTTCCATATTCTTTATCAAACAAATGTATTATCATCACAGCATAAATAGTACACCAGATCAGAATTTACCTGCTCATAATGTGGAGCTGTATTTTGAAGCTCTGTTTGTGTTATTAGTGCTTAAAAGGCCCTTTGATGTTCTCTACAAAAAATAATGTTCCAGGGTTTTCTCTGCCGTTATGAGCTGATATGAGCTGATGTTCTACTCCCCCTTGTCTATGGCATAACATTGTTTTCCATTGGAATTAAAGGGAGCACATCCATTCCAGGGAAAGATTGCAAACCTTGTTGTAACAGTATTACCACAGAAAGGAATGATAATAACACTTTTAGTTTTCTTGTCACGAATCCTCCATTCCACCCTTGCTTAGGTTTGACAAAGTCTGAGATTTATTGGGGAGAAGTATAAAGAGATCAACTGATGTGGAAAGACATTTCCTTACCCAAGGCCACACAATGACTCAGTGGCTGAACTGTGATTCACACACAGGATCTCAAGGCTCATGTTTCTCTTTTCCTCTAACCACCAGACACACCCAAATAGTTTGCATACTGTACATTATTAACATAGGCTAATCTGCATAGTTGAACATTGGTGGAGCAGGAGCAGACAGCCTGTTTGCCAATAATAGGAAGATGCCTCACCCCTTATAAAAGAGTCCCATAGTAAAAGCTCAGCAAAGTGTAATAAAGCACAGTGAAATCATGGTAAAGTGCAGGTAAGCATTGTGAAGTATGGTAATGCAAATTTTAAAACATGGCAAAGCAGGTTAAACTACGGTAAATATATCATATCACCATGAGAAAAACATGGCCTAAGTGCAAACATACCTCAAAAAATAACTCACTGCTTTAAAGCAGCTGTCTCTCACAGTACAATTACCCCACGAAAATATCAGTTCTGTTTCATGAAGTCTTCAGTAGTTATTGTTACTCTGGCCAAAGAAACAGTAACATCTGAAAGACAAACAAACTTCGAGCTTTCATTAATATACTGTAGTATGGTACCAGGTGTTTTTTTAAATGGAAATATTTTGATGTTTCTTTCAACATTGCACATGGCAGACCTGCATAATGAAAGTATATGACAAGTATGATTTATGGTATTATTCATTAGCCATTTAAAAAAAGGAGTTTTAAAATGTCATTTTTTTGTACAGAAATATTCTACTGTAAAATGATTGAAGCTATGCATTTAAAATGAAACACATCCTTTCTGTAACAAAGTGTCGTGAGTGTGTTACAGGAGACTTATTAAGTTAACCATGGAAATGTGGTTTGACGTTAGAATGTAGGACAGAGTGTTTCATCAATAAGGAAGGACTTGCACAACAGCATTTAGCTTATTTAGCATATATTAGCTTCAGGCAGGGATGTTTGTTTGGTGGGAGTCTGAACTAATAAGATATATTCAGACTCATCAGCCAAAACACACATGTGTTAAAGGCTGTACTATCGTAGATAATGTCTCCATCTCCAACTTTAACACTTGCTGAGCGAGAGATGGCATATTGTGGTATCGCCAGTGATATTAATGCCTCCTGTAACATAACAGTACTTTCTGGTGCTATGGCTTTTCATTACATTGGCCTGTTAAACAATACGACTTTTACACTTCCCTGATGAAACATAACAAGATATGTCATTCTTTGGCAACCTGCTAACTAGCTGCAACAACTACCATGCTACAAGTTGCATTTCAAAAGTAATTACTATCAGATTCCCAGTGGAAAGTAGTATTTAACACATATCCTCAGCATTAATGAATGCAAGAGCAGGAGACACCACCATTAGTAATTGCTTTTTATTCATAGTCTTCATTTTCCAGATAAATCACATTAAACACAGCCTTTAGACAATAGCGGTTGAGATGATCCATACAATGTATGCCTCTTTGTTTTCACCAGTTGCCTGGTGTAGCGTAGAGCCCTATGGGGTGACAAGGGCTGATAAATGTGGAACACCAGGCCACGGACCAATAGGGACTGGAAGAGTCAAGACCCTAATCAGGTTTCATTCAATTACACTCCAAATCAACAAACCTGATAGCCGAAATTACCTTCTGACTAATGCACCGATTAATCCAGCCTGATGCCAAAAGAATGTAACTAGATAATAATGGGGAGGTGTATATTACGCTGGATTTCAAACTACTTGTTGACCTCAGCAACTTATACTCCATTAGACAACAAAAGACTAAAAGCCAACTGTAATAAACCATGTCACATATACCACTAGCAACCTCTCTCTTTTTTCTTGAATTCAATTTGTTTTACAGGACAACCCACTGACTCCAATGACTGTAGCTTGTGGCCAGGAGAAATGGTAGGGTTTTCATTATGCCACTGTGTGAAGCACCTGTGAATTAGGTGAACTCATCTGGAAACATTATGGTTGATGTCTGCTGCAAATCCAAGCTAAGGAGCATGCAATGCCCAGAATGTTACATTTTTGTAGTTCTGTTTTCTACAGGATGTCAGATGTGCCAACTCTTTAAATTCGCATTTAGTAAGAAGCATCTCTGTTTTCTGAAGCAATGCACTGGCAGGACACTGACACACACCCTCTCTGTTGGAAAACAGGTGCAAAATATCTGCTTAAAAAAAGGGAAAAATAGAAACAATCCTGGCTCAAGGAGTTGAGAAAAACAAGGTTGTAAGCACTGCCCCTATAAAAGAAACGACCCGGCTTTATTCTCTTCACTCCTTGAACAGCCCCCTCTTCTACTATCACCTCATGTTTGTAGGCTTGGTGAAACAGAATGAAACAGTGTCACAGGAATGTCTGCTTATCATCAGTAATACAGCAATGCCTTACAACTCCCTGCTTGAAGGACCTTGGACTCGGAACAGCTGGACAGACTAAGCCAAGTTCTTAAACCCTAAACTAGAACAGAATGGATCTACTGATGACTGGTCTCTTCATCACAATTCAGTTTCGCATAATTCTTCGTTCAAAAAAAGGTCTTTAAGAGCTCTTTTATTTTTTTCATTTCAGCCATACTGTGAAGAACAAACCACTGTCTTATTAATAAATAGTGTTTAAATAGATTTTACTTTGTTATGGTTATTTTTTTTTTTAACCCCCAACAATGTTAACAGTTGTATATGTGTACAAACCTTTCAGGAGAACATGTCCTGGTGTTGGGTTCACTATTCCTGATAATAATGACCCCTAAACATACGTTTTCTAACTCCTTGTTCTGCTTCTACTGTTGTCATAATATGAATTGAAATCCCACATATTTCTATTTCTTCTGTCATGTTTGGTTAGTCTTGGAGGTTTCTGTATTGAAATTAACAATGTAATACGCACAGGAAAACATTCTCATAATACATAAACTGCTCAAAATAAATGTTGTTTTGGTCCTTAATTATAAAACTGTACCTGAACATGCAGTACATCAGGAGATGTGAAAGTCCCCAATGGCCAGGAGCACCACAGTCCACTCTTAGAACATGGTTAAGCTGCTTGTAAGGCAGATAGCTATTCTACAGTAAAGCAACACTGCTATACAAATGCCAAAATGTTACAGATTTTATTTTAAAAAGAAAAAGACAACACACTGTAAAATTACAAATTGAGCTGCCTAAATAAATCACATCTGCTCCTGTAAGGGTTTTGCTTTGTATTAGCTGGCGTGAAGCTTTGAACAGTTTATGTATTCTGAGTTTTTTTGGACGAAACATTTAACAGTTAGACACTGAGGGACTGCTCCCCAAACCCCAGAGAGACACGAGAGCAGAAATAAATGAACTTAAACTCACAGAGTTTGACAGCTACTAAGGCAACAGTTGCCAAATACAATATAAGCCCAAGTATATTGCAACACAACTATATATTAATTTAATAAAATACACAATATAGCTCTTATACACTTAACAATTTGGCTCATATGCACAGAAATTGCAACAAATCAATAAAAATATGTCATTTGATGTAAACACATTAAATTTGATACATGTGCACATTAGATGATATTGGGTATAGTGGTAATGTGAAGGGACTTTTCCTTTTTTTTCGGTGTCCTCTGCAGTTCATAAATACGTAATTATTTCACAATTAACTGCACTTTAAAATTTTAAAGCTTTTTACAAAATTATAAATATATTGTTTTAAATGTTTAGACACTATTTCTTTTTTCACAGTACAAGAAAAATGTCCCCAATATACAGGATTACGAGTGACTTAAGGGAGGCTGGACATTACGATACATAAAAGGGTCTGGAGTTCATGGAACATGAGGTGTTCACACAATGATAAGGATGTGTTTTACTGTTTCACCGATTTGGAATGTTCTATGTGGCATATAAATATAGGGGGTACAGTTAACCACAAGTAACAGCTGATGACAGGTGAAGGTCTATTTTATTTTGCCCCCCCCCTTATCACTATCTCTTATACACTTTAATATTAATGTAATTACATCCACAATGCTATTTGTGTCCATCTTGACATACCGTGATTACCGCGTCGAGTCCAATCTTTGTCAACCAAAAGGCATTTATTTATTTTTTTCACCGATTGTCAAAATATCACCTGCTGTCTATTTTTCGAATTGTGACTTTGTGAAAGATGAACTGTAGTGAAAAGTTATTAATTGGTGGGCACTTGAAATGCTTGCTAGAAACCCGAAGCAGCATCTTCTGTCGTTCCAGGGATACAACTGTCCTCAGGAAAAGTCCTTTCTGAATCAGCCTTCCTTTCTTACGATCACGCATTACAATTGCCAATGCGTCCCTTTTTTCACTTCCTCACGGATGTGGCTTCACTTCCACGGCAGTCCTGTAAAAGCTTGTCGATTTCACGCACAACCTGTTCGGCATCCAAGGCCTCTCTGCCTAATTCTGGGTTGGCCTGGTCCAATTGTTCCAGCACACAGTCCATCTCACTGGAGTCTCGACTCACTCGAGAATGCACATCGCCAAGTGCTTTAGCCATCGGATCTGACGGAGGGTACGGGGAGTCTTTCAGCTGTTTATTGGCTGACGGGTAATGGCCGCTTGATTCTGCAAAGTTGCCAGATTTCACTTCACAGCCTTCTATCAGTCCTCTTGTGGATGTGCATGCTGGGATACATGTCTTGTTGGGGCTGTTTGAAGCTGACGGAAGTTCTTGCAATAAGGGGCTCAGAGCACGCTTGGCTTTCAAGTAAGGTTTGACGTTGGCAACAAGAATGGTGTGATCTCTTTTCTCTTTTCCGAAAGTGCAGAATGTTTTTTTTCCATTGGTGTTCACGGTTTCATAACTCTCAGTCTCGACGTTCACTTCAGCACCTGCTGGTACAAAGAGGTTTGTGCGATAATCTGCGTTCTCTGCCTGGTTAGCTGCGGGGAACTGTGGCATCCAGCACTTGTCAGAGTGTCCTAGTACTCGACACTCATCCGTGCAATTAATGCACTCTTCTTGCTCTGAAAAAACAAACAAACAGGTTTTCTCATTAGGTTTACTACCTTGGACACAAATCAAATCCATAATACTCTACAGTACATTTGTTGCTTGAGGGGCTTGCTTGACCCATTGTCTCCTGTAATTAAAAACAAAAACAGAATAATTATTATTATTAAAAAAAGCTGTCATGAGATTTAGGGAGACCAGCTGGCTGCTGTTGTGTTTTCCATGAGTATTACCAAGAGGTTTGTGTTGCATGACACTCATATTGCAAAAACATCAAAGCCAAAATTGGCAAAAGTGTGAAACTTTGTGATATGCTGATGTAATTTAGGTATTTGAAGCTCTCCCAACTCAAAATCACAATATACTACTGCCAAGTGCTTTCTACATTTCTAAATTTGTGTAATTATTCTACCCTTTTGTCTCAAACCATAAGAAACTGTGATAAAAGTGGCACATTTAATTCAATTACAATATGGGTTTCTTTAAATGCGCACATTGTGTTCGGCTCATTGAGGCTCGCCCCTTGCTTGAGTTGGAGGGGATGTTTATGAGACAGCCAGAAATCCTTAAATATGGGAATATCTATAAACAAAGCACAGACTACAGAGCTGTTCCTTTGACCAGGAAATGTATCCTGTATTAAAAAAGATCACTTGCCAATGATAAACGTAGTTATCCATCAGAGAAATACACTTGTGCTCCAATACCTAAACGTGTTTATCAAGAAAAGGGTTGCACAAATAACTCTGCAGCTGATGCATAGTTCACACACCCTAGTTTCTGTAATTCGCTTTGGATAAAGGTGTCTGCTAAATAAACAAATAATAATAATATACAAGCATTTCATGTTAATTTATTAGTAATTTATTGGTAGCTGACCTTGAGATTCTCAGCTATTCGTTATGAATAAAGATCTGACATATAATGCCAACAGTCTGAAGCTTCTTCGTCTATTGTTGTGTCACATCAGAGGAAGCAGGCCTTGAGTATTGATTATCATACATTATAAGCACCTCTCCTGACTATTAGCCTGCATTTCTGAATGCATTCACCAGCTGACAGGGGGGATCGAACAAGTGCTGTAATAGAACAGCAACAACCATAAACATAAAATAAATCATCAGCAGTATGCATGAGAAATAATAATCAATTTTCATAAAAAGAAAAACGTTTTAGTCAATGCTATGCAGAACTAAAATAAGGGGAGATGCCACATTTCTCCAGCTTCAGCAACTCATTTGTATTATTCCTTGTAAAAACCCTGATTCATTAGAGACAAACAAATGTAAGAGGCTGGTAAACTGTTTATAAGCAGCAAATCTATATACCACAAATACCCAGATACCAAGAATTCAAGTAAAAATAGAGACACAAAGCACAATAATGGCATTATAAGGTCATTATAATTTACTAACTGTTTGGGGAATTTATGAGCTGAACAAGGTTTTATGAGTCATTCTTTCAATGAAGGTCCTTAGGATGTACTTGGTCCTCATGGCAACAAGAACGCTTGCGTGAAAACAGATACTGCTGCTATCCAAATGTCGTCCCTTTTAATCACTCATTTGATCCCTCGCAGCTCCTGCTTGCGGTACACGAGTTAGCTGCCTCCAGGCAAACCACTCGGAGCTCTGGATACTTTGCCAGTGAATTTGAAACAGAAGGTCCTACTGGTTTAGTCAGGGCTGGTTTATACAGGACGTTACGCAGTACAAATACAGGAGCACATTCTATCTGGGTCTGCAGGTGAATAGCACTGTAGTACTGCACCATGCAAAGATGGAGATCTTTTTCAATCAACATTTAGAGGGGAACGAAATTAAATCTCAATAGAAGACATTTGTGTTGTAGTTTTCTTGGATAAATCAAATCACAGAACACAAACAAGCCTCATCTGTCTATGGAATACAATATTTTGGATACTATATCATCAAGCATGGATTTGTTTTTTCATTCATTGCAATTAGGGTCTGAAGTTGACACTTTTATCAGTTAACTGCAAAACCCTGAAACAGACATGCTTTCAGAAAATATATTAATAATGGCTCTTTTTAAGACTGGGAGGACTGTCAAGGCTCTGCCACATTCAGAGAGCGAAGTAAATTTGTGTCAGATAGGTCCTAATAACTACAAACTAACAGGCCAAAGACAGGCACTCATGCTGTGCATCTTTTTCAATAGACATTTTGTGTAAATGGAACAAAGGTGTAGTATCCTGAGGATGCATATCATAGTCATCCACTCATTTCAGAATAACTCTTCTAATAGATAAAGTTCACAGTTAAGATAGGGCCCACATAAAAACATGTCTATACCCTGGCCATTAAAGCTTAACTTACATGATCTAATTACAATTACTCTTATAGTAGACAAATGGCTAAATGATGGGCTCATGTACATGCCTAATGTATAGACAGCTCCATGATGTGTTGTTGCCAAAGCTTTAATAACATCTTGACTTTCACTTGCCTTTTCAGCCACAGTATGTTAAATAAAGTATAACACATAGTCAATTCTGTTGTGTTAATCATTTGATTTATTATAGTGTGAGGGCAGCCAGGACAGGTTCCCATTAACTGCCTACTTGTAAAATGTTCCAATCTGGTGTACTGGTAATGTACTGTTGAATAATAAAAAAAAAAAAAAAAAAAAACTGTCTTCTGTCATTATATAATACACTCAACAAAGTTTCGTTTTTTCTATTGATATAACAAGGACCGGGTGTTCAAGGGCTATTTTGTGGCCTCCAGGTAGGCCAAGTGTGATATAATCACACTACTGGGATGCTGATATCCTTAGTTACAAGCACATAACCATAGCTTCTGCCTGTCAAACTGTAATTACAATTTCTGACATCGTCACAAAGCAGCCAACACAAATGATTTCTAATGGACATTGGCTGCCAATGTTACCATTTTGGCTACCATTTTTCTGCAGCATCTTTGAAGATACTAAGGGTTAATTGTGATATTAAAAGTGCACTCTTGCCATACCGTCATGACATTGGATTAAAATAAAAGGAAAATAATAACAGCACGATTACATTTAAAATAGCTAAGCATTTTAAATATATGCAGTTTTAAATGTCCTATGTAAAGCAATTGTGCCTAATCGTCTTGCTTAACAAATGTTACAATCATAACTACAACGAGTATCCATTTAGGTACAGTAGATAATGGGAAATATTATGCACAGGATCTGTATCCCATACTGCAATCGAAATCAAGAAACACTGCGACATATTTTCAAACACTGGCCAGCATCACAGAAGGAACAACAGTTTGATTAACATGCATCCAGAAGCGACTGCTGACTGAGGGGGCATGTGCTGTAAAAAGCTGCAAAGGATTCAATCAATATACACAATAACCCATACTCAAGAAATGAGCAAGCTGTGTCGACCAGAACAATGTTTTCACCAACTTCCAAATAAAGTGGCCAAAACCTGTTTTGAATGGAGTGTGCTTGATGCAACATGCCATTGTACAGCCGTCACCTCGGAAACTGGATAGTCACATCTCAGCTGTCTTAATGGAGAACCATGCATTATATTAGACAAACAAATCAATCAATCAGCAGCTACTCATTGTTTCCAATTCCAACAACAGTACCTGGAGGCTGTATGGTCCAGTGGTTAAAGAAAAGGGCTTGTAACCAGGAGGTCCCCGGTTCAAATCCCACATCAGCCACTGACTCATTGTGTGACCCTGAGCAAGTCACTTAACCTCCTTGTGCTCTGTCTTTCGGGTGAGATGTAATTGTAAATGACTCTGCAGCTGATGCATAGTTCACACACCCTAGTCTCAATAATATGTTGTGAAACACTTTTTCGATGGCTCGTAACCCTCTCATGTATCAGTAGCACATGCAGTGGACAGCTAAGTAAAGGCTAAGGGGGGGTGGTTTATGACTAGACCGAACCAGCAAGAAAGGTTGATGGACTAAATGTGGCACTCCAGTTCTCTCTTTTTTTTGATAATTGGTTTCAAATACGAACAACACGAGAGCCCTGAAAAGAGTAGCTGTAAAATACAGAAAGCAGCGTGCACCTGTGTCACACAACTGGGTACAGTCATCATAACAAGCAGGGCTGCATTAACTCCAAGTGAATTCAGTGGCAGCTGGATTCAGCCCTGAGCATCTGTGACAGACTACAGTACACCTGCACGCCTTGGGGACAAGCTAGCAATGATCTGAATAAATCTCTACGCAACACACTGGGACTCCTGCTGTAGTTACAATGTGGTTTGCATAAGCACAGTGCTCTCATTACGAAGGAATTATGAGTATCTGTGTTTACTGTGGGTATTTTTTTTGGGGGTTGCAAGCAGTTAGTAGTCATTGGAAATAATGTTGTTAGCAGAAACAAGACAATAGAATGACATTGGACACACATAACAGGGTAATAAACAGGAAATGAAATATTCAGAAAATGTAAATTGGATTAAAAAATGCTTTTAAGTACAGGCGGTTTCCACAGTGCTATTTTGCACATTCACAGTCTCCTTTATCATTTCCCCTTATTTCTGTCAGTCGCCCGGCTGCTCAGTGACATGGAAACTCAGTGGGGTGATATGCAGAATTACAATGCGCTTACACTGGTAATGACACATGTCTGCTCTTGAAATAGTCCTTCAACCAAGAATATCTTATCTTTATACAGTGGCCAGCCTGGCCCAATATATTCATTTTAACACAAACAGAATCAATAATGATTGTGGAAGCAAGCCTAATTGCATTATATATTCACATATCAACCTCACGCAGGTTGACATGTGTTACCACACCAGCTGGGAAAATAATTAAATAAAAAACATCTTTCATTTTAAAAATGTGTATTTTTAAACAGCAGGGGAGCCCTTTACAGTTAATAACTGGTTGTCTGATCAAGTCAAACCAAGAAGACATTACAAAGAAACAAATGAAAAAAAAGCTTTTCATATAATAATAAAGATACTTCAAAATCATCAGTCATTATTTACATAAACCCTGTTGCTTTGACTGAAATATGGTGCATACTATGCAGCCTTGACTATGCATAATTTAATTACTAGCCCCTTTCCTCTTTCAAAAGACTCACAGTACTGTACCTGGGTTTACATCCAAAGATGCCAATGGCCCATGATTAGTCAAGAAGGCTTTAAGACAGCATGGCATTCATTTGTACCCAGTGGTTATATGAATAACCTTAAGCTGAAACACAGGTACATTTACGGATTGGCAAAGGGCTTTTTCCAGTCTAAACAATAAGCAAGTGCATCTCCGGTTTCTGTTGCCAGCCTGCCAGCAAGCTGTTATCCAGCTACTCTTGAATTTCAGCGAGGATTCAGTTACAGGAAGACATGGCTGATTTTGGTTAAATATGTCTTTGTTTGTTATTGTGTCGCTACTTTGGAAACATTTATGAAGAAATGTAGAAGGGGGAGGGTAGGTAAATAACAGAAAAGGTGATTAATACAATAGCCAAGTTTCCTTAACCTAATATAAAATGGGGACAAAAATCAATTTACTACAGGTCAGTCCTGTAGTGAGATAAATGCAATTATTATTTATTTTATTTATTTATAATTATATGTGTCCCATGACAGCCTATTGTGCAGATGTAGCTAATCCCTGCACTAACATTACTCAGCAATCAATGTTGGCAAATGAGATTTATGGTCCCAAAAGATGTGATTTAGAAGGAAAGGGTTAACAGTCAGCAAGTCCAGTAATGGAGCCCTCCTACTGTATGCTGAAGCAATGACTTTATTGAGGCTGATTCTGTGCTTTCAATGAAGGTTTTCAGCTAGATGGGGGGAGGAGGAAGATGAGCATGATTAAAGTTAAACTAACTAGAGCAAAGATCACTGGGTTTAGATTTTGAACCCCTAAATGATTCACTACTGCCCTCCACCTGTTTCCCTGAACTCAGACCGTGAAGCCTGGAAAGCAATCCTGGGTACTACTGCTGATTTTCCTATTACAGCAATCGCTTTTCAAAGCTAATTTGCTCTATATTGCTGTCAAAGCGCTAATAAAAACAAGAATACTACATCATTTCATCAATAAATAAATCAAAAAAAGATAATAAAAATGGTCCTGAACGTGCTTTGCAAAGCAAGAGTTATATATGTGAAAAACAATATATATACTCGTCAGCAGTCCCCTCCATTTATCAGACTGTTCCATTCACAGCAATCACCACAGGGATGCTTCGTAAATCAGAAGGCCACATTGCCAGGCTAGAATCTCAAGGAATGAAGGGTCTTTATATCTACTTCATTTAGAGTGCAAATTAATCTGAAATAATGTCATGCAACTACAGGATAGTGTGATATATTTATATAAACATGAGATATAAATAAATTACAATGATAAAATACCACTTTTTCAGTCCTTAGTATTTATGTATTTAATGCTTAGCTTCCCCTTACACCCATTGCCATTTTGTGCCTAACTGGTGGTGGTTTTGTGGTGTGGACTAATGCCTACTGGGGACAAGTTTAAGACTTCCAACATTGTTTCACTTGTGACCAGAGAGGAATCCAGCGGTGAAAGGCATAAGAGGCTAGTGAATGAACCTCTTGTGTCAGTAAACAGATATCACTACAGGCAGTATAGGCTTCCAAAAATGTCTACTAGGTTAGAACTGAGGCATGGAAAGAACACAACAATTATCCAAATAAGGAAAGATCTTTTTAAAATCTTAGATTAATGGTGAAAGATGTTTAAGGCAGGTATATTGTTATTGATTATGTAGAAGAAAGTGAGTGACATCTGAGGCTTAAGCATCGGCTAGCTGATTCCAGACTATTAGGAATGATATTTACCTCATAGAGCAAATAACCTACATGGTTTAAATAATGTTAAAAATTATTTATCATGGGGAGCTAGTCAGTGTTTTATGCCATGGTTCTCGTTCTCTTTTATTAGATATGATTTTTAGCTAATACGCTCTCAAGCAATGCAAGTGGTATAATGTAATTTAAATTTCTAATGGCCACTAACAGTTCTAGGACTACTTGAAATATAAGCTGTAACAGTTATGTAATTGTGCAGCAAAGCCTACTGCCAATTTATTAATGAATACAGAGAATTTAATATAGTTTACACAATTCCAGAGTTCACTTCTGTGGACAGGCTGAAAAAAAAACAAAAAACAATTTACTCAGAGACCATTTTTCAACTAGGCTGTGCCAGGCTTACACCTGCCTTCCTTTGTGGTGAAAAAAACAAACCAAAAAAAAAACCTCAATGTACTACAAAAGTCTCAGCGTGTCTCTTTTATCTAAGCAATATATATATATATATATATATATATATATATATATATATATATATATATATGCAAATCTAGTCTCTTTGACCAGCAGTGGTGGGCCCGCACAGGTGCATGTTTTACCTGGATAAGAGCTATGAAAAGAAGCACATGAAAACAGCAAGAGGCAATTTCCATTCCAGCTAGAGACTGTAATAAGCACAAAGGGTATCAGGTCTCTGCTTTTTTCCCGCCTCACCACACTTGGGTTTAGATTTGCTCCCTCAGGCATAAACCTATATTCCTACACAATCTATAATTAAGAGCACACAGCGGGTGACTTTCTTTACAGAAATGGATTACTTATACACTGCAACATTTACTGCAGAGTACAGTATTATGGTGAAAGAATAGTAAAGGAGAAAAATACATGCTAATATTACAAAATGAGAACAACTTGAGAGGCTGAAGAGACTACATGAAATCACTACATTGTTGAGTCCTATTTTAATAAAACAAAGATGTGCTTTTTCATGTTAAAATGCCCCTTCTTATTTTTAAGCTTTATAGTTTTTGTCATTTTTTCTTCCCTCCATTTCTTTTTTTCCCTTTTCCCTTCTATCTAATTTATGTCTTGTGCAGACAGACTCACAATGAAGTCCTACGTTTCTAAGCTTTGTTTATTCGGTCCCTCTGATCTGGCAAATTTTAAGAATCCCAAAACATATGAAAACAGGGAGAAAAGTGGGGAAAATGGAAGGACGAATAACATTCTAGCCAGACTGCAGCCTCCCAAATGCATTGGCCCTTTCCATAACTAAAAACAATGAAATGCCTATGGCTTTAGTGCAAATTCCAAAAGCCACTGTGGGAACATTTACTTGAAGACAACAGGCTAATAAAAGGCTCAAACACCTGAAGCAATGGTACAGTGGAAGAAATAGATTTTCTGAACAAGCAGCTCAGAGAGACTGGTCTGAGTGGTGAATAGCTACTGCCTTTATTAGCGTATAAAAGGACAAGTCAGCACTGTAAAGACAGCATGCCTTTCATAGTTTCTAAAACAAGTCTGTCTGGTTAAAAAACACCTCTGGGCTATTTTGGTGGAGCAGGGTTTTATGTCACATCTTGATTTATTTGAATGAAAATGAAAATATGCTGCATTTAAATGTATAAGAAGCTCTACAGAATTATAAAAAGCATGTATTCATTAGTAGATACAGCCCCACAATATGTGTGCTGATTAACTATGCACACATATTTTTTTATAACAAACTTGCTGACTGGAAGGTAAACATATCAAATGGAAATATCTCTGAAAATAAATAATGTTTCTTTTTGTTTGTTTGTTTTTTTGCCAAAAAGATATCAGTGAATAGTTTAAAATGATCTAGTTATAGTACTGTACATCCTCTATTATTTCATTTCATTTTAGCTTATTTTTTTCTTTTAACTAACTCCAAATACTAAACTGTATGGATTAACCATCTGTTATGCTGTAATGAACGCTATCCTCAGACTGATCAAGGATATGTAAAGATGCCAATTTCACAGATGCTTTGCTCTTTTGGCAACCTGGTCTTTGAACCTGGATGTTGTCTTACCTACAGGCATGTTGTCTTTTCTACAATATCTTCTGTCCAGATCTCACGCGGTGGAAGGATAACAAACTCGCTCAAAGGCTTGTTTGCTATGACCACGCTTGCCCTGTTCATGACATACCCTCTATGTAATTTCCATTTAAAACAAAAATACACATACAGACCTATCTACGCTGTCAATGATTTTTTTGAATGTAAATGATGCACAAAAAACATTTGACAATCTAACTATCAACACAGTGACATAAATGTGTGTCAGCCCCCCGAATTCCACCAACATGGCTTTGAGGTGGTAATCACCCTTATCTTAAAATAATGTACAAGGGATTTTTACATTACAAATACATATACAGGTGTTATAAAATCCAATATATTTTCAGTGTAATACTGATTTATATTAACATTGCAGCCAAACTCTGTTATTTAACATTTCATAAAGATGATTTAGCTCATGCAGTATCACATTGTAATTTGATTAATGTGAATACAGACTGCAGCGACTCTGTCATTGCAAAGTGTCACCTTTGTTTGTTATTAGAGTACACTGAATTTCATGGAGTGAAATTACAAAATGCAGTTTCACCTTTAGGCTGATTTATGGGGTATTTCTATACAACGGACCTCATAATGAAACAAGGGGACCAGCTCTGCAGAATACAAGACCGATGACAACAGGAAAAAGCTCAAGCAAAGAAACAAAAGGAAAGTACAAATCTATGGAACATGTTTTTTAAATAAATACTGTAAATAGGATGTTAAAATGTTGCTGCTAAGGTATTTAGCTCAGAATCTCTGTGTTTCAATTTGCTTTTGTACAGATCACAAGACTATTATTTGAGGATCTCCATGTAAGAATTTGGTTATTTTATTTTTTTGATCTCCATAAACCACTATGAAAACAATTGCTTACTCAACAGCAGAATCCAAATTCCATTCCATGCTCCGGCCCACAGGGAGGGGATGCATTTTTGAAAGCTGACTCATTGGCACATTGGGGAAATTGAGTGTTACAAAGAGCACACAAAACCCTACCTTTTACCACTTCATAAAGCTAAGGTATTTGTTTATTGTATTTGTAAGTATTATTTTTAGACTTGTGGCTTATGTAACTACAGAAAAACACAAGCACTCATTTTACTTCCATATTTAATATGCATCGCTCCCTATTTGTAACCAAGGTTGTTTTTAATACAGTATTTCTTTAAAACGAATGCTTGCTCCTTTTATCCCTCTAGCGCACATTAGGGTTTATTGTCTAGACAATGCCATTTTATATACAGTTTCATAACCATTATTGAATTAAACCAGCGTTTTTACTCACCGTAATGTGAGCTTATTAAGACATCAGATGAGATTATCATTATAAATTCTCATATCAAGTTTACTGGAATTAAATCTGTACATCTTTCCACTGACATATTTTGCTGCAGGCCATAAACTAAAGGAACCTGTCTAACATTTATTAACAACTGCAAGAAACAAAAAAAATCCTTAAATGTATCGTTGTGCTTTATTACTTTCTGATTGACGTAAATCTGAAGAGGCTTTTTTTTTTTTTTAAAGCAGAGAAAAAAGATATTTAAACCGTTACGTATACTAAACCTGCAAGATTAGGGTTAAAGATTAGTAGGCTTACATAGGATATGTAAAGGATTACTGAACCTTGATTATGATTAACAACTATCAAATGGGATGCTCATTTACTGCATGACCACAGGCATACACTAAGGTATTTCTCTACATCTTAAATCTTGCCATAAAGAAGGCACAAATCAGGACACTTAATGTAATTGAGTTGGAATTGTATCCTACTCTGGGATTAATGTCACAATGCTCTTGAGGATTGGGAGCGAGCATTACTGCCTGTTTTGATCATTGTTACTGCTCCAGATGACCAGCTTCTTAGAGACACCAACAAAGTATTTGTCTTGGCAGGTTTCTACTTGAATTTACGTCTCATTCGCCAAAAGTGTAAATAAGTTGAATAATGCATGATGCTTCATATCTGTACATTTTATATCAGGCATATACAAATAAAGTGTGACGCATGTTACCATTTGTTGTAGCTATGACCCAATTATAAATGATTGTGTTAAATCAGGAACATCTGAAAATGTATCAACAAAATGTGAACTAAAATAATGCATTATTAAGTGCTAACAAATGGTTTTAGAATCAATTTGTCTTTTATTAGCAACACAACACCTCTTGTTTCATTGGTTGTATATATTTCAATTATATATATATATATATATATATATATATATATATATATATATATATATATATATATATATATATATTCAAAGACAGCACTATCATACATGCCAACAGTGCCTATATGGTCGGGACAGTCCTGGTTTCTGAGCAAATGTCCCGCGTCCCGATGCATACGATGAAAGTCCCGCTATTTATCCTTGGAAATTCTTAAATTCTTAAATTTTTTCTCTCTTTAGCGGCTGCTGACCCTCGTGCACTGCGTGGCAGGGATTGTTTTCGTATGGAAAGATCATTAGTGTGTCATATCCAGTCTATTGGAGAAGCATGTTGTTTCATCACTGCTGCTGCAATATGATTTGTGTAGGATTATGAGTAAAATGTGGCAGCCAATGGAATGCGATGGACTGGAGCTAGCTACACCCATCATTTTCATACAGCATTCGTAGTGACTGAAGGTTCTGAGATGATTCGAAAGTAAGTTTACCACATGATTGGTATGGTGCTTGATATGATAAACTCTAAACACCCTGTATATGAAATAAACCCAGCCTGTCGGGTCCAGTGAACAAAAATGGCATCTATCAAATCAACAAAAAAAAGAAAGTGCTTGTTTAACACACTGGAGTAAAAAATATATTCATTTATTGTGGGCAGCAGAGTTAGTGAAAATCACACGTTCTGCTCTTCCTGCAGCTGCTGCATTATGTCTATTTTTACTATCATGATGGTTATGTGGTGTTTAGTTGGTAATGCATGTTTGGGTTTATGTGTGTTTTTATGCTTATAACCCAACCCCCTCACCCAGGGACAAGTATCCCGCTGAACAGTTTCCAAATGTTGGCAAGTATTCACTAGAAGTTGCTGCAATTAAGCAGATTTTAAAACTCTGTTAAAGCATGCTAAATCTGTTGTTAATAGGTCTCATGAACACCCCTGCCCTTATGTGCATAAACAATTTCATAAACAAGTGCGAGTCCATTGAACTTCTTATACCCATACCACAAAGTCAAACCAGTAGTTTTGAAATATATAGTTGTCAAAAGCAGTGCGTTATATGAAGAAAACTAAACTAGCTAACAGTGGCAGTAGTGAATACCCAGTCTACCATTGATGGCAACACAGTAATTGTGTTTGTGTGAGCCTTGGTTGAAATTTGACAATTCAGTGTTGTCATAAAAACTGTTAAAATAGCAATAGCAATATTAGGCCAGAGTAATAAAAGTAAAGAGCTGGAATGTCACGTCTGTCTTTGAAATATGATTTTTGATTTTAAATGCCACTAAAGAACATTTGTTCAGGTGTTGTTAAAAAAAAGCTTTTACACCAAATGCAAATTCTCTGACTTTTCTTTTGTGTTTTGTTTTGAAGTGAGAGATGATGTCATGTAAATTGAGATCTTGTGGAGTCACCAAACACCCAATTTCAAAACCACCTTGAAACTGCCACTAAGTTTACAACTGTTAATTTGACATCTCTGAGATACTCAAGTTTCGTGAGGTTGGCAAATGTACCTCAGTAGGGTGCACAACTGTAATTGACAGGGAGTAAAAGCAGAGAATACTGAAAACCATAATAAGATGTAGAACTGACCTACAGCTAGACAGAATGTTAAAATACCTGTCCTCTTAATGTACAGAATAAATGTATTTATAGTATATTCTCAATGGAGGTGTCAAGGCTGAATACAGCAGATCCTACTGCATATTAATAGCTTTGTGTAAACGTCTTCGCTGACAGTGCTGCCAATGCTGACAATGGCCTACTCTAGACCTAACTAATAAAATACAATTCATTTAGTTTTCATTGTGCTGCTCAGTGGTGTTAAGGGCTAAGTTCCATTTCAGGTTCTGGTCTGCTTGGTACTGCTGTAGTGTTTTCTATTCTTTAATCTAATAGGATTACATTCCTCGGCAGGACAGATGGCCAGTCTATTGAACTGCTGAATACTCATAATAGATGAGCCTCTTGCCCAAATCCTGCTCTTCCATGACTACAGATCTCTGAGCGTTATGCTCTAGTTCAAAATCATGCTGTTAAATGAATGATTCTGATGTTTTAAAAATTAGATTGCATAGAAGGTAAATAGGTAAGGAAAGAAACATATTATATTTGAATGTCCCCAAGTACTCTAAATCAGACTTGTGCACCTATATATCTCACTGCAGTAAGAGAAGAATGTGAGAACCTCCTGTCTTTCATTATGGAGCATGGAGGTTTTACATAAATGATACACACAAGTGTTATGATCTTCATTAATTGCTACTTTTTATTAATGCCTGCATGCCTTCAAATGAGTTTGTAGCAGTACCTGACAGCACTAATCATGCAGTAATGAGCCTTGCAAAAATAACAAACCTGTGAAAACAAATCAGGCTTTTGTGAACATTTCTGATTTTCTCTTTCACACCTCTCTTTCTTCACAGCTGCCTTTTTTTTCTACGGCCACTGCTGAAACTGTAATTGCACAGAGATCCAGCATAAAAGACAGGATGAGCTCTTAGTAAGGAAACACACTTTTTTTCGATTCTGAGAGAAACTGCTTGCCTTTTCCCTTTAGCTTCAAATTAATTTGCCTCTAAAAAGACACACTTAGGAAACAGATGGAAAATCTGAAGCATGTTGTGGTGTACTTTTTTTTCTAATTAATCTGGAGTTACTTTCTGACAGTTTTACATCCCTTAAGCCATTAAATCTGACTGCTTTATTAAGACATGTATATGTAAGCCAATTTTGTTTAATTTCCTTAACATCCCTGTAACAAGCTGGAGGCTATAGTACAATAGACTGAAAGCTTGTTCCAAAGCTTCCTGCTTCCTGGAATTTCAAGTACCTCTTGCAACAAAATCGTTATTCCTGCTCAGGACGATTCCCTTTTATCAGCCTATGCCTCAACTCTGCTTCCATAGCACTGAGCCATATCTCTATACAAATGTGTAATTGTGGCATCAGATTGCAATATTCCGGCGTGCTAAGTCAGAAAACATGCATCTGCCATCAAATAAAGCAGGACCTGTTTTGACTATCAAGTCACATAGGAGTGATTTTGTCCGCCTTCCCGTCTATGGTTTCCTTCAGTAGTCAATGTGGCTCAGATTGTTGGTAAAAGCTGGGGGAGGGAACATGCAAGAGCTGACACCCTTTAGTTCATTTCTATTCTCATATTTGCATATATTTTCATACATTGAAAGCAGTATGCCTTCTGGCAACATGTGTAGCATTTCTTATTCCCGCACTCCAGAAATGTTCTTTGAAAAACACACTGCATCTCATTCTCATGTAAATATGTTACGTATCTTCAAAAGACTCTGGTGGCCACCGCAGCAAGACTTCACTTCTATAAAGGAGAATGTTTTTTGTGAATCAAAGAGAGTGAGAGAGAGGGGGTATCACTGAGCTTGGCACAGTGCTCTGTTAGGGGCGAAATCTAAGGCTGCGTCTTCCAAAATCTGTCCGACTAAACTATAATTTCATATATTTTTGCATGTGAATATTTTCCCTTGCAAGACAATCTATCTGTGCAACAGATGGGTGGAATGGAAAATCAACTAAAGTTTAGAATAATCCCCTTTTGAGCTTCAGCATGGATGCGTTCAACCGATGTGCATGAGAAAGGGCAGAATTCAAACTAAATCACTGAACCTTGTTAGCTTACCCTTGTTACGGAGGGAAATCCACAGGTTACCTGGCACCTTTTTGTTTATTATAAGCCAATTACAGATAAATAAATAAAGTGGCTAATACACAATCTTGCTGGCCGAGGCGCTGGAATGGAAAGGCATGCTGTAGTTATTAATCATCTTCACACTAGACCTGTTGGTAGAGTAAACGTGTCAGCCCTGCTCTGAAGCACTCCATAGAGAATTCATGGGGATGTAAGACTTTCTTGTGCTGCTACATACTGTTTGAGTGTACAGTTAGTTGTTGAGCATTCATGTGTGTCTGCGAAATTGGAAGGCAGGAAGCGAACCAGGCTGTAACTTTATAAAAAAAAAAATATTGAAGCTAACAGGGTGTAAAATGGTAACATCTTATCATCTAATCTAACACAGTAACCCGATATATATATATATATATATATATATATATATATATATATATATATATATATATATATATATATATATATATATATAGTATGTGTGAGTAATTAAGTTTTTGTATCTATCCTCAAGGCAATACATCAGACATTTTAGTTTAACCTTTTACTTTAAGACAATGTTAAAGTGTCTAATTGTGCTGTGCTTCATTAGTTCATTAGTTAGCTGTGAAGAATACTGATTAGAGAAGGTGCTCCAGTTCTTCAGTGTACAAGCACAGAGCAAAAATAAAATATTTCATTTAATCAGGATACTTAATTGGTGGTCGTTTTAAATTTATAATACACTCTATTGAGAATCTCACCAGTTTTTTTTTTTTTTTGAAAATGCGTTTATCTCACAAGTTTCAGTATCTTGAGAGCCATATTTCTTTTTTATATTTCAAATATATAAGATGTTGTTATACATGAAATCAGGACCAGCAATAATGATTCTATTGTGACAGCTTGGGATTATTTCCATTAACCAACAACAGGTTACCCTTGTGTATAAAGAAAAGACACTTCAAGAAAACAGAAACTGAACAGAATCATTTTCAAAAGATAGAATTGTTTGCAGTACAGTGCCTTTGTAAACTAAATTGTAGTTTTTAAAAAACTATTTGATAAGAGTGCTATTTCCAGAGCTACCTACCCTGGTATATATATATATATATATATATATATATATATATATATATATATATATACTGTATGTATCCATACCACAGTTGTGATGTATTGAATTAGTTTTTGCAGATTTGCACTGCTAAGTAAAACAAATAAAAATGCAATGATAATCAGGGAATGTATTTGTAGTTATTGTCTATATTGATAACTATGCAATAATGGTGGACATTTTTTCAAAATACTGTACTGCATACCTCAACATGAAGTATAGTTGCAAAGATAAATCAGATCACACAGAATAAGACATTTTTAATGGGTTGCAGGCAGGTTTTGATCGTTTCACTTTCTCAGGACCTGAGATTAATCACACTTCTTTATTGAACCCTTTACCGTTTAATATTCTATCAGTTTTATTGTACAAACCTTTGTTTGGCACTATGACGTCTATGGATATCATAAAGCTACTTTCAAAGGCTTAAGGAGTCACGGTTATTATTATTATTATTTATTTCTTAGCAGACGCCCTTATCCAGGGCGACTTACAATTGTTACAAGATATCACATTATTTTTTACATACAAATTCCCCATTTATACAGTTGGGTTTTTTACTGGAGCAATCTAGGTAAAGTACCTTGCTCAAGGGTACAGCAGCAGTGCCCCCCACCTGGGATTGAACCCACGACCCTCCGGTCAATAGTCCAGAGCCCTAACCACTACTCCACACTGCTGCCACGGTTAGCTGCTTATTTCTGTAACTTTTCTGCTAGAGAGAAGAATGGCTACTTCAAGCAAAATAAACCTATTACAATGAAGCATGTATTTCAACTCAGGGCTGTGGATGCTGCTCAACTATGGCAAAGCAATGACGCACTAGAACGACTGAAATGATTTGCCATTTTAAATAGTTTCCTTTTTCACGTGATAACTCAGACTTATACCAGTATTTTTCAAGGTAAATCAGACCTCAATATCCAAACTGTATATGCTAGAAAATAAAATTAAGCTGAATACAATGAAATGAAAGCTGCCTGGGCAATTTCATTAGATATTTCTCTTAATAAAAAGTGTATCTACTCTGTGCATTATTGAGACAGTGCTCAGTAAGACTGAAAAATGAAATATAACACATCACAATGGATTTCAGGTATTTTTTAATAAATCTACAACAACCATGAAGTTACAGTTACAAGTATGATTTCAATAAAGCTCCACAAGAGCTACGTGCAATATTGAAACGTTTTATGTTTATATAAATATATGTATACATTATAGTGCAATGCATTACTTCTTGAACAAAAAACAGCAGTCTGCTTTATCAGTGTTACTGTATTCTGCAACACACACACACACAATAACAAATGCTTACTGAATATCTTTGAATGAAACAAATGCTTAATGAATATCTTTGAATGAAATCTAGTCAATATGAATTGTGTGCTTTTATTCCAGTTTCTTTTTTAGACATAACATTACTACATTCAGAAAGTCAGAAAAGAAAGTTGCACAAAAAAGCCATTTTGTAAATGAGACATTTCATTTCAATGTGATTTTCCTGGTCAACATTTTAAATAAAATATGCCTCTTCACTTCCATGAATTCACATGCAGAAACTGCTTTTTGAGGGGAAACTAATTAAAGAACATGAGGACAGCTTCTTTTTAATCTATTGCCCAGTACATTACACTGAGAAACAGTATATGAGCTTAACTTAAATGAGAATGTCTAAAGTGATTAAACCCCATTATTATAGAAGTGCAAAAATCATTAGAATGGATAAAATCACTGAAATGGTGCAGCAATGTGTTACAAACTCGTTTATCACACACTAGAGGACTTCTGGGCAGAGATCTTTTATCATTCATTTAATTACACTAAGGACACAAGATAGGTAAAATAATGGAAAAATATGAGATACATAAAACCACAATTATTAGTAGCATTATGTTTAAACACTATGATAAATGTATCTGTGATGGCATCTCAGCATGCTTAATAGTGCTTTTGCACCAGCATGTAAAACAATATTGGTACGCTTTAACAGGTCATTAAACACATTCCCTTTTTCAAATGTACACTTAGTGTAGATATCTACTGTTTGTGCTTCAAGGAACAGGTCATGTATTCTCCGAGTTAAACTTTGTGCATATTTGGTCATTATATTAGGTACGTGAAATTTAGTTTACAAAATAAAATCATTACAGCACAGAAGATCACTGTGTATTTTTCGCTCGCTATGAGAGAAAAAAAAATCAGTTTCCACCCTCAGGTCTGTCACTGAGCCTTCAAAAATTCAAATAACAACATAAACATCAATACATAATGCCCTTTATAAATCTGAGAAAAGGGCATGTTAAATGAAAGGCTGCCCAATACTTTCCACCACTCAAATACCTGCAATATAATAAAGGTTCTATTGTAGCTTCGAAAGCTACTTCACTGAGACAGCAAAGCAGGCTCATTCAAACTAACCCTGTTAATAGTCTTCAATACTGTGTGAAGTGCCCCTTGGCAACCTCAACAACCATGGGAGAAAGGGTTCCAAAAAAACTGATTATACTTGTATACGTTATAGCACATAATAACTTCATCAGTCACTCAAATGGCTCTCTTTATTACCTTAATGTGCGTTATATAATTACAACAGAGAAGGGTCATAAAACAAGGTTATATCCCCTAAAGAAACACTCCTGTGATTCTGTGATCAAAGAGAAGATGTGTGGGCAGTTTTTGTGTTAATATTAATTTACTTCAATAAGGTCCGGCCATTAGTACTTTATCTATCTACATAGAAGCCTTTTTCAAGAAATCAATCTAAGCCTTTACCTTCTAGGTTGCATTGTTATGTTTCTATCAGTGACTCAGGCAGGATTATTTGTCTGCAAATTAACATTCCCTTCAAATTCTATCTTTTGTCTTTTTGCAGTTTCACCATTTTCCTGACAAAACCTGCTTTGACGAATACGTGCAATAAATGTGTAACGAGTGCGTTTCTCTTGGCTCTTTTTTATAAACAAAGCCCCTATGGTCAAGTCTATTTATATCCCTGATTCATTGCAGAGCTTGATTTTTCCAAGATAAAGCTTGTTATTTTTCAATTACATTTAACCACAGAAATGCAATTGTCAATAAATTTCATAAATCATGAAATTTGTTTTAAGCATTTGGAAATTTCAGCTGATGATTTGTTACATTCCTGTCAGTAAATGTATTGGTAAAAGCACAACATTTGTTAATCCTTCAATTTCTCCACACTCCATTTGTTTCTATTTCTGCTGACTGTAAATCGATCTAATGTTGTTGTAATATATTTAATTGTGTTTTTGAAAAAGCTGAAATGCAGGAGTTGCATACAGCTGACATGTCATCCAAAAGAAAAGACAAAGTGAAGTGCTATATCTCTTTTTACTGGCTTGCTTCTTTTGCTATCATTAATCAAGCTTGCCTGTATTTTGGCGTATCAGTTAATGACTTCCATATTTTTATCAATATTGCATAATATGGTTTTACAGTTATTTAAAAAGAAAAGATTTGTACATATATACAGCAATAATAAATGTATTGGCATTATTAAAGAGCCTGCTGTTTAGTATCCGTAGAATGGTCTGTATTAAACCATGCACAAAGAAAAAATTGGAAAACAATACTATGTTTAAAGACCTTCTTTAGTATAAAAATGGTTTGTCTTATTATATTTGTTTCATTGAACATCAAAGTAGACAAAAATGTTTGTGTCACATATAGACTTTATGAAATCAATATACAATATGTTCAATATACAGGAATGTACAAGGCTTTTTGTGGTTTTATCCTAGTAATGTCTAAGTAAACCAGAATATTCATTTTTCTAACAAGCTTTTACATGAACACCTTTCCTTTTTCTATGCACAGTCCAGTGTTATCAGTGCACCACTGCCACATTTCTGCAAAGTGTCGTTTTTTTCTTTTTTTAAATTTAGTCATTGCCAATGGTTTTTACCCTGGTTTTCTCCCCAGTTTGGACTGCCCAATTATTATTTTTATCCCGGTTTATTACTGCAACCGCCCTGGATTCGAAGCTGTGATCTCCAGGCTATAGGGTGCATCCTGCACTCCACGCGGAGCGCTTACTAGATGCGCTACTCGGGAGCCCACGCAAAGTGTCTTTTTAAAACCATCCCTTTAATTCCACTGTGCCTCAAAGGGGCTTCACGCTATTACATTTAAATTACCGGCACTTGTTAGATACCTGCCACCCTACTGCGTTTTCTCACCTTCACCCTCATGTACATTTTTTTTTAAATGACGATATTTGTAATTGGTGTTTTATAATACGTTAATGCGCTTCACCGCCATTGGCTATATAATATTTGCAATATTATTAAGAGAATACAGGCCAGTATTTGAATGTTTAGTAATGAACATATTCAGAAATGTTTCCATCCCTTGTGCATTACATGAGACATGCTTTTCCAAACCTATATAAAATAATTGCAGTAAGGGAGCAAAACAAATGGTTACTATAGCAACATATATT